>CM034298.1:46635679-47083864 GCA_019925795.1 Dendrobium chrysotoxum | reverse complement strand
CCCCCCCCCCCCCCCCCCCCCCCCCCCCCCCCCCCCCCCCCCCCCCCCCATTTGACGTGCCTTATCGGGGAAGACAGGAAGAGTGAAAGAGGGGAAAAGGGAGAGAGAGAGGAGAGAAAGCTTTTAGGGATTTTATGTTTGTCAGGTCTGTTACAAAACTTTTGATCATGGTAGGTAATCTGAATCCTATTTATATTTTTATAATTTTGATTTATCAAATTTTATCTCTCCTAATGTTAATAAAAATGCAATATATCCTTATTTAACACAAACTTTAATGATATAACTTTTGATATGTGATGAAAATATTATCGTAAACATTTTAACAGTTTTATTTTCAGATTTCACCTTTTAATTTTACCTATATCATTTTATTTAAAATGACTGGAGTAATACCAAATACAAAATGATAAAGAGTTTGTATACTACATTTGGACATGAAATACATGATATGCAAAAATTTATTATTCATCTAGTCTAACATGCATTTTGGCATAATATGTGTATAACCATATGTTATATATTTGCACTATTTATGGACATGTGATGTGATACTTTATATTGATATGATTTACATGATGTGAATTGAGAATGTAAGAAGGAAACACTAGTTGTAAATGATATAACTTATAAGGGTTGGCTATAAACTAAATTCTATGTACAGGAGGATGGATTAACGAGCATTCCTTAAAATTAAAGATTTATGATATAATCTTAGATTAGGCCTGAGATTGATTGATTGATTGATTACATTGATGGATAAAGAGTGATGAATCTAAAATGAAAGCCGCATGTTTAAAGATTAATTAATATGAAAAAATAGGAAAACACCACTTGATAGTTGGATATCTTGCTTTGCTTTAGTATAAATGATATGACATATACATGTTGACCTTGAATTTGCCCAGACCTGTGTCCTGGGTCAACCTGGTTGACCAGGTCAACCCAGGTTGACCCAGATTAACCCAAGTTAGCCCGAATGAGTTCAAATCACATTAAAACCCATTCCTTGACCTATAGACTCAATCCACTCTCCTCCTTGCTCTTAGTTGACTAGGTTGACCAAGTCAACCATTGACTTGGTCAACCCAAGTCTTAATGGGTCAATTTGACCCATTAAAAACCTTTTAATGCATTCAATTCATTCCTAATCTATTCTAATTCAAAACCACAGCCAATATACCCCTATTTCCCTCCTAATTAGATCTAGATTAAATCCCAACCGTCCTTAATAGATCTAGAGCTTTAAATAGGA
The DNA here is from genome assembly GCA_019925795.1 of Dendrobium chrysotoxum. Lineage (NCBI taxonomy): Eukaryota > Viridiplantae > Streptophyta > Magnoliopsida > Asparagales > Orchidaceae > Dendrobium > Dendrobium chrysotoxum. The sequence continues at coordinate 47,082,609 of CM034298.1, read as the reverse complement.
GAAATTAGGGTTCCTTAGGCATCTTTTTACTCTCTCCATCTCTCTAGACTTCAAAAAGCCCTAGAATTTTGTGTGAGAGCTCCCACGACCCGTCCCCACTTTTTCCAACCCAAAGCCGCCGCTAAGACCTCGCCTGTGGCGAGATCTCTAGCGACCAGAGATTTCAAACCTTCTAGGTGTTCTACACGTCGATCTACAGTATTTTAAGCCTCGACTCCAACTAGGGGATTGTGCGTGGACAATCTACAAGTGCAACAAGCCTTTATACGGTCCAATCTGTCCATTAACCAAGGTGAAATCTCAAACCCTAGGTTAGAACACATAGGATCAAATAACTTCGTGCATATCTTGTTTTAGACCACGAAGCCATGCCCACATGAATTCTGTTCATGTATAGATGATAGGTTTAAAATTTCATCAAATTCCATCATGCCGTTTGTGAGAACAAGATGAAAATCTTGTTCTAGGGCTCGGGTTACACCTCCGTTCGTTGGGAGACGATCTGGACCATTGATCTTGTGATCAACGGTCATGATCTCGCCATTCTGCGATTCGAATTAATTACGGAACTCGATCTCGCGGTTCCGTGGGCCGTATGGTGAGATCTGGGTCGCTGATTCAAAAATTACGGATGATCGAACGGCTCTCGATCCACGCCTACATGGATTAATGAGGCGCCATCCACGTCAATCATTATCGCGATCATTCGATAATGATTGCTGGCGGCGTAATCATTGCGCCGCCATGTAATCAATGCCCCGAAACTGCGGGACGAATCCTGCCACGCCAGGTGTCATCCCGAGAGCCGCCGCCGCCAGATTAATCATTTTTAATTAGTTTAATTAGTGTTTTAACTATTTATTTAACCAGAGTTCTTCAAAAATATATTTAAAAATTTTTATGAATCTAAAAAATGCGTATAATATATCAAATCGCTCGTATTTTTATCCTTTTTATTTTAAAATTAAAATTATTTTAAAATAATATATATTTTTAAAATTATTTTAAAAATAGTTATTTTTTTATTTTAATTATTATTATGTTTAGTTATAATTACTTTAAATTACTATTTAACTATTGTTATTTATTTTAATTATCATTTTGATTATTGTTAATATTGTTTATTATTATTATTATTATTATTATTTGATTATTATCATTATTGCTTTAACTATTTTTATTATGTCATTATTACTATTATTTTAATATTATTTTAATTATTATTATTATTGTTATATTATTATTTTCATACTATTAATATTACATCTATTTTTATTATTTATTATTATTATTATTTCATTATATTATTATTCTTACTTTAAAATTATTATTATTATTAATTTAAAATTTTACTATTATTAAAATTATTCTTGTTATTACTATATTACTATTATTATTTTATTATTATTTAAAAATTATTTTCATTATTATTATCATTATTATTAGTTTAAAAAATTATTATTTTTTTATTTCATTATTATATTATTATCATCATTATCTTAAAATTATTTTTAATACGTTATTACTATTATCTTATTATTATTATACTATTATTATACCATTATTATTATTATATTATATTATTATTATTATTATTATTATTATTTTAAATTATTATTATTATTGTTATTATTTTAATTTTGTTATTATTATAAATATTTTAATTTATTATTATTATTTTTATTAAATTATTATTTATGATCATGATTATTTTTATTATTTATTATTATTATTATATTTATTATTATTATTATTATCATTATTTTGAAATTGGTATTATTATTATTATTTAATTATTATTCTAAATTATTTAAAATTACTTTTAAATACCTTTAAACTTCCAAAAATCATAACTCTCTCGTTTTAAGTCGGATTTTGACGTATAATACCTTGAATTTTTCAGAAAAATATGAACTTTAATTTGAAGTTATTTTCAGAAATCAAAACCACTTTTTCTTACATATTTTCCTGTATTACTTAATTACTTGATTATTTAATTATTATTTAATTATTTAAAAACTAAAAAAGATATTTTCAAATACAAACTATTTCTGAAACCCACTTGTGGTGGTCAGTGGATCTCTCATGCCTATGCAATGAACTATTTTATATTATCCTACTTTTAAAACTTATATAATTATATATATCAATATTTATGTATTTTAAAACTATTTTAAAATCATATAAATATTTAAATCCTCTAATTTTGAGTGGTCTATTTTCTTGAAATTTTAAACCTAGGCTATGTATATGAACAACATTCATGTGGGGAGGATTAGTGGATGATTGAGTCCCAATCATTCATTAATCACTTCGTTAGGACAATTTTTACTTAGTGTTTCATAGTTCTTGCATGTGTAGGATGCACTAACACCTAGCCTAGGTTCTCCTAGATCTAAGGATATGGTATGTTTTTGTTTGTATTGCATTTCCTTATGTTACCCTAGGGGTTAGTCTTAAATACTTGATTTAAACCTATGCAACATAGTGACACCCTAAGGACAATAATTAAGGACCCATCTAGCGGACTTAGAGAAATTCTAGGAGGTAGGATTTACCTCTGATTGACCTAAAACTTTAACCACATGAACTTAGTGACATCATAAACCTCCTGGGATTTTCTAGAAATTTTTCGAGCCCTTTAAACCCCTTAATTAATTGACGCTAATTTGCCCCTTAATTAGGCTCCGGTAACTTCAAAAAATTCTAATAAATTCAAATTAAATCAAAAAATAAAACTCTCTAGAATTCAGTCCCTAATCCATGAAATTAAAACCAGTTTAATTGGACTTCAATCTGAACCTTAATTTAATTTTGATTAAAAATTACCTTTTAATTAAATTAAATAATTAAAAATTCTAAATTTTTCCCAAACATTTGGGAACACTTCTTTAGGTCATTTTTGACCTTTAGGGGTGATTCCAAGCAGTTTGGAACTGATTTGGATCAAAATCCCTAAAACAACCTTTAATTAAATGATTTCGATAATTCATTAAATAACCCAAATTTTGAAAATTCATAACTAATTCTAGAAAATTCTAATTGGGGAAAACTCAAAGGCATTCAACTCATATTAGGGTCTACTATTTATTAAAAATATTAGAATTCTAAAATCAACTTAAATCGAAAAGTCAACAATCCGGTCAAACTTAGGTCAAAGTAAGGCCAAAACTTCAAAATTTTATAATTTTGGATAGATGAATCCAAATTGGGCATGTTTATAGTCTAATTGATCGGGTTAAGGTCTATTATTTTATAAAAATACTAGATATCTATAGATCATCTTTAATCAAAAAGTTAATTTTGGACCCCTTTGATTTAGCGGATAGGGTGACCCCGGATCTTCAACAACTCACTCACTCAACTTAAAATTCATAAATATTATCCTAAGCTTTCAGTCAATACCCCAACCCGATAATGAGTTAACTAATGTCATACCTATTAATTTTTAACCAACTAAATTAATTTAATCAACCCCGATTACTACTGGATAACCCAGGTCTACGAGGCTATTAACTTAGCCCCAAGGAAGGTGAAATAAACTTCATGGCCTCGGTGTAAAATAAAGGTAGTAATCACTGAACCATTAAAATATGCCTAATTCAATCCTTAATGCATCAACACTTAAACTTAAACCTAAACCTCTCTTTCAGACTTTTAACAAACCTGAACATTAGGCAACTTTAACTAACTACCCAGCTTAGGATACACCCTAGCTACACAGCCTCTTGCACACACATAGAACTATTTTCTAGGGCACCACTTTTAGTTTTAGGCTAGGCCGATGTTTACTTTATTGTTGTGTGCTGAGTTTTTTAAGTTTTTATTGTATATTGTGATTGAAATATTATTAATGTGTCTGCTTACTTTTACTGCACTCTGTGGACTGATGTGATAGGCGATAGATTACCCATAGGTTAGGATTATTTTTGATACTAACAATACCTTCTACAGGTGGCCATGCTTATGCAGCGTTGATAAAGGGAGGGCTAAAATAATAATAATTATTATATAAATATTTGCTATAGGTGCTTTAGCCGCTCAGCCCCCTAGAATAAATGAGGGCTAAATAAAAAAAAATCATAATTATAAATTGCTACAGGTGCTCTAGAACTGCTTAACCCTCAAAAAAATTAAGAGCATGGCCGAGTGTGGCCATAATGAGTATTTTTATTTCCATGTAAACTGCTTGGAATGTGATATTAACTGCTTGGGGTAATGTTTATTAGGATAACCTTGCAGAGGAGTCTAAAATTTAGTATTTTATATTAATGTAATTATTTGTGATATTGGTTTGAGTTGTGAAAATGTCTTTGAGTTGGGATATCCTTATCTAACTTGAGTCCCAAAAGAAGAAGGCATCCTCAAGAGGGAGAGTCCTCTTCCATTTGGAAGATTAAGTTCGGATGGCCTTTAGATATCCAAAGAGAAAACGCAATACCCCTTTAAGGGGAATTACCTCTTCCTTTGGATATTCAAGCCATGATGAATCTAAGGAGATCGAGGAGGAGAGATCCAAAGAGTCTAAGGAAGAAGTCCAAGAAGACTGAAGAGCTGAAGATCTAATATCCCACTCAAAGTCATTTGTGTCATTTCTAGGATTAGAAATCTGGGTTGTTGGTAGTGGTGCCCGACCACTTTAATTTTCTGCAGACCTTGGGTTGTAATAAAGGGCAGTTGGCCTATAGACATTTATTTGATTTATTTGATATCTGATGTGTTGAAATGTGATTGTTGATTGCGATTAGGATTTACATGCTTTTCCTAGTTTCTTGGCATTTGTGTACCACTTTTATTTTAGCCTGGATTCTATCATTACACTCTTTAAGGACCAAAAATATTTTATACTCATAATTAAAAATTAAAATCTTAGGAATTAAATAATATAGAAATATAATGACCTAGGGAATAGCCGGAATCATCTGGGGTCACATGCATATTAATGTATTCTTCTTTCTCCTTGCTATAAGACACTTCCCCCACCTACAGGTAGAGTTTGGATAATCTGGCCTATGAGGATGAGGTGCCGAACCTGGAGAAGCCTAGTCTTTTTCTAAAAATTATTTTCTCTAAGTCTTTTTAAAAATCCATGCATATCTAATTCGAAACTATTAACTAGCATGCATTATATTAGAAACTAATTAAATTAAGATTCTAATTATATTAGTTCTAGAAGCATTCACCCTACATAAGTCCAGGGCCAATTAGGAAACTCTCTAGACATTGGCCCTACTTCCAAGAACCAAATTACCTACCTATCTTTCATAATGATTGGACTCATGGTTTTGAATTTATTAGGTGGTTAGCTGGCTCCCCAATCCAGGCCGGGGTAAGTCTAGGTTTTGCATTGCATTAGCTAGGACACGGGTGTTAGTGTTGCATAGAACACTAAATCCACACTAGATTTAGGGTCCAAGGCTATACTATCGATGTCTCGTAGTACGCCTCATCGGTGGATAAGCCTCCTTTCCTTCAGAGGCTATAAATCCTACCTATTTGCATCATATGGAGGCGCCACCTCCATCCTTCTCTCCTGTTTGCTTTGAGTGCATGATTTTCTTATTTTCTCCAGTTTCTTCTCACTACCTTAGTCCTTCCGGGTGCTGATCTGAGCCGTGTATGTTGACTAAGCCAAGTTGAGCATTTCATTCCCTTTGAGTAGGATTTCCTAGTCTTCTCCCTATGTACCAATCCCTCTTGAAAGTATAATGTAGAATTCTTAATCGAGAGTCTTCTCAGGCCCCGGCTTGAGATGTAATTAACCATGGGGGCTTGTGCCCGTGGGAAACCGAATCCCACTATCAAATAAACCTCACTCAAGCTGATGTATCGGGTCGGGGAAATACATTATTTCGATCAGGTTGTATATACTATTACCCATCGGGGTACACTGGTGAGAGCCACTATCCTCAATGGTTGATCGTATGTATGATCTAATCTGTCCTTTCATTGGCACCACTATCTCCACCCACGGGGCGGCGGTGTTTTCCCTTTTAAAGGTCCAAAGATTTCTAGTGACCACGGTGGGATAGGTTTCTCTCTCCATCTCTTAATTCTATATTATTCTTTACTGTGTATACTCTGGGATTGGTACTCCTTAGATTAGGTTTGTTCTACTCTTAGTTAGGGTCCTTCCTTAGTTAGGATCGCTCCTTCTAGGCCGTTCAGCCCCTTATCCATTCTTCCCTCTCTAGTGGTTTTCCTCCTGTACTAATCAATTCAACTTTGTTGCTCTTTTTCTTGGCCGACAGTGCCATGGCTTCCTTCATTCCTTTCATATCTTTCAGCTTTGGTTCTGACATGTGGGTGACACTCCTTGAGTCCCTGCTAGCCCGTCTTCTTGTTGGAGGAATCACTTTTGGTTCCTTTACCGACTCGACCTTCGTCAGTCTTGGCGGGCCGACCCCTGCTGAGACTGCTGCTTTTTCTCCTCCCTAGAGGAGAGGTCTCATAGCCATGCGCCCTTTCAAACATCTTATTGCTCGGTGACCAGCCCAGGCACCTGCTCATCCTTCTCCTACTCGTGTGCAGCCAGTACACTCCGTAGTTAGGCAGCCAGCACCTAGAGCACTCCCTGTTCAGCCTACTCACCCAACGGTCAGGCGACCAGCACCCATTTTACTTGTTGTTCAGGCTGCCCCGACCCCTCAGCATCAACAGGCAGTAGTTACTCCTGTTATTCCAGCAGAGGCAGTGTTGCAAATCTAGTATTGATGATGACAAGCATGTCTCTATTATATTTTTTGCTTGGCTAACCCGTTTCAGGCGCAAAAGATCACAAGCAACTCAAGCCAACTCAAGATCGGGTCCAAGTGTGTCCAATGTACTATTTTCCTTTTTCTTGAGTCAATTATAATGTAACTGATCCCTTAGCTAAGTAACCTTGCACACACACACTCAGGGGGAGAGCTTGAGTAAATTAGAGTTTCTGTTCATTTTTTGTTCAGATCGTCCTGGACGATATTCATATCGTCCTGGGCGATCCAGTAAAAATAGAAACCCTAATTAGGGCGACCAAGTTAAAAGGGCCTAATTAAGCAGATCATCCTGGATAATCTTTGGATCGTACGGGACGATATGCTCAAATCAGAAATTCTCAGCCGCCAGATCAAGTTAAGCAAGTTTTTATTTTAAGTTATTTAGTATGATCATCCCGGATGATATGTGTATCGTCCTGGACGATTCAGTACAATCATGCCTAAATTAATCTAGTAATTAAGGAAAGCAATTTATATTTGATTGATACGATCATATCGTCCTGGATGATCGCAGGATCTCGTCCCGGATGATCATGATCGTGTAGTGCATTTCAGATGTACAACCTGAACTATGCTCAGGATGATTTGTGTACTTTTTGAACTAATCGTACAGGATGATGTCCCTATCATCCTGGACGATCAAGTCATTTTTTGGTCATCCAGCACAAGTTTCTCTGGACGACCCGAACTGACTTCTGGACGATATTCCTCGATTTACACTAATCGTCCCGGATGATCGCAGGATCATACGGGACGATATGATCAATTTTTTCTACTGATTGTCCAGCAGAGCCAGATCGTCCAGGCTGAAATAACTAAATTTGAACTGATTATACAGGATGATCTACCGATCATCCTGGACGATCTTGGCCAACCAGTTGAGATTTAGGGCAAATTTTAAGCCCTCCTATAAAAGAACTTTTTCTTGAAACAAGAAAAATCTTTTGCCACTTTCTTTTCCAGAAAAACCCTAGAGAGAGAGAGAGTTTGGGAGAGAGAGAGAGAGGATCTTGTGAGGGGGAGTTAGTGAGGGATTCACTAAGGTTGCTCCAAGCACGGATCAGAGTCATCTTCTCCGCTCGTCGTCTTTCGTCTAGTTGGTGTTCTTTGGGAGAAGATCTGAGGTTCTCTACCTGCTTCAGGAGGAAGCAAAAGGACGTTGGGTTCTCTGCCCGCTTCAGGTGGAAGCAAAAGGAGGTAAGGTTCTCTGCCTCACCGGGTGGTGGAAAGGAGGTTCTTTGTACAGGCTTCTCCACCTTTCTATGGGAGCAAAATGAGAGTCACTTTTTGTTTAGTGCAATACCCGGAGGGGAGGCTCCGGGGAGTGGACGTAGGTCAAGTTGACCGAACCACTATAAAATCTGGTTTGCTTTTCTGATTCTGTTTTGTACTTTACTTTTCCTATATTAACTGCTTGGGTGAATATCTGTGATTGATCTTTTCATTCTTGTTTAGTTGTTTTCGCTGCTAAGTATCGAAAAGATTTTTCTGTTCCTTGTGAAATTTTTAAATAACCAATTCACCCCCCCTCTTGGTTAGCCTCGGGACTAGTTCACTATGGCTTAACATCCCTATCGAACTTTCAAGTGATATCAGAGCGGGATTCAAAATTTAAGTTTAAAAACTTTTGAATTTGATCCATGACTAACTATAACAATCGTAATACTACTGAAGGTTATTCTATTATAAGACCACTATTGTTTGATAATATTCCTTTTGATTTTTGAAAAACATGCATGTCCACTTTTTTACAATCAATTGATTATCGCATGTGGATGCTAGTTAAGGATGGATACGAACCACCTTTTGGATTGATTAACAATGTGAAAATTGAATTGCCCTTTGCTGATTGGACTTTTGATGATCGTGATTTAGCACAACTAAATGCAAAATATTTGAACTGTTTCTTTTATGCTTTAAAATCTAAAGACTATATGCGTGTTTCTACTTGTACAACGGGTAAAGAAATCTGGGATAGATTGTGTATAATATATGAAGGTACAACTGAAGTCAAACAGTCTAGGTTAAATATCTTCTTGCATGATTACAAACTTTTTCGTATGAAACCTTGTGAGACGATTTCAGAAATGTACACAAGATTCACTCAAATCGTTACCTCTTTGCATGCTCTAGGAAGAGAATTAACTAATTACGAAAGAGTGAACAAAATTCTTAGATGTTTGATTTCTTCTTACGATGCTAAGATTACTGCAATCACGAAATCTAAAGATTTAAATACTTACTCTATTGACAGCTTACTTGGATCACTCATTGCTTACGAGCAAGGGGTGAACCAAAGACAACTTGATGCAGGTGAACGAAAGAAGGAGAAGACAGTTGCGCTAAAGGCCAAATATTTAGATGCTAGCACTTTCGGGTCTGATAGCGATGATGTTGTCTTAATCGCAAGGCAATTCAAAAGCTTTCTAAGGAAGAAGAATAAGAATTTTCAAAAGTGGAACAAAGGTAAGACCAGTAGAAACTTTAAAGGTTCATCTAAATCTGTTTGTTTTGAATGCAGGAAGCCTGGACACATAAAGGCGGATTGTCCTACACTCAAGGCTCACCCAAGCAAGGAGAAGGGTAAGGAGAAACCAAAGTTCAGAAAGTACAAGAAGTAGACATAAAAGGTGTTCTGGGCAGACTCTGCATCCGACTCCTCTGAGACTAAAGCTGAAGAGGAGGAAACAAATTTGTGTCTGATGGCTGATGATCACCCTGATCAGTCGGACCAGAAAGAGGTATGTGAGCTTACTTACGATCAATTATTTGAAGTATCTAAAAAAATTCATGCATCGTATAGGAAGCTTAAGAAAACCCATGCGAACTTGAAACTGGATTATTTGACTTTACAAAAAGAGCGTGATGTTTTGATTAAAGATCATTCAACTATTGATAGCAATCACATGTCTTTACTTGATGAGTTTGATGAACTAAATAGAAAGCATTCTGATTTAATTATTGAGCATGATGCATTAAAAATATCGCATGTTAAATTAGAAGCTGCTTTTAAAGAATTAGATACTATGACATGTGAAGTTGAAAGTAGCAACGGTGCTTTAAAATTTGAAATTACAAGTTTAAATAAAGAGAATGAATTTTTGAAAATGAAATTGCTATTTTTGAAAAGAACAAAAAACCACCTACTTTTGAACAGTTTTATGCACCGCCACCTTTTAAAAAATCTGTTGCAAGTTCATCAAAGCATGTTTCATATACATCTAGGAAGAGGCACTATCACTCACGACATTTAGTTAATCCTTTTCCTGGTGTTAGATGTTATTCATGTGGCATGTTAGGACACATTTCCCACACCTGCACTATTCACCGTAGTACACATTGGGTGTGGAGGCCCAAACTGCCTGTTTCACAGCACAGCACGCATGCATTGCATTCTTCTTTTCATAAGAAGGAACCAAAACCTGTTTGGGTTCCTAAGACTGACTTTTGATATTTTTGTAGGTGTGCTCTCACACAAGACCTCGTGAGAGCATGTGGTACCTGGACAGCGGATGTTCTAGACACATGACTGGAGATGCAAATCAGTTCATTTCGCTGGAGGCCAGAGCTAGAGGCAAGGTTACACTTAGAGATAACACCACCAGGAAGGTGGTAGGATCAGATATAATTGGTGATTCAAAGATTTTTATGATTGATAATATTTTGCTTGTAGATGGACTGAAACACAACTTGCTGAGCATCAGTCAACTTTGTGACAAAGGATACAGCATCAAATTTCTGCCCACTGGCTTCATTTTAAGCTTAAATGATAAAGTTTTTTTGCAGGGACAAAGGATCAACAACGTCTACAAGCTAGATGTAAGTTGCATTAAAGCTGAAAATTTAATTTGCTTTAAAACTGCTGCTGATGAGTCTTGGTTGTGGCATAGGAGATTGTGTCATGCTAGTATGAAAACCCTTAGGAGAGTCACCCAAAAGGACTTAGTTAGAGGTGTGCCCAAGCTTAAGTTCACTAAGGATCACCTGTGTGATGCCTGTTAGTTAGGGAAGCAAGTCCAGTCCTCTTTTCACTCTGTTAAGGACATTAGCACCTCTAAACCTTTAGAAGTTCTTCACATGGACCTCTTTGGACCCATTAGCACTGCCAGCTTAGGGGGGAGAGTCTATGGTTTTGTGATTGTAGGTGACTACTCGAGGTTCACTTGGATAAAATTCTTGTCACATAAATCTGAGGCATTTGATGAGTTTAAGTCCTTCTCCACTTGGATTCAGAGGAAGTTAGGTTGTGAGATCCTAACTATTCATAGTGATCATGGTGGAGAGTTTGAGAATGTGAAGTTTGGAAGTTTATGTGAGGAGCAAGAGATTAGTCACAATTTTTCAGATCCTAGGACCCCTCAGCAGAACGGGGTAGCTGAAAGGAAGAACATGACCTTAGTGGAAGCCGCTAGAGCCATGCTTACTGAGTATTCACTTCCAAAATACTTTTGGCCTGAAAACGGTGATCACTGCCTGTTATGTGCTGAATAGGGTGAATGTGAGATCAAAACTGAACAAGACACCTTATGAGATCATTAAGGGTAGAACTCCAAACCTGTCCCACCTCCATGTCTTTGGCTGTAAGGTTTTCATTCTGAACAACGAGAAATCATCCTTAGGAAAGTTTGGCCCCAAATCTGATGAAGGAGTGTTCTTAGGCTATTCTAGTATGGGGAAATCCTTTAGGGTGTTCAATAAAAGGACTTTGGTGGTGGAAGAAATAACTCATGTGGTGTTTGATGAATCTGATCCTAAGGTGAATAGAATTGGGGAAGAAGAAGAGGTAGAGGAGATTACCCAAGGGGTTAGAAATGCAAATCTGGAGGAGAGGGTAGAACCTCAAACCACACTGCCTAGAGATTGGAGATATTCTTTGAGTCATCCTAAAGAACTGATCTTTGGAGACCCTTTTGAAGGTGTTAGGACTAGGCATGGACTTAGGAAGGAAGTAAACCATTCTGCCTTTAACTCAATGACTGAACCCACCAACATCAATCAAGCCCTTTCAGATGAGTTTTAGATCTTAGCTATGCAAGAAGAAATGAATCAGTTTGTAAGGAATGATGTTTGGGAGTTAGTAGAAAGACCTAGAGATCAAAGTATTGTGGGAACCAAGTGGGTCTTTAAGAATAAGATGAATGATTCTGGTGTGGTGGTTAGGAATAAGGCAAGATTGGTGGCTAAGGGGTATAATTAGATAGAAGGGATTGATTTTGAGGAGACTTTTTCCCTGTAGCTAGATTGGAAGCCATTAGTGTGCTACTAGCCTTTGCCTGTTATAAGGGATTCAAGCTGTTTCAAATGGATATCAAGAGTGCCTTTTTAAATGGGGTAATAAAAGAGGATGTTTTATAGAATAACCCCCAGGTTTTGAGAGTTTCCAATATCCAAATCATGTTTATAAATTAAAAAAGGCATTGTATGGATTGAAACAGGCACCCAGAGCTTGGTATGAGAGGCTTAGCACATTCCTGTTAGAAAGAGAGTTTGTTAAGGGGAGCGTAGACACCACCCTTTTTCTGAGGAGAATAGGGGATGACTTACTCATTGTCCAGATCTATGTTGATGATATAATTTTTGGATCTTCTGATAAATATTTATGTGATGAGTTTTCTAAAATAATGAGTAAGGAGTTTGAGATGAGTATGATGGGAGAATTATCCTACTTTTTGGGATTTAACATAAGACAAACGGATGATGGAACCTTTCTCAATTAATCTAAATACACTAAGGACATTTTGAAGAAATATGAAATGGACAAAGCCAAGATAATCAATACTCCCATGTGAAAGTTCGAAAGGGATGTTAAGCCCTAGTGAACTAGTCCCGAGGCTAACCAAGAGGGGGGGTGAATTGGTTATTTAAAAATTTCACGATAACTACAAAAATCTTTTCGATACTTAGCAGCGGAAACAAGTAAACAATAATGAAAAGATCAACCAACGATATTCACCCAAGCAGTTTATATTGAAAAGTAAAGTGCAAAACTGAATCAGAAAAGCAAACCAGATTTTATAGTGGTTCGGTCAACTTGACCTACGTCCACTCCCCGGAGCCTCCCCTCCGGGTATTGCACTAAACGAAAGTGACTCTCCTTTTGCTCCCACAGCAAGGCGGAGAAGCATGTACAAAACACCTCCTTTTCACCACACGGTGAGGCAGAGAACCTGACCTCCTTTCTCTTCCTCCTGAAGCAGGCAGAGAACCTTCGAACTCCTTTTGCTTCCACCTGAAGCGGGCAGAGAACCCCGGATCTTCTTGCGAACGATCCTCCCACGAAGAACACCGACTAGATGACAGACGACGAGCGGAGAAGACGACTCTGATCCGTGCTTGGAGCAACCTTAGTGAATCCCTCACTAACTCCCCCTCACAAGATCTCTTCTCTCTCTCCCAACTCTCTCTTCTCTCTAGGGTTTCTCAGGGAAGGAAGGTAGCAAAAGATTTTTTCCAATCTTGGAAAAAGTTCTTTTAAAGGAGGGCTTAAAATTTGCCCTAAATCTCAACTGGTCGGCCAAGATCGTCCAGGACGATCGGTAGATCGTCCTGTATGATCAGTTCAAATTCAGCTGTTTCAGCCTGGACGATCTGGCTCTTCTGGACGATCAGTAGAAAAAGTTGTTCATATCGTCCCGTACGATCCTGCGATCGTCCGGGACGATTAGTTCAAATTGAGGGAAATCGTCCAGAAGATAGTTCGGGTCGTCCATAGAAATCTGTGCTGGACGACCAAAAAATGACTTGATCGTCCCGGACGATGGGGTCATCGTCCGGTACGATTAGTTCAAAAAGGCCTCAAATCATCCTGTACATAGTTCTGGACGTACAGCTTAAATGCACTAGACGATCAAGATCGTCCGGGACGATCCTGCGATCGTCCAGGACGATATGATCGTATCAACCAAAAATAAATTACTTTCCTTAATTACCAGATTAAATTAGGCATGATTGTACTGGATCGTCCGGGATGATACACGTATCGTCCGGGACGATCAGACCAAGTATCTAAAAATAAGAACTTGCCTAACTTGATCTGGCGGCTGAGAATTTTTGATTTGGGAATATCGTCCTGTACGATCCGTGGATCGTCCAGGACGATTGGCTCAATCAGACCCTCTTAACTTAGTCGCCCTAATTAGGGTTTCTGTTCTAACTGGATCGTCCAGGACGATCTGAACAAATTTATAACAGAAACTCTAATTCACTTAATCTCTCTCCCTGAGTGTGTGTGTGCAAGGTTACTTAGCTAGGGAATCAGTTACATTACAATTGACTCAATAAAAAGAAAAAATCATACATTTGACACACTTGGACCCGATCTTGAGTTGGCTTGAGTGGCTCGTGGTCTTTTGTGCCTGAAACAGATTAGCCAAGCAAAACACACTGGAAACATGTTTGTCATCATCAAAACCAGATTTACAATAATCTCCCCCTTTTTGATGATGGTAAACATTTGTAAAGTAGTCTGACAGTAAAAGTAAACTAGGAGATCAAACAAACAAACATTTTTTTTTAAAATTTTTATTTAACAGCTAAAACAATACAGGAAACAAGACTCAGAAAACAGAAACAAAGACACGACACGACTACAACTCTGACTCCCCCTTTTGACATCACAAAAAGGAGGAGCGAAAAATATAACACGGAAATAAAACATAAAATAAAACATACACAGAACAACAACACGACAGAAAACTAAAACTGAGGCGGATCCTGATTGGAAGAAGGAGGTGGCGGTGGAGGGTAGAAGTAATGGTGAATGGCCTGAAAGTGAGCTCCAAACCAGGCCATGTCCTGGTCGTGCTGCTGCTGCTGCTGCGCAACATAGTCCGCGAAGCGTTGGAGGTCCTCGTTGTGCTGCTGCTCCTGGGCAACCACGTAGGAGTCAAAACGGGCCTCCCACTGGTCGAAGCGCTGCACCAGGTGGTCAAGGGGAGAGGCAATGTAAAGGGGTGCAGGTGGCTCTGGTGCAGCAAGAACTGGAGCAGCCTCTTCCTCTTCTTCCTCAACATCCGGGGCAGGCTCCGGATGTAGGCGGGTGCTGTGTAGGACATGGAATGAGTTGTTTGTGAAGAAGGAAGGAGGGACATCAGGAGGGACAGGATACTGATGGTCATATTTTGTCTCTAAGGCATAGTGAATAAGATGACCTAAAGCTAGATTTGGGCGACGCCTGTGGCCCGGATCTCTAATGGTGGTGAGATGTTCTATGTATCGGATGATCAGATCAGAGGCATTAAATTCTCGACGGGCCATGATGTAGTAGGTGGTCAAGGATAGGAGCAGGGTAATGTGAATCCGATCCCCCGCCTTTGGAATGACGGAGGAACGAAGGACGTGCTGAATGGTCCGGGCGTCCTTGAGAAGGGAAGTGCAAGCATTGTCGTGATAGGGTGCGTTGGTATGGCGAAGAAGTGATTGGCGACACTCCAATCATAGTCAGGATCGGTGATGATCGTGTGGATCTTGTCGCTAGTGACAGACAAGTTGAGGATATTGTGAAAATCATCGTTCGTGAGTTCCACGGGACGTTGATTTACGTAGGAGCGAGGAGTAGAATAGTCCGCGGAAATGCGCAAGTTGGCAAAGAAGATGCGAAGGAGTTCCAGATTGAAGGGAAAGGTTAAGGTCAGAATGAAGGTGAGGGAGGTGTGTGCGAACAAGTCTAAGATGGGATACATGAGAGTGCGGGGATTGACAATCTTGGAGTGCGTGATACCTACATTATGATAGCATTCGAAAGCCGCCTGATCGGCGGCATTCGGGAAGCGAGGATCGACATGTCCCCGGGACGAACTGGCCCCCTTTTGACGAGATCGTTTGCCACCAGCCATTAGGAAACCAAAGAGGAGGAAAGGAGAAGGAAAGTGGAGGAAAAACGATGTGAAAAACATGAAGAAAACCGCTGTTTAAATAGAAAACGGACTGATCATCCCATACGATCGCGGGATCGTCCGGGACGATGTGGTCATTTATGACGTTCTGGACGATTGGTCAAAAAGGCGGTCCGATCGTCCAGGACGATCAGAGATCGTCTAGGACGATTAGACACAGGCGATCGTCCCGAGGAGTCAGGCTGGACGACCGTTGACGAAAAGTATCGTCTAGGATGATTAGGTGGATCGTCCAGGACGATATGCAATAAATATGTCGGACGGGCCGAATTCCAATCGTCCAGTGGCTGACACGTGGATCGTCCAGGACGATGAGGTGGATCGTCCAGGACGATGGGCAATAATTGGTGCAATGTCAGCCGTTTGATCGTATCAGGAAGATATGGATCATATCGTCCAGGACGATGTAAGGATCGTCCAGGACGATCACCAATAATTGGGGTAGTTTCAGCAGCAGGAGCAGTGGGAATGATTTTGAATGAATCGTCCAGGACGATTTTTTGGATCTTCCAGGACGAAGAGGATCGTCCAGGACGATAGGTGTATCGTCCAGGATGATGTGAAGAAAAGCAGAAAAGAATGGAGGATGAAGATGATCGATCAGGATCCAAAAAATACAACCATGAAATCAAAATAACAAAAAGACGAATAAAACTTACGTCAAAAACACATAGAAGTATTTTTATTTTTCTTTATTTTTTTTTTAATTTTTGATTAAGCTGCTCTTAGAGAATCAGAATTTTTTCCTTGACTTTAGATTCGAAAACCAATGACAGGACGATTGACAACGCTGAAATCCAAAAAAGGTTGGAAATAATCAACTTTCGTAACTCTGACCCCGGGCACCTTATCGATGCAAACCTCTTTCAACACAAAAATCCGATTCAAAAGAAGAGACATTAGATTTAAAAAGAGATCCTTTCAAGCCTCGTTCCAGAAAAATATCTGATATAATAGTGTTACAAAGTAAAAAATCAGAAATCGGAATTTTCAAAACTCAAGCTTTTGAAAATATTAAGTGGCGCACAGATTTCCCTAAGACATTTAACAATCTGAAAGGAAAGAAAGCTTGTTTTGGGCTCATTTTGTGCCTCTTTTTCAAATTGTTTGGCGCTTTACGCATCTTTTGATTTTTGATACACTTTGTGTATCCAATTTGACAATTTCGCATCTTTTCAGTTTTGGGCTCATTTTATGCCTCTTTTTCAAATTATCTGGCGCACTGCGCATCTTTTATAAGCTTTCTCCTTTTCATAATCATTAAAGAGTCTCAGCTGTGAGATTATCTTCCAGACATAGGAGATGACTCTCCGCAGTAAGGAAGAACGATTCACAAAATAAAATCCATACAACATATGATAAATGCAATCACTTGGTTTAGAAAATCAAACTAATGACTCAAGACTTTGAAAAATACTATTGATATGAGGCAGATTACTGTAGGAAGATAAAATAATCTCTATTTCAAAAAACTAACATTTTAATTTTAAAAAGGATTTTTATTCAAAAGAAACTACACACCAGTAAAGGAGTTAGAGGAAGAGAAACAATTATCAATGTTTCTTCCCTTTAACAGATTCAGCGAAGTCAATCACTGCTTATCAGCTTCCAAACCAAAACAAGGTAAAAACTCCCAGTCAAAAATTCAGATCACCAGAAGTAGTGAGCGGTGATCAGATCTTAAAAAGCATAAAACAGTAAGTGCAAGATATGAACCCGTAAATAAATAAAAATAGGTAGAAAATCATAGCAAAGTAAATACTCAAACCAAACTAACAAAACGGGTAACACAGAAATCAGCAGAAGAAATAAAATCAACTAAAAGCAAATAATCAAACAAAAACTAACTAACAGAAATCAGAAATCAGAATACAAAAACTAACTAACAGAAATCAGAAAATAGAATACAAAAAACTAACTAACAGAAATCAGAATACCAATCATAACAATCATAAATCAGCAGTCATCAGAATCAAGCATTTATATCAATCACTCCTAATCTGGTTCTCAAAATGCTGAATGAGTCAAAGGCCAGTGGTTTAGTGAATATGTCAGCCAGCTGATTTTCAGTTGCTACGTGGTGTAGCTCAATGTCCCCTTTTGTAACATGGTCCCTAATGAAGTGATGCCTAATGTCAATGTGTTTGGTTCTAGAATGTTGGATTGGATTCTTAGAGATACAGATGGCACTAGTATTATCACACAGAACAGAAATTGTGCCAACAGGTACTCCTAAATCCAAGACTTGCTGCTTCAACCAAAGAACTTGGGCCACACAACTCCCTAAGGCAATGTACTCAGCTTCAGCAGTGGAGAGTGCAACTGAGTTCTGTTTTCTACTGGACCAGGAGACTAACGACTGTCCTATAAATTGACAAGTCCCAGAAGTACTCTTCCTATCCACCCTACACCCCGCAAAGTCAGAATCAGAATATCCAATGATCTCAAAAGAGGTGCTGTGCCTAGGGTACAAAATTCTTAGGTTTGGGGTTCCTAAAAGATATCTAAGAATTCTCTTAACAGCAGTCAGGTGGGACTCTTTAGGATCAGCCTGAAACTTAGCACAAAGATAGACACTAAACATGATATCAGGTCGGCTAGCAGTCAGGTAAAGCAGTGAACCTATTATCCCTCTATACTTCTTCTGATCAACAGATTTTCCATTTGAATCCTTATCTAACTGAACTGAGGAGGGCATGGGAGTATTGATTGGCTTGGCTTTGTCCATTTCATATTTCTTCAAAATGTCCTTAGTGTATTGTTTGATTGAAAAATATATAGTTTGAAAATGTGTTTAATTTTCTTTGAGAAATACTTAATTTCTGGAATTTAAATTTTATAATCGAACACTTATTATGAATGATATATCGCCTCGAAAAGCGAACATATCGTTCTCTAACAGGTTCAGATTACAAATCTTGATTTACCCTGAT
The DNA here is from genome assembly GCA_019925795.1 of Dendrobium chrysotoxum. NCBI lineage: Eukaryota > Viridiplantae > Streptophyta > Magnoliopsida > Asparagales > Orchidaceae > Dendrobium > Dendrobium chrysotoxum. The sequence goes on along the minus strand of CM034298.1, from coordinate 47,064,024 downwards.
TATCGTAGTCAAACTCAAGGAGAAACAACATATGATCTTGAAAAATCAAAATAATGTTTAATCCATTGTTCGACTATAATAATTGAGATAAGAGATCATTAATTTCATATTTAAAGTTATGATTGTAATTGATATATCTATCCAGAGAAAGAAGATATCAATTACTATCGGTAGTTCAAATATGATGATAATGATCGTAAAGTTTGAATTTCCCAAAGATGATCAATTGAAGGTTTTGAAAACTTGATTTTGAAATCTGGTCTGGGTTTCTAAATCTCCTACGAGCGCAAGCCCTCGTAGTTAATTACATCGTAGGAAACCAGAAAATTTCCTACGAAAACTCTCGATTAAAATAGCGATACGAATTTCATTTAAGATTTTCAAAGATCGATATCAAAGAAGGTTAAGGACCGGGATTTTCAATAGGGAATGGTTCGAGATTGAACAGTTATTTCTGGAGTCAAAGGAAGAAGAGTAGGAGGTGTTTTGAGATTCTGAATTACTTCAGAAACACCCCAACCTATCCTAAGTGTTGGGCTTAAATTTGATAGAAAGATATTTTAATTTGAATGATCAATTTTATTAGAAAGTGGGAATCAGATTCCCAGAAGGTTGAGGTCTTAAGATTGAAGACATGCCTCAAAACTTAAGTCTAAAATGGGTACTGAGAATCAGTGACCCGGATCCTAGTTAATGCAATACAATCTGGACTTACCCCGGCCTGGATTGGGGAGCCAGCTAAACCACCTAAACGCTTTTAAAACCATGAGTCAAAGTCTTTAAATGTAGAATGGTTAAGGACATTGATTAAGATTGGTTTAAAGAATTGGGGTCGACATCTAGAGCAGATCCTAATTGACCCCTTAACATATGTTGGGTTAAATGTCTAAATAAAATGCAATTAAGATTTAGACTCGATTTTTAATTTGTATCTAATGCAATGCATGCTAATTGACTCGATGAAATGCTTAAATCAATATGAAGCAGTTTTAAAATAGGCTTAAAAATAGATTTTATCCTAGAGATTGCACAACATCCCCTTGGACAGAACTGCACCCTAATAGGTCAGGTGGTCTGCCAGAACCCGCAGGCGGGGAGGTGCCTAACACGGATGAGAAAAGTCAATATGTATGCATGAAAAACTCCCGGCGAATCCGGGCTTACTTCTTAAGAGCGTTAGAGTTTCTATCTGAGCTTAAAAATTTTAAGTTTTGTTTAAGTAGAAGAGGTTAATGACCGTACCCTCACGAGCCTCCGATCGGGTTCCAGGCTAAATCAAAATCGACATGCAATAGCGCCAAATAAACTACTAAAAACATGTGGGTCTTTAATCGCAATCAACACATAAATCAAATCAATTAAATAATTAAATCAATTAAATAAATATTCAAAATGAAAGTCCATGTGGCAAGTGCCACTTAATTATACAACCCAGGGTCTGCAGGAAAGTAAAGTGGCCGGGTACCACTGACTACAACCCGGATTCTAATCCTAAGACTCAAGTGACTTTGAGATTTGAGATTCTTCTCGTTCTTCACTTCTTCATTTCCTTAGAACTCCTTGGATCGTCGGGTCTGGATATCCAAATGAAAAGAAACTCTCCCTGAATAGGGGTGTTATCTTTTCTCTTTGGATATTTGAAATTCATCCTAATTTGGATATCCAAATGGATAGGAACTCTCCCTAAGGGATGTTCCTTCCTCTTTGGATTCCAAATTGGATGTGCAAACATCTCAATCTCAAAGCACTTTAAATAGTTTACAACTCAATTTGAATCAAATTACATCAATTGAAATTAAAATTCTAGACTCAACAACCTGCAGGGTTATCCTAATAATCAACAGTTATATTTACATCCCAAGCAGTTAATATATTTGAAATTTAAATGCTTAAACCAGCCACACTTGGCCATGCTCTTTTTGATTTAAAGGGGGACTTAAGCATGCTTAGCACCTGTGCAATTTAATAATCATGATTTTTTTTGCCCCCTTTAATTTATGCCCTGTATGAGCATGGCCACCTGCATAAGATTGAATTAGTACAAATCGTTCCTAGCCTAGGGGTAGATCTAATCGTACAATCAATCACATCACAGAGTGCATTAAATAAATAAACAATCACATCAATTCTAATACTAGCAAACAGCATGCAGTAAAAGCTCGAAAATCCGGCACACAGCAGAAAAGTAAACACCGGCCTAGCCTAGGACTAGAGTTGGTTGTCCTAGCAAACCATCTAAAGTGTGTGAGGTAGGCTGTGTGGCTTTGATATGTCCTAAATAGGCATTTGATTGAAGTTGTTTGAGGTTCAAGTGGGTTGAAGGCTTAAGGGTATTTTAATTAAAGTTTAAATCTTAATGATTTGAATTTGATTTTAAATTTGATTTAATTATTTGTTGGATACCACCTTTGTTTCACACCGAGGCCGTGAAGTTTATTTCACCTTCCTTGGGGCTAATTTAATAGCCTCGTAGGCCTGGGTTACCCAGTGGTACCCGATATAATTAAGTGATTTGAGTTTGATTAAGGTTTGAAAGGTGATTAAATTTTAATTAAGATTGGTGGGTTGCTGGTTTTAATGTTGATTTGATATTTTCTGGAATTTTTAAAGATTTATTGAATTTTAGAGTTTTCTGGATTATTTTAATCATTTAATTAAAGGGTCAAAATTTGACTTTTTGATTTAAAGTGTTTTCTGAAAATTCAATATTTTATTAAAATACTAGACCTTAATACGATCAGTTAGACAGTAAGTACGCTGAAATTAGATTTTTCTACATTTTATTATGAAAGTTTGAAGTTTTGACTTGAATTTGAACTAGGTTTGACCAAAAGTTGACTTTTTCAAAATTTAATTGATTTCTGGAAACTTAACATTTTTAATAAATATTAGACCTTAAGATGAGTTGTATGCCTTTGAGTTTGCTCAATTTGGAGTTTATTTGAATTAGTTATGAATTTTTGAAATCTTGAGTATTTAATGAATTATTTAATTGTTTAATTAGAGATCATTTTTGTGATGTGGATCCAAATGATCTCCAAACTCCTTGAAATCAACTCCAAAGGTCAGGAATGACCTAAGGAGTGATTTCCAAGTGTTTGGAAATTTTCTGGAATTTTTAATTATTTTTAATTAATTAAATTAGTTAAATATTGAATTTCAATTAAACTTAAATTAAACTTAATTTTGAAGTCCAGTCAAGGGGAGTTTATTTTTCATTGATTAGGGGTTTGATTCTGGTCAGTTAGAGGGGTTGATTGTATTTTTTGGATTTAAAACTGATTTATTAGAATTTCTGGAAGGTTAAATGGCTTAATTAAGGTTTAATTTTGATTAAGTTAATTAAGGGGCTTAATGATTTCAAAATTCAGTAAGATATTTTTTATAGGCTGAGCATGTCACTAAGTTCAAATTGTTTGAGTTTCAAGTCAATAGGATGTACATTCTAATTATTGGAAATATACTAAATTCTCTAAATCAAGTCCTTAATTATTGTCCTTAATGGCACTAGATTTGAATAGGTTCAAATCAAAGTTTTGCTAACCCTTGACACAACATGAAGGATATGCACACATAATCACAATTAATTCCCAAGTCTAGGAGAGCCCTAAAACTAGGTGGTGTGTGTACCCTAAGCATGTAAGTTAAATTAAAGCTTTAATTAATTAAATGACTAATCAATGAATAATCAATGAAGTGGTTACACATTGATTAATCATTAATCCACATGAGTTCTTTTTAATCATGCCTAATCCAAGTTTAAAATCCCATATGATCTCTCAAAGCTTAAAGATTTAAATATATATATATATAACTTTTAAGGTAATTTTGAAATATATATAAATATATATATATATATATTTCAAAATTACCTTAAAAGTTATATATATATATATTTAAATCTTTAAGCTTTGAGAGATCATATGGGATTTTAAACTTGGATTAGGCATGATTAAAAAGAACTCATGTGGATTAATGATTAATCAATGTGTAACCACTTCATTGATTATTCATTGATTAGTCATTTAATTAATTAAAGCTTTAATTTAACTTACATGCTTAGGGTACACACACCACCTAGTTTTAGGGCTCTCCTAGACTTGGGAATTAATTGTGATTATGTGTGCATATCCTTCATGTTGTGTCAAGGGTTAGCAAAACTTTGATTTGAACCTATTCAAATCTAGTGCCATTAAGGACAATAATTAAGGACTTGATTTAGAGAATTTAGTATATTTCCAATAATTAGAATGTACATCCTATTGACTTGAAACTCAAACAATTTGAACTTAGTGACATGCTCAGCCTATAAAAAATATCTTACTGAATTTTGAAATCATTAAGCCCCTTAATTAACTTAATCAAAATTAAACCTTAATTAAGCCATTTAACCTTCCAGAAATTCTAATAAATCAGTTTTAAATCCAAAAAATACAATCAACCCCTCTAACTGACCAGAATCAAACCCCTAATCAATGAAAAATAAACTCCCCTTGACTGGACTTCAAAATTAAGTTTAATTTAAGTTTAATTGAAATTCAATATTTAACTAATTTAATTAATTAAAAATAATTAAAAATTCCAGAAAATTTCCAAACACTTGGAAATCACTCCTTAGGTCATTCCTGACCTTTGGAGTTGATTTCAAGGAGTTTGGAGATCATTTGGATCCACATCACAAAAATGATCTCTAATTAAACAATTAAATAATTCATTAAATACTCAAGATTTCAAAAATTCATAACTAATTCAAATAAACTCCAAATTGAGCAAACTCAAAGGCATACAACTCATCTTAAGGTCTAATATTTATTAAAAATGTTAAGTTTCCAGAAATCAATTAAATTTTGAAAAAGTCAACTTTTGGTCAAACCTAGTTCAAATTCAAGTCAAAACTTCAAACTTTCATAATAAAATGTAGAAAAATCTAATTTCAGCGTACTTACTGTCTAACTGATCGTATTAAGGTCTAGTATTTTAATAAAATATTGAATTTTCAGAAAACACTTTAAATCAAAAAGTCAAATTTTGACCCTTTAATTAAATGATTAAAATAATCCAGAAAACTCTAAAATTCAATAAATCTTTAAAAATTCCAGAAAATATCAAATCAACATTAAAACCAGCAACCCACCAATCTTAATTAAAATTTAATCACCTTTCAAACCTTAATCAAACTCAAATCACTTAATTATATCGGGTACCACTGGGTAACCCAGGCCTACGAGGCTATTAAATTAGCCCCAAGGAAGGTGAAATAAACTTCACGGCCTCGGTGTGAAACAAAGGTGGTATCCAACAAATAATTAAATCAAATTTAAAATCAAATTCAAATCATTAAGATTTAAACTTTAATTAAAATACCCTTAAGCCTTCAACCCACTTGAACCTCAAACAACTTCAATCAAATGCCTATTTAGGACATATCAAAGCCACACAGCCTACCTCACACACTTTAGATGGTTTGCTAGGACAACCAACTCTAGTCCTAGGCTAGGCCGGTGTTTACTTTTCTGCTGTGTGCCGGATTTTCGAGCTTTTACTGCATGCTGTTTGCTAGTATTAGAATTGATGTGATTGTTTATTTATTTAATGCACTCTGTGATGTGATTGATTGTACGATTAGATCTACCCCTAGGCTAGGAACGATTTGTACTAATTCAATCTTATGCAGGTGGCCATGCTCATACAGGGCATAAATTAAAGGGGGCAAAAAAAATCATGATTATTAAATTGCACAGGTGCTAAGCATGCTTAAGTCCCCCTTTAAATCAAAAAGAGCATGGCCAAGTGTGGCTGGTTTAAGCATTTAAATTTCAAATATATTAACTGCTTGGGATGTAAATATAACTGTTGATTATTAGGATAACCCTGCAGGTTGTTGAGTCTAGAATTTTAATTTCAATTGATGTAATTTGATTCAAATTGAGTTGTAAACTATTTAAAGTGCTTTGAGATTGAGATGTTTGCACATCCAATTTGGAATCCAAAGAGGAAGGAACATCCCTTAGGGAGAGTTCCTATCCATTTGGATATCCAAATTAGGATGAATTTCAAATATCCAAAGAGAAAAGATAACACCCCTATTCAGGGAGAGTTTCTTTTCATTTGGATATCCAGACCCGACGATCCAAGGAGTTCTAAGGAAATGAAGAAGTGAAGAACGAGAAGAATCTCAAATCTCAAAGTCACTTGAGTCTTAGGATTAGAATCCGGGTTGTAGTCAGTGGTACCCGGCCACTTTACTTTCCTGCAGACCCTGGGTTGTATAATTAAGTGGCACTTGCCACATGGACTTTCATTTTGAATATTTATTTAATTGATTTAATTATTTAATTGATTTGATTTATGTGTTGATTGCGATTAAAGACCCACATGTTTTTAGTAGTTTATTTGGCGCTATTGCATGTCGATTTTGATTTAGCCTGGAACCCGATCGGAGGCTCGTGAGGGTACGGTCATTAACCTCTTCTACTTAAACAAAACTTAAAATTTTTAAGCTCAGATAGAAACTCTAACGCTCTTAAGAAGTAAGCCCGGATTCGCCGGGAGTTTTTCATGCATACATATTGACTTTTCTCATCCGTGTTAGGCACCTCCCCGCCTGCGGGTTCTGGCAGACCACCTGACCTATTAGGGTGCAGTTCTGTCCAAGGGGATGTTGTGCAATCTCTAGGATAAAATCTATTTTTAAGCCTATTTTAAAACTGCTTCATATTGATTTAAGCATTTCATCGAGTCAATTAGCATGCATTGCATTAGATACAAATTAAAAATCGAGTCTAAATCTTAATTGCATTTTATTTAGACATTTAACCCAACATATGTTAAGGGGTCAATTAGGATCTGCTCTAGATGTCGACCCCAATTCTTTAAACCAATCTTAATCAATGTCCTTAACCATTCTACATTTAAAGACTTTTACTCATGGTTTTAAAAGCGTTTAGGTGGTTTAGCTGGCTCCCCAATCCAGGCCGGGGTAAGTCCAGATTGTATTGCATTAACTAGGATCCGGGTCACTGATTCTCAGTACCCATTTTAGACTTAAGTTTTGAGGCATGTCTTCAATCTTAAGACCTCAACCTTCTGGGAATCTGATTCCCACTTTCTAATAAAATTGATCATTCAAATTAAAATATCTTTCTATCAAATTTAAGCCCAACACTTAGGATAGGTTGGGGTGTTTCTGAAGTAATTCAGAATCTCAAAACACCTCCTACTCTTCTTCCTTTGACTCCAGAAATAACTGTTCAATCTCGAACCATTCCCTATTGAAAATCCCGGTCCTTAACCTTCTTTGATATCGATCTTTGAAAATCTTAAATGAAATTCGTATCGCTATTTTAATCGAGAGTTTTCGTAGGAAATTTTCTGGTTTCCTACGATGTAATTAACTACGAGGGCTTGCGCTCGTAGGAGATTTAGAAACCCAGACCAGATTTCAAAATCAAGTTTTCAAAACCTTCAATTGATCATCTTTGGGAAATTCAAACTTTACGATCATTATCATCATATTTGAACTACCGATAGTAATTGATATCTTCTTTCTCTGGATAGATATATCAATTACAATCATAACTTTAAATATGAAATTAATGATCTCTTATCTCAATTATTATAGTCGAACAATGGATTAAACATTATTTTGATTTTTCAAGATCATATGTTGTTTCTCCTTGAGTTTGACTACGATAATCAGGGTAAATCAAGATTTGTAATCTGAACCTGTTAGAGAACGATATGTTCGCTTTTCGAGGCGATATATCATTCATAATAAGTGTTCGATTATAAAATTTAAATTCCAGAAATTAAGTATTTCTCAAAGAAAATTAAACACATTTTCAAACTATATATTTTTCAATCAAACAAAAAATGGCGACTCCGCTGGGGACTATCTCTCTCTCCATCTTTAATAGCGCTACGAATTTTATTGCATCGGTAGTTTTGACTACCTTTCTTCCGTTGGTCCTTCTCCCATTTCTTCCTTGGGTGAGTGTGGCCAACTCAATTAAGACATGTGAAAAGAGAGGCGAGTGTAGGAAATCTCCCTCCAAGTCTGGCTTTGACATTTTGCCTCCAAGTTCATTGGTAGAGTAAAAGAGTCAAGCCAAGCTTGTCAAAATCTTTTTGCATATGTTGCAAACTCGCATGCGAATAAATCACAGCATGCTAAGTTTCACATTTTACAAAAAAATTCCTCAATCTCAAAACTCAGATTCAAAATTTCTTTAGTCAACCTGGATTTTGACATTTCACCCTAAGCTAGTCAGTATGGTGAAAGAGTCAAACCAGGTCTCTAGATTTTCCCTTAATTTTTGTTAACCATTATGTTGAAAGTAAAACTCAACATTTTGAGTTTCAAAAATCAAGGAAAATCTTTCAAATCAATTTCAATCGTCGTTGCTATATGTCTTCTACAATATTCTGTTGTAGTTGAACACATGCAATTCAAATTTAAAATTCTCCAGTCAATTCTGGGCTTTGACATTTCACCCTTAAATTGCTTGGTGGGGTGCAAAGAGTCAAGCCTTAGGATCTTCAGGCTAATTTGGCACACCTACATATTTGAACAAAATTCAATACGTTGAGTTCCAAATTTTGAAGAGGATCCGTTCAATTCCAACCTTGAGTTCAAATCTAAATTCAAATTCAATTTCAATTTAAATCCAATTTCAAGCTCGAATTGAATCCAAGATTTAAATTTCAATTCAATCTCAAAACTGAATTCAATCTTAAGTTCAAATTCAACTTCAAAATTGAACTCAAATTTGATTCCAAACTTAAATTCAAACTTTAGATTTGATTTCAAGGTCAAATTCGGGACTTTGACATTTTGACCCAAGTTAATTGGAGAAACGAAAAGAGTCAAGCCCGATCCCCAGATCTTTCATGTCGATTTTATGCACCTACATGATTGAGTGAACCTCAGTCTGTTGAGTCATAAAATTTGAAGAAAGACCCATTTGACTTGAGCCTCAAATTCAAATTTAACTTTGAATCCAAACATAATTTCAACTTGAAATCTGAATTTGATTTTTAATTTAAAGTCGATTCAATTTTGATCGAGATTTTGACATTTCGACCCAAGTCAATTGGTGAAATGAAAAGAGTCGAGCCCGATCCTTGAATCTTTCATATCAATTTTGTGTACCTACATGATTGAGCGAAACTCGATCTGTTGAGTCACAAGATTTGAAGAAAGGTCCATTCGACTTCAATCTTAAGTTCAAATTTGAATCCAACTTTAATTTAAAATGCAATTTCAACTTCAAGTTCGAATTTGATTTGTCACCTCAAATTTTAATTTTAATTTTGAATTCAAGTTCGAGTTTGAACTTTGACATTTTGCCCCAAGTTAATTGGTGTAGCGAAAGTGTTGGGTTCAACCCTTAAGTCCTTGTCAATTCTACGAACCACTATTTTTGAATCTAAGCTTAACATGATTGAATTATCAAATTTTGAAATTTAAAACTCAAATTCATATTCAAGATTAACTAATTCAAATCACTGTTCATTAATTTCAGGATTTAAGCACTCAAATGGCTGGGAAACTCATTTTCTCTTTAGATAGAAACTTGATAGTCGAAGGAATCGCATCTGGAAACTTCATCCAGTTTGAAATGCAATTCCAAGACTTCAAGTTATCAGTCGACGGAGAAGAAATGATCGATCTGTCTGCGGGAATACGAAGGAATGTCCCTTTGGTTGAGATTACTTTAGGGTCAGGAGTTGACTCCCCCATCTCCGAGATGGAGGCTGTTGTCACCCCTTTACCCACTGTATCTTTTACTGAGGAGGATAAGAACCAGAACTCAATAACTATAGAAGAGCTACCATCTCAGCCTGAGATTGGATCAAGTTCTAATACCCCTGTCGTCAGCAAGATCAGCAAGAACAAAATGAAGAACTACCTTCGTAGAGTCAGAAAGAAGGTTGTCAAGGCCAGGAAGACTGCTGAGGCGAAAGCCTTAAAGCAAGTCAAGTCCGAGGCTAATCAAAAGTTTGTTGCTCCTTCTACGTACCCCTTCCCTGGTGGAAATCATTTCCACCCTTCTCCTGTTGCTCAAAGGAGGGAGGTTGTAGAGACGAGAGCACAATCTTCAATACATCTTCTTGACTACTACATGGCGAGAATCAATCAAGCCAGAACTGAACAAACTCCAGCACTAGGCCCTAGGCCCCCAGTTGAAGGTTATGACCCGTCCACTCTACTAGATGATGTTAGATCACGTTTCTATACGTGTCCCACTACATCAACTAGAGAGGAGGAGGTGTAGAAACCACTTGAGGTGCCACTCTCCTAATTACTATACCACTAGTAATAAAAGAGGGGAAATAATCTAAGATTATATCAGATAGTGATACCGTTAAAATTCAACTTTCAACGGGGTCCTATCGAGATAAATCTTTTTGATTAAAGTGATGCGTTGATTTCTAAGGATAGTGCAGACCCAATAATAGTCTCTCCCTCCAAGGAGATCGTAGGAATTTAATTCCGTACTACTGGGGTCTTGCCACCTAGATTTGCAATTTCTTTTTAAGGAAAAGCTTTCAATTTCTCAAGTGTACTGATTTCAAACTTTCAAGATAGTTGAGTTATTTTTTTAATGAAAATTGACCTCTATTTGGAGTTTTAAGCGGGAGAAAGTTCTTGTTGACTCCATCAAATGTTTGAATACACCTCCCTCCCACCTCTTTTGTGGGATTGATTCAACTGTTGAGTTAAATCGATATCGAACTTAAGTTGATCTTTGAAATGAAAATCTTTTTAATCATCTCGCAATTTTCTATCTTAGATAGATATCTCTTGCGTGTTTAAAATCTGTTCAATGATTTTCAAAAGTCAAGCCAATATTCATTTTAAAAGACTGGGTCCTACCTTGAGGATTATTCGTCCTTGCATAAGAGAATGAGTTTTCTTCTCTTATACTTGAGATGTAATCCCGATATTGAAATAGAGAAGGTGTAGTCTCTTTTTAAATTCAATTGAATTCAAAAGATGCGCAAAATGCGCCAACAATCAAGAAATGCACAAAGTGCACTAAAAGTAAAAAAGATGCGCAATAGGCGCCACAAGTCAAGAAACAGTGCAAAATGCACTATAAATCAAAAGATGCGTAATGTGCGCCACCAGAAAAAGAATGAGGCTCCCTTTTTCTAAATGTTTTAATCTCAAAAAGACCCAGTTCAATTTAAATTGCTTGATTTTGAAAGTCTTGAATCCAGAATTTTTACCGGGCATCGATATTCTATCAAGATACAAAAATCTCTCGTGCTAGAGAATTAAAAAGATCAAATTTCTATATTCAACTTAAACTTCTTTGAAATTGATTTTAATTCAAAATATTTAAGGGAGACCCCAGTTTAGTTCTTACGAAACTTGGTCTGGGTCAACAAAACCTAAATCCTCAAACCTTTTCAGGTTAGTTGGGGTCACTCAAACTTTTCACTGCACTTCTAAATTTGTTCCCGTTTGTCGTTCCGACAGGGTCCAAATTGTTAGAGGAAGTTTTCTAATAAAAAGAATGAATCTTCTATTCTTGATTAAAATTTAAATGTGGTCCTTGAGAAATGTGTGTAAGCCCTTGTGCATAGGCATCTTTTCCGTCAAGGCCTTCTTTGTAAAATTACACTCTATGCTGGGTCCAAGTTCAATCCCACTGGAGGAGTATTTTATAATACTGGAAATTGTCGTTCAAAATCAAACCACACCCTGTGCTGGGTCCTAGATCATTCTGATCTAGAAGTGTAGTTTCATGAGCTGAGACTTGCTGTTCAAAATCAAACTATAGTTGAGCAAAGTGCCCGACTCCAATTCGAGGAGCTCGAGGGCCTCAAATAAAAATCACATTAAGCTCAACAAAGTTTGAAAGTTCATAAGTCACATTTGATTCAAGTTATTGACAAGTTGTGTCACTTTAGAACTCCCCAAGTAGGAGACTTGGTCGTAGTCTTTTGTAGACCGCTTTTAATCCGTTGTAAACTCAATGGAAAGCTTGAGTCAATGTTGACTGGATCGTTCATTTCAATGATGATCTTTGAGAAAATTTCCAATCAACTGATCAACCAGAAGAATGCCACTCAATATTTTCAAATGTTAGGAAGGCTCTTCAGGAAGTACCATGCCAGATGAGTGTCAAACTTAAAATTAAATTCAACACACTTCAAATTCAAAATCAAATTCAAACAAATCAAAATTGATTCAAACACAATCAAAATTCAAATTCAAATTCAAATTCAAAATGAATCAAAATCAATCAAATTTCAAATTCAAAACCAATTCGAGTCAAATTCAAAACACATCCAAGATTCAAAACTATTCAAATTCAAATTCGTCAAATCAAGTTTCAAATTCAAACACTTTCAAACTCAAATTCAAAAATCATTCAATTCTCAAATTCCAGAATTTAAATCTGATCCTCTGTGTGAAGCAAGTTTCCTTCACATACGATCATTCCAGACCCGATCCCCTATATAGAGCAAGTTTCCTCTATATACGATCAATCCAGACTCGATCCTCTATACAGAGCAAGTTTCCTCTGTATATGATCATTCCAGACTCGATCCTCTATGTGAAACAAGTTTCCTTCACATATGATCATTCCTAATTTGATCCTCTATATAGAGTAAGTTTCCTCTGTATACGATCATTCCAGATTCGATCCTCTATGTGAAGCAAGTTTCCTTTACATATGATCATTCCTGACCCGATCCTCTATATAGAGCAAGTTTCCTCTATATACGATCATCCAGACTCGATCCTGTGTGAAGCAAGTTTCCTTCACATACGATCATTCCAGACCTGATCCTCTGTATAGAGCAAGTTTCCTCTATACACGATCATCCAGATTCGATCCTCTATGTGAAGCAAGTTTACTTCACATATGATCATTTCAGACCTGATCCTCTATATAGAGCAAGTTTCCTCTATATATGATCATTCCAGACTCGATCCTCTATGTGAAGCAAGTTTCCTTCACATATGATCATTCCAGACCTGATCCTCTACATAGAGCAAGTTCCTTCTATATACGATCAATCCAGACCCGATCCTCTATACAGAGCAAGTTTCCTCTGTATATGATCATTCCAGACTCGATCCTCTATGTGAAGTAAGTTTCTTTCATATATGATCATTCCAGACCTGATCCTCTATATAGAGCAAGTTTCCTCTATATACGATCAATCCAGACTCGATCCTCTATACAGAGCAAGTTTCCTCTGTATATGATCATTCCAGACTCGATCCTCTATGTGAAGCAAGTTTCCTTCACATATGATCATTCCTGATCTGATCCTCTATATAGAGCAAGTTTCCTCTATATACGATCAATCCAGACTCGATCCTCTATACAGAGCAAGTTTCCTCTGTATATGATCATTCCAGACTCGATCCTCTATGTGAAGCAAGTTTCCTTCACATATGATCATTCCTGATCTGATCCTCTATATAGAGTAAGTTTCCTCTATATACGACCATCCTGACTCGATCCTCTATGTAAAGCAAGTTTCCTTCACATACGATCATTCCAGACCTGATTCTGTGTAAAGCAATGTATCCTTCTCACGGGATCATCCAGTTTTCTTTGCCTTAAGGTTAGATGTGAGTCATCGTGCTTTCTTTCCTTAGGATTAGATCTTCTAGTGGTGGAGCACGCCCTCTGTGGCACCATCCTAGGTTCAAAATCCAGATTCGACCTTTTACGGGAAGCAATACTTTCTTCCCTCAGGGTCCTCTAGCCTTCTCTTCCTTAAGGATAGATGTGAGTCATCGTGCTTTCTTTCCTTAGGATTAGATCTTTCAGTGATGGATAACGCCCTCTGTGGCACCATTCTAGTTTCAAAATTCAAAACTTTAAGCCTGATCTCCTATAGGGAGCAATACTATTTTCCTATGAGATCATCCAGTTCTCATTTCCTTAGAGTAAGTATTCTCCTTCTCTTAGGATTTGATTCCCCAGTGATGGAATAAGTCCCTTGTGGCCCCGTCCTGGATTCAATTTCAACTCCAAAATCAAACTCTCTTCTCCTCAAGGTTAGGCTTTTCTCCTTCCTTTAGGATTAGACTCCCCAGTGATGGAATAAGTCCTCTATGGCACCGTCCTGGGTTCAATCTCAAAATCCAGTTCTCTCTTCCTTAGGGTAGGTTCTTCTTCCTTCCCTTGGGATTAGACTTCCTAGTGATGGAGTAAGTCCTCTATGGCACCGTCCTGGAATCAATCTCAATCAAGCTTTCTTTTCTTTAGGGCTAGATTCTTCCTTCCCTTAGGATTAGATCTACTAGTGGTAGAGTACGCCCTTCGTGGCACTTCCCTAGTATCAAAATTCAAACTTGATCCTCTGTAGTTAGGAATTCTTCCTTTCTATACGATCATCCAGACTTCCTTCTCCTTTAGGGATAGATTCTTCCTTTCCCTTAGGACCAGACCCACTAGTGGTAGAGTACGCTGCCTCAGCACTACCCTAGCATCATTTCAAATTCAAACTTCTAAGTTTAGGATCTATTTCCCTTAGATTCATTTCAAATTTAATTTTCTAAGGTTAGGATTTCCTTTCCCTTAGAATCAAATCTAGATTCAATCCTTTATAGTTAGGAGTTCTTCCTTCCTATAGGATCACCCAGGTACCTCTACCCTTAAGGTTAGGATTCTCCTACCCTCAGGACCAGACCCATTAGTGGTAGAATACGCTTTTTCTAGCACTACCCTAGTATCTATTCAAACTCTAATTCCCCAGAGATAGATTTCTCATTCCCTTAAGATCAAAACTCCAGACTTGACCATTCTATTCGGTCAACACCAATATGTGCAATAGAACTACATTCTATTACACATATTGGGGGTCCATTTGTTGACCTCATTTTTGTATGAGCTCAGTAGGACCAATTCAGACCTTAGGATCTTTCCAATCCTTAGGATCAATCTTAACCATAGGATCAATCTGATCTTAGATCAATCCAGACTTTAAGATCAATCCAAATTCAAATCAATCCTGACCCCAGATCAATACAATTTAAGACAAATCTAGATTCTAGGATTCTCCTAGACTTCAGACTCTAGGATTTATTCTAGACCCTAGGATTCTTCCTGACTCTAGATCATATGATCCTCTTAGATCCTAGGATTCTCCTAGATCTATCTAAATCTTAGTATTCTTCTAGATCCTAAGACTATTCTAGATCCCAGGCCCTAGGACTTCCAAACCATAAGATCTTCCTAGAAATCAAACTTTAGGATCTACTCTAGATCCTAAGATCCTTCTAGATCTTGAATCTTAGAACTCCTAGATCTTAGGATTCTTCTAGATTATAGGATTCTCCCAGACCCCAGATCCTAGGATTTCCCTAGGACTTCTAGATTCTAGGATCTTCCCATACTCCAGTCCCTAGGATCTATTCTAGACCCTAGGATTCCCTTAAGCTGATTTGGACCCTAGGACCTATTCTAAACCCTAGGATTCTTCTAGATCAATCCAAGTTTCAATTCAATCTAAATTTAATTCAAATCCTATCATTCAAGCTCAAAATCCAATTCAAAATCAGAAATCCAGCTTAAATCCAGAAATTCAGGTTTAAACCTAAGGCTAAAGGTCTAAGTCCGAAAAGCCTTTTCCAGTGAATTTTTGAACACCTCAAAACCCTATCAAATGACCTCTGATTCAAGATCTGTCAGTTCCACACTAATGTGACATGTCTCTAGAGGTAACCCTCCAAATTTGAGCTCATTCTGAGATCTCTAACCCTAGAAATTGAATTGAAATCCAAAGGCTGTAAAACCTTCAAATATTTACAGTCTATGCCACTGGACCTGCCACCCAGTGGATTTTGATCCTGGAGCTTTCTCCAAAGCTCCAAATCACTTCCAGACCCTTGATTATGATCCATTGAACATTAAACTGTATTTTGTTGGACTCAATTTGACCCCCAGTTGACCAAGGGTCAAAATGACCAAAATACCCTTTAAGGGTTCAAATGCACTTTTCAAACCATATAACCTCCAAATTGCTTGGAATCACTTCCAACAATTTTCAAATATCAAACCAAATCCATTGAACCCAGAACCAACCCCTGGTTCAACCTAGTTGACCAAGTCAACCTAGCTGACCTGGAAGACCCTTTAGGGTCAAAACAGGTCATTTTGACCAAATGACCTCCTTAGACCTTGGGACCACCTCCATTGGTTTCCAAATATCATTTCAAATCTGTTGAGCCCATATCCAAACCTTGAGTCAACCTGGTTGACCAAGTCAACCTAGGTTGACCAATTCAAACCTTAAGCTCTTTCACTTTAAATCATACTTCAAGCCCATTCAAAACTCCTTTAAAACTCCTTGATCACCTTTCCATTATTTTGGGTTTGACTGGTCAACCTGACCCACTCATCAGTTGACCTGGTCAAGGACCCAAAGTCAGTCAAAGTTGATTCACATGACTCGACTTAGTACATTCGATCAAATCAATATATCCAAACCTTACCAAATCATTCAAACTCTCAAATCCATTTCAAAAAATGATTTAAACCCATTCAAACATATTGGGAATCAAACTATACTCAAGTTGACCAAGTCAACTACAAGATTTGGTCAAATCACTTTAGTTTCCTTTCCAAAATTTGAGCATGTTATTTTAAGACCTTTGAATCATCAATCCAGCACCCATTAATCCTCTTGATTGCCACCTCACCAAGGTTGAACCTGTTGACTGGTCAAACCAGTCAACAAATGGTCAAAAGACCATGAAATGGCCAAATCACTTGGATTAAATTAATCCTCCCCATGCCAAATCAGCTCCAGCTGTGTGAGCTCTCTCTAGAACCTTCTTAGAGGCATTTCCAGCCTTTGGATGGAAATCAAACAGCCCTCAAGGTTCTTTTGCTCAAGTGGGGACCAATATGCACTTTCCACATCATTGTACAATTGGTCCTTTTATTCCCTGTTGTTCTAACTGCCAAGGGACACCTGGCTGCCATCTAGGAGCTCTCTCAGTTGATCCTAGCCGTCAATTCAAGCTGGATGGATGTTAATAGGGAAAAACTTGGGAATAAGCTCTCATTATTGAAGCTACCCTCTCTGACCTCTCAAGCTGGCCCCAACTAAGCTCTCTGCTCATTCAAGTCTTCAAGAGCCTCCCACACATCTCCCAAGGTGAATCCAGCCGGTAGAAGTCGTCGCCGGCGAGCTTTCCGGCGATCATATCCTAAGATCCGTCCAAAGATGATATCTCTCAATCCATAACTTCTCCGGCCGTGGCTTCAACTAAAGATTTATGCGTGGACAGACAACAATTTCAGAGATAGCTCATACGGTCCAAACCGTCCATCAAATCACGGTAAAATCGAAACCCTAGCTTAAGACACTTAGTTCAAATTAGCTTTTTAAAAAGCGCTTTTCAAACCATTTAAAAACGTCCACACGATTTCTGTAAATACGCTTAAGCTTAGTTTAAAATTTCATTTGATTTCGTGATCTGGATTGCGAGAACGAGTCATTTAATTGGGTTAGGGCTCGGTTTGCATTTCCTGGTCGCTGCGAGAGATCTGAACCACTGATCTTATGATCAACGATCAAGATCTTCCCATTCCGCGGTCTAGATAAGCCACAGATCAGATCCCGCGGTTACTTCATTCGGTTTGGCTCAATCTGAGCCGTCCGTTCCAAACCGCGGGATCGGCAATCTCTGTGATTCCCCGTCTGACGCGATCATTACCTTTGGTTTCAAAACGCGCCTGATCGGACGATCCACGGTGACTGCTGACTGGATTAAGTAGAAAACGCGTGGGCCCGCAGCTATTTCAGCCAATGATTGCTGCCGCCGCGTTTTCTGGACCAACCAATCATGCTCTGCCACGTGGCATCCGCGCCGCCAGAACCTAATTTGGAGTTAAATTTAATTTTAAATTATTTTAAAACTTAATTTTCTTAAAGAAAATCATATAAAATTAAATCTAAATCTAAAAAAATTATAATATGTCAAATTAATTATATTTTAATTTTCTTTAATTTAAAATTAAATTCATTTGAAAATATTTAATATAACTTTAAATTATCTTAAATAATTAAATATTAAGATCTTTAATTAATATTTAAATTAAACATTTAATCAAATATTTTCTATAATTTAAAATTTTATGCTAAAATACTTTAAATATTTATATTAAGTATTTTGTTTTGAGATTCAATTTAATTTAAAGTTTTTTTTTATTTTAATTAAATTTAACATATAAATGATTAATTGATATTAAGATAACGTTAATTCAAATATTTTCAAATACAAAACTTTTTTTATTATTAAATATCTTAAAATCATAGGATCTCTCAAACAAATATTTAAGCTATTTTGAAAATATTTTAAAATTTTAATTTTAAACTTATATTTTTTTATATATATATAAATATATATATATATATATTTCAAAATTACCTTAAAAGTTATATATATATATATTTAAATCTTTAAGCTTTGAGAGATCATATGGGATTTTAAACTTGGATTAGGCATGATTAAAAAGAACTCATGTGGATTAATGATTAATCAATGTGTAACCACTTCATTGATTATTCATTGATTAGTCATTTAATTAATTAAAGCTTTAATTTAACTTACATGCTTAGGGTACACACACCACCTAGTTTTAGGGCTCTCCTAGACTTGGGAATTAATTGTGATTATGTGTGCATATCCTTCATGTTGTGTCAAGGGTTAGCAAAACTTTGATTTGAACCTATTCAAATCTAGTGCCATTAAGGACAATAATTAAGGACTTGATTTAGAGAATTTAGTATATTTCCAATAATTAGAATGTACATCCTATTGACTTGAAACTCAAACAATTTGAACTTAGTGACATGCTCAGCCTATAAAAAATATCTTACTGAATTTTGAAATCATTAAGCCCCTTAATTAACTTAATCAAAATTAAACCTTAATTAAGCCATTTAACCTTCCAGAAATTCTAATAAATCAGTTTTAAATCCAAAAAATACAATCAACCCCTCTAACTGACCAGAATCAAACCCCTAATCAATGAAAAATAAACTCCCCTTGACTGGACTTCAAAATTAAGTTTAATTTAAGTTTAATTGAAATTCAATATTTAACTAATTTAATTAATTAAAAATAATTAAAAATTCCAGAAAATTTCCAAACACTTGGAAATCACTCCTTAGGTCATTCCTGACCTTTGGAGTTGATTTCAAGGAGTTTGGAGATCATTTGGATCCACATCACAAAAATGATCTCTAATTAAACAATTAAATAATTCATTAAATACTCAAGATTTCAAAAATTCATAACTAATTCAAATAAACTCCAAATTGAGCAAACTCAAAGGCATACAACTCATCTTAAGGTCTAATATTTATTAAAAATGTTAAGTTTCCAGAAATCAATTAAATTTTGAAAAAGTCAACTTTTGGTCAAACCTAGTTCAAATTCAAGTCAAAACTTCAAACTTTCATAATAAAATGTAGAAAAATCTAATTTCAGCGTACTTACTGTCTAACTGATCGTATTAAGGTCTAGTATTTTAATAAAATATTGAATTTTCAGAAAACACTTTAAATCAAAAAGTCAAATTTTGACCCTTTAATTAAATGATTAAAATAATCCAGAAAACTCTAAAATTCAATAAATCTTTAAAAATTCCAGAAAATATCAAATCAACATTAAAACCAGCAACCCACCAATCTTAATTAAAATTTAATCACCTTTCAAACCTTAATCAAACTCAAATCACTTAATTATATCGGGTACCACTGGGTAACCCAGGCCTACGAGGCTATTAAATTAGCCCCAAGGAAGGTGAAATAAACTTCACGGCCTCGGTGTGAAACAAAGGTGGTATCCAACAAATAATTAAATCAAATTTAAAATCAAATTCAAATCATTAAGATTTAAACTTTAATTAAAATACCCTTAAGCCTTCAACCCACTTGAACCTCAAACAACTTCAATCAAATGCCTATTTAGGACATATCAAAGCCACACAGCCTACCTCACACACTTTAGATGGTTTGCTAGGACAACCAACTCTAGTCCTAGGCTAGGCCGGTGTTTACTTTTCTGCTGTGTGCCGGATTTTCGAGCTTTTACTGCATGCTGTTTGCTAGTATTAGAATTGATGTGATTGTTTATTTATTTAATGCACTCTGTGATGTGATTGATTGTACGATTAGATCTACCCCTAGGCTAGGAACGATTTGTACTAATTCAATCTTATGCAGGTGGCCATGCTCATACAGGGCATAAATTAAAGGGGGCAAAAAAAATCATGATTATTAAATTGCACAGGTGCTAAGCATGCTTAAGTCCCCCTTTAAATCAAAAAGAGCATGGCCAAGTGTGGCTGGTTTAAGCATTTAAATTTCAAATATATTAACTGCTTGGGATGTAAATATAACTGTTGATTATTAGGATAACCCTGCAGGTTGTTGAGTCTAGAATTTTAATTTCAATTGATGTAATTTGATTCAAATTGAGTTGTAAACTATTTAAAGTGCTTTGAGATTGAGATGTTTGCACATCCAATTTGGAATCCAAAGAGGAAGGAACATCCCTTAGGGAGAGTTCCTATCCATTTGGATATCCAAATTAGGATGAATTTCAAATATCCAAAGAGAAAAGATAACACCCCTATTCAGGGAGAGTTTCTTTTCATTTGGATATCCAGACCCGACGATCCAAGGAGTTCTAAGGAAATGAAGAAGTGAAGAACGAGAAGAATCTCAAATCTCAAAGTCACTTGAGTCTTAGGATTAGAATCCGGGTTGTAGTCAGTGGTACCCGGCCACTTTACTTTCCTGCAGACCCTGGGTTGTATAATTAAGTGGCACTTGCCACATGGACTTTCATTTTGAATATTTATTTAATTGATTTAATTATTTAATTGATTTGATTTATGTGTTGATTGCGATTAAAGACCCACATGTTTTTAGTAGTTTATTTGGCGCTATTGCATGTCGATTTTGATTTAGCCTGGAACCCGATCGGAGGCTCGTGAGGGTACGGTCATTAACCTCTTCTACTTAAACAAAACTTAAAATTTTTAAGCTCAGATAGAAACTCTAACGCTCTTAAGAAGTAAGCCCGGATTCGCCGGGAGTTTTTCATGCATACATATTGACTTTTCTCATCCGTGTTAGGCACCTCCCCGCCTGCGGGTTCTGGCAGACCACCTGACCTATTAGGGTGCAGTTCTGTCCAAGGGGATGTTGTGCAATCTCTAGGATAAAATCTATTTTTAAGCCTATTTTAAAACTGCTTCATATTGATTTAAGCATTTCATCGAGTCAATTAGCATGCATTGCATTAGATACAAATTAAAAATCGAGTCTAAATCTTAATTGCATTTTATTTAGACATTTAACCCAACATATGTTAAGGGGTCAATTAGGATCTGCTCTAGATGTCGACCCCAATTCTTTAAACCAATCTTAATCAATGTCCTTAACCATTCTACATTTAAAGACTTTGACTCATGGTTTTAAAAGCGTTTAGGTGGTTTAGCTGGCTCCCCAATCCAGGCCGGGGTAAGTCCAGATTGTATTGCATTAACTAGGATCCGGGTCACTGATTCTCAGTACCCATTTTAGACTTAAGTTTTGAGGCATGTCTTCAATCTTAAGACCTCAACCTTCTGGGAATCTGATTCCCACTTTCTAATAAAATTGATCATTCAAATTAAAATATCTTTCTATCAAATTTAAGCCCAACACTTAGGATAGGTTGGGGTGTTTCTGAAGTAATTCAGAATCTCAAAACACCTCCTACTCTTCTTCCTTTGACTCCAGAAATAACTGTTCAATCTCGAACCATTCCCTATTGAAAATCCCGGTCCTTAACCTTCTTTGATATCGATCTTTGAAAATCTTAAATGAAATTCGTATCGCTATTTTAATCGAGAGTTTTCGTAGGAAATTTTCTGGTTTCCTACGATGTAATTAACTACGAGGGCTTGCGCTCGTAGGAGATTTAGAAACCCAGACCAGATTTCAAAATCAAGTTTTCAAAACCTTCAATTGATCATCTTTGGGAAATTCAAACTTTACGATCATTATCATCATATTTGAACTACCGATAGTAATTGATATCTTCTTTCTCTGGATAGATATATCAATTACAATCATAACTTTAAATATGAAATTAATGATCTCTTATCTCAATTATTATAGTCGAACAATGGATTAAACATTATTTTGATTTTTCAAGATCATATGTTGTTTCTCCTTGAGTTTGACTACGATAATCAGGGTAAATCAAGATTTGTAATCTGAACCTGTTAGAGAACGATATGTTCGCTTTTCGAGGCGATATATCATTCATAATAAGTGTTCGATTATAAAATTTAAATTCCAGAAATTAAGTATTTCTCAAAGAAAATTAAACACATTTTCAAACTATATATTTTTCAATCAAACATGTATTTTGATTGATTGAGAAAGGTTCCATCATCCGTTTGCCTTATGCTAAACCCCAAAAAGTAGGACAATTCTCCCATCATACTCATCTCAAACTCTTTACTCATTGTTTTAGAAAACTCTTCACATAAGTATTTATCAGAAGATCCAAAAATTATATCATCAACATAGATCTGGACAATGAGTAAGTCATCTCCTAATCTCCTCAGAAAAAGGGTGGTGTCTACGCTCCCCTTAACAAACTCTTTTTCTAACAGGAATGTGCTAAGCCTCTCATACCAAGCTCTGGGTGCCTGTTTCAATCCATATAAGGCCTTTTTTAATTTATAGACATGATTTGGATATTGGGAACTCTCAAAACCTGGGGGTTGTTCTACGAAAACATCTTCTTTAATTACCCCATTTAAAAAGGCACTCTTAACATCCATTTGAAACAGCTTAAATCCCTTATAACAGGCAAAGGCTAGTAGCTCTCTAATGGCTTCCAATCTAGCTACAGGGGCAAAAGTCTCCTCAAAATCAATCCCTTCTATCTGATTATACCCCTTAGCCACCAATCTTGCCTTATTTCTCACCACCACACCAGAATCATTCATCTTATTCTTAAAGACCCACTTGGTTCCCATAATACTTTGATTTTTAGGTCTTTCTACTAACTCCCAAATATCATTCCTTACAAATTGATTCAATTCTTCCTGCATAGCTAAAATTCAAAATTCATCTAACAGGGCTTGATTGATGTTGGTGGGTTCAGTCATTGAGATAAAGGCAGAATGGTTTACTTCCTTCCTAAGTCCATGCCTAGTCCTAACACCTTCAGAAGGGTCTCCTAAGATCAGTTCCTTAGGATGACTCGAAGAATATCTCCAATCTCTAGGCAACTCTGTTTGAGGTTCTACCCTTTCTTCCAAATTTGTATTTCCAACTCCTTGGGTAACCTCAATAATCTCTTCATCTTCTACTTCAGATCTAGACTCCTTAGGTTCAGATTCATCGAACACTACATGGGTTGTTTCTTCCACCACCAAAGTCCTCCTATTGAACACCCTAAAGGATTTCCCCACACTTGAATATCCTAAGAACACTCCTTCATCAGATTTGGGGTCAAATTTTCCTAAGGGTGACTTCCCGTTGTTCAGAATGAAAACCTTACAGCCAAAGACATGGAGGTGGGACAGATTTGGAGTTCTACCCATAATGATCTCATAAGGTGTCTTGCTCAGTTTGACTCTCACATTCACCCTATTCAGCACATAACAGGCAGTGTTCACCGCATCAGCCCAACAGTATTTTGGAAGTGAATACTCGGCAAGCATGGCTCTAGCGGCTTCCACTAAGGTCCTGTTCTTCCTTTCAGCTACCCCGTTCTGCTGAGGGGTCCTAGGAGCTGAAAAATTGTGACTAATCCCATGATCCTCACAAAAACTTCTAAATCTTTCATTTTCAAACTCCCCTCCGTGATCACTATGGATGGTAATAATCTCACATCCTAACTTCTTCTGAATCCAAGTAGAGAAGGATCTAAACTCATCAAATGACTCAGATTTATGTGACAAAAACTTAACCCAAGTGAACCTCGAATAATTATTGATAATCACAAAATCATAAACTCTCCCCCCTAAGCTGGCAGTGCTAATGGGTCCAAAGAGGTCCATGTGAAGAACTTCTAAAGGTCTAGAGGTGCTAATGTCCTTAACAGAGTGAAAAGAGGACTGGACTTGCTTCCCCAACTGACAGGCATCACACAGGTGATCCTTAGTGAACTTAAGCTTGGGCACACCTCTAACTAAGTCCTTTTGGGTGACTCTCCTAAGGGTTTTCATATTGGCATGACACAATCTCCTATGCCATAACCAAGACTCATCAGCAGCAGTTTTTAAGCAAATTGAATTATCAGATTTAATGCTACTTACATCCAGCTTGTAGACGTTGTTGATCCTTTGCCCCTGCAAAACAACTTCATCATTTAAGCTTAAAATGCAGCCAGTGGGTAGGAATTTGATGCTGTATCCCTTGTCACAGAGTTGACTGATGCTCAGCAGGTTGTGTTTCAGTCCATCTACAAGCAAAACATTATCAATCATAAAGTTCTTTGAATCACCAATTATACCTGTGCCTACCACCTTCGTGGTGGTGTTATCTCCAAGTGTAACCTTGCCTCCAGCTCTGGTCTCTAGCGAAATGAACTGATTTGCATCTCCAGTCATATGTCTAGAACATCCGCTGTCCAGGTACCACATGCTCTCACGAGGTCTTGTGTGAGAGCACACCTACAAAAGTATCAACCGTTAGTCTTAGGAACCCAAACAGGTTTGGGTTCCTTCTTATGAAAAGAAGAATGCGATGCATGTGTGCTGTGCTGTGAAACAGACAGTTTGGGTCTCCACTCCCAATGTGTACTACGGTGAACAGTACAAGTGTGTGATATGTGTCCTAACATGCCACATGAAAAACATCTAACACCAGGAAAAGGATTAACTAAACGTCGTGAGTGATAGTGCCTCTTCCTAGTAGTGTATGAAACATGCTTTGATGAACTTGCAACAGAATTTTTAAAAGGTGGCGGTGCATAAAACTGTTTAAAGGTAGGCGGTGTTTTGTTCTTTTCAAAAGCACTGATTTTTACTTCCAAAAACTCATTCTCTTTCTTTAAACTTGCAATTTCAAATTTTAAAGCGCCGTTGTTACTTTCTACTTCACATGCCATTGTATCTAACTCTTTAAAAGCTTTTTTTAAATCAACATGCGTAGTTTTCAAAGAATCATGCTTAGAAACTAAATCAGAATATTTTTTATTCAACTCATCGAATTCATCAAGCAAAGACATGTGATTTGAATCAAGTGTGGAATGATCTTTAACTACAGAATCATGCTCTTTTTGCAATGTTAAGTAATCTAATTTCAAACTAGCATGAGTTTTCTTAAGCTTCCTATACGATGTATGAATTCTTTCAGAAACTTCAAATAATTGATCGTAGGTAAGCTCACATACCTCTTCCTGGTCTGACTGACCAGGGTGATCATTAGCCATAAGACACAAGTTTGTTTCCTCCTCTTCAGCTTCAGTCTCAGAAGAGTCGGATGCAGAGTCTGCCCAGAATGCCTTCTGAATCCGCTTCTTGTCCTTTCTGTACTTTGGTTTCTCCTCACCCTTTTCCTTGCTTGGGTGAGCTTTAAGAGTTGGACAATCAGCCTTTATGTGTCTAGGCTTCCTGCATTCAAAACAAACAGATTCAGATGAACTCTTAAAATTTTTATTGGACTTACCCTTGTTCCACTTCTGATAGTTCTTATGTTTCTTCCTTAGAAAGCTTTTAAATTGCCTTGTGATTAAGGCAACATCATCGCTATCAGACCCGGAAGAGCTAGCATCTGAATCCTTGGCCTTTAGTGCCACTGTCTTCTCTTTCTTGCGATCACCTGCATCAAGTTGCCTTTGGTTCACCCCTTGCTCGTAAGCAATAAGTGATCCAAGTAAGCTGTCAATAGAGTAAGTGTTTAAATCTTTAGATTCAGTAATAGTAGTAATCTTAGCATCATAAGAAGCAAGCAAACATCTTAGAATTTTGTTCACTCTTTCGTAGTTAGTAAGTTCTCTACCTAGAACATGCAGAGAGGTAACAATCTGAGTGAACCTTGTGTACATTTCTGAAATAGTCTCACTAGGTTTCATGCAAAAAAGTTCGTAATCATGTAGCAAGATATTTAACCTAGACTGTTTGACTTCAGTTGTACCTTCGTATGTTATGCATAATCTATCCCAGATTTCCTTTCCCGTTGTACAAGTAGAAACACGCATATAGTCTTCGGATTTTAAAGTACTAAAGAAACAGTTCAAGTATTTTGCATTTAACTGTGCTAAATCACGATCATCAAACGTCCAATCAGTAAAAGGCAGTTAAGTTTTCACATTATTAATCAGTCTAAAAGGTGGTTCGTATCCGTCCTTAACTAACATCCACATGCGATAATCAATAGACTGTAGAAAAGTAGACATGCGTGTTTTCCAAAAATCAAAAGGAATATTATCAAATAACGGTGGTCTCGTAATAGAATATCCTTCAGTAGTATTACGATTATTACAGTTAGCCATGAATCAAATTCAAAAGTTTTTAAACTTAAATTTTGAATCCCGCTCTGATACCACTTGAAAGTTCGAAAGGGATGTTAAGCCCTAGTGAACTAGTCCCGAGGCTAACCAAGAGGGGGGGTGAATTGGTTATTTAAAAATTTCACGATAACTACAAAAATCTTTTCGATACTTAGCAGCGGAAACAAGTAAACAATAACGAAAAGATCAACCAACGATATTCACCCAAGCAGTTTATATTAAAAAGTAAAGTGCAAAACTGAATCAGAAAAGCAAACCAGATTTTATAGTGGTTCGGTCAACTTGACTTACGTCCACTCCCCGGAGCCTCCCCTCCGGGTATTGCACTAAACGAAAGTGACTCTCCTTTTGCTCCCACAGCAAGGCGGAGAAGCCTGTACAAAACACCTCCTTTTCACCACACGGTGAGGCAGAGAACCTGACCTCCTTTCGCTTCCTCCTGAAGCAGGCAGAGAACCTTCGAACTCCTTTTGCTTCCACCTGAAGCGGGCAGAGAACCCCGGATCTTCTTGCGAACGATCCTCCCACGAAGAACACCGACTAGACGACAGACGACGAGCGGAGAAGACGACTCTGATCCGTGCTTGGAGCAACCTTAGTAAATCCCTCACTAACTCCCCCTCACAAGATCTCTTCTCTCTCTCCCAACTCTCTCTTCTCTCTAGGGTTTCTCAGGGAAGGAAGGTAGCAAAAGATTTTTTCCAATCTTGGAAAAAGTTCTTTTAAAGGAGGGCTTAAAATTTGCCCTAAATCTCAACTGGTCGGCCAAGATCGTCCAGGACGATCGGTAGATCGTCCTGTACGATCAGTTCAAATTCAGCTGTTTCAGCCTGGACGATCTGGCTCTTCTGGACGATCAGTAGAAAAAGTTGTTCATATCGTCCCGTACGATCCTGCGATCGTCCGGGACGATTAGTTCAAATTGAGGGAAATCGTCCAGAAGATAGTTCGGGTCGTCCAGAGAAATCTGTGCTGGACGACCAAAAAATGACTTGATCGTCCCGGATGATGGGGTCATCGTCCGGTACGATTAGTTCAAAAAGGCCTCAAATCATCCTGTACATAGTTCTGGACGTACAGCTTAAATGCACTAGACGATCAAGATCGTCCGGCACGATCCTGCGATCGTCCAGGACGATATGATCGTATCAACCAAAAATAAATTGCTTTCCTTAATTACCAGATTAAATTAGGCATGATTGTACTGGATCGTCCGGGACGATACACGTATCGTCCGGGACGATCAGACCAAGTATCTAAAAATAAGAACTTGCCTAACTTGATCTGGCGGCTGAGAATTTCTGATTTGGGAATATCGTCCCGTACGATCCGTGGATCGTCCAGGACGATCGGCTCAATCAGACCCTCTTAACTTAGTCACCCTAATTAGGGTTTCTGTTCTAACTGGATCGTCCAGGACGATGTGGATATCGTCCAGGACGATCTGAACAAATTTATAACAGAAACTCTAATTCACTCAATCTCTCTCCCTGAGTGTGTGTGTGTGCAAGGTTACTTAGCTAGGGAATCAGTTACATTACAATTGACTCAATAAAAAGAAAAAATCATGCATTTGACACACTTGGACCCGATCTTGAGTTGGCTTGAGTGGCTCGCGGTCTTTTGTGCCTGAAACAGATTAGCCAAGCAAAACACACTGGAAACATGTTTGTCATCATCAAAACCAGATTTGCAACACCATGAGCTTCTTAGTTCAGTTAGATAAGGATTCAAGTGGAAAATCCGTTGATCAGAAGAAGTATAGAGGAATAATAGGATCACTGCTTTACCTGACTGCTAGCCGACCTGATATCATATTTAGTGTCTATCTTTGTGCTAGGTTTCAGGCTGATCCTAAAGAGTCCCACCTGACTGCTGTTAAGAGAATTCTTAGATATCTTTTAGGGACCCCAAACCTAGGAATCTGGTACCCTAGGCACAACACCTCCTTTGAGATCCCTGGGTATTCTGATTCTGACTTTGCGGGGTGTAGGGTAGATAGAAAGAGAACTTATTGAACTTGTCAATTCATAGGACAGTCTCTAGTCTCCTGCTCCAGTAGAAAATAGAACTCAGTTGCACTTTCCACTGCTGAAGCTGAGTACATTACCTTAGGGAGTTATGTGGCCCAAGTTCTTTGGTTGAAGCAACAAGTCTTAGATTTAGGATTACCTGTTGGCACAATTTCTGTCATGTGTGATAATACTAGTGCCATCTGCATCTCTAAGAATCCAATCCAACATTCTAGGATCAAACACATAGATATAAGGCATCACTTTATTATGGACCATGTTACAAAAGGGGACATTGAGCTACATCATGTAGCAACTGAAAATCAGCTGGCTGACATATTCACTAAACCACTGGCCTTTGACTCATTTAGTATTTTGAGAACCAGATTAGGAGTGATTGATATAAATACTTGATTCTGATGACTGCTGATTTTTGATTGTTCTGATTGTTATTCTGTTTTCTGTTAGTTAGTTTTTGATTTGATTATTTGCTTTTAGTTGGTTTTATTTCTTCTACTGATTTCCATTTTAGCCTTGTTGTTAGTTTGATTTGAGCATTTACTTTGATGTGATTTTCTACCTATTTTTATTCACTGGTTCATCTCTTGCACTTATTGTTTTATGCTTTTCAAAATCTGATCACTGCTCACTACTACTGATAGTCAGAATTTCTGACTGGGAGTTTTACCTTGTTTTTATCTGGAAGCTTGTAAGCAGTGCTTAATACCATTGGATCTGTTAAAGGGAAGAAACATTGATGATTGTTTCTCTTCCTCTAACTCCTTTACTGGTGTATGGTTTCTTTTGGATAAAAATCTTTTTCAAAATTAAAACATTACTTTTTAGAATAGAGATTTATTTTATCTTCCTACAGTAATCTACCTCATATGAATAGTATTTTCAAAGTCTTAAGTCATTATTATGATTTTTTAAACCAAGTTATTACATTTATCATATAATGTATGACTTTTATTTTGTGAATCATTCTTCCTTATTGTGGAGAGTCATCTCCTATGTCTGGAAGATAATTTCACAGTTGAGACTCTTTAATGATTATGAAAAGGAGAAAGCTTACAAAAGATAAGCAATGCGCCAAATAAATTGAAAAAGAGGCATAAAATGAGCTCAAAGCTGAAAAGATGCGAAATATCACCAACTAAAAGATACACAAAGTGTATCGAAAATCAAAAGATGCGTAAAGCGCCAACCAAATGGAAAAAGAGGCACATAATGAGCCCAAACCAAGCTTTCTTCCCTTTCAGATTGTTAAATATGTTAGAAAAATTCGTGCGCCACTTAATATTTTTAAAAGCTTGAGTTTGAAAATCCTGATTTTTGATTTTTTATTTTGTAACACTATTATATCAGATATTTTTCTGGAATGAGGCTTGAAATGATCTCTTTTCGAATCTAATTTCTTTTCTTCTGAATTGGATTTTTATTTTGAAAGAGATTTGAATCGATAAGGTGCCCAGGGTCAGAGTTACGAAAGTCAATTTTTCCAACT
The DNA here is from genome assembly GCA_019925795.1 of Dendrobium chrysotoxum. NCBI lineage: Eukaryota > Viridiplantae > Streptophyta > Magnoliopsida > Asparagales > Orchidaceae > Dendrobium > Dendrobium chrysotoxum. The sequence goes on along the minus strand of CM034298.1, from coordinate 47,033,981 downwards.
TTTTCTGGATTTCAGTGCTGTCAATCGTCTTCTTATTTGTTTCTGGATCAAAAATCAAGGGAGAATTCTATTTTACTGGAGCAGACTGGTAAAAAAAAATTGTTATTTTTTTTTCTATGTTCTCGTTCTGAGTTTTCTTTATTTTTTATTTTGTCTTTTCATTTTAGTGGTTGTATTTTTGGGATCCTGATCTGTCATCTCCATCCTCCATCCTTTTCTGTTTTCTTCACATCATCCTGGACGATACCCCGATCGTCCTGGATGATCCTCTTCGTCCTGGACGATCCAAACATTATCCTGGACGATCCATTCAAAATCGTCCCCACAATGCTCCTACTGCTGAGAAACTCTAATTATTGGTGATCATCCTAGACAATCCTTACATCATCCTGGACGATATGATCCATATATTCCTGATCTGATCAAACGGCTGACATTGCACCAATTATTGTCCATCGTCCTGGACGATCCACCTCATCGTCCTGGACGATCCACGTGTCAGCCGCTGGACGATTGGAATTCGGCCCATCCGACACACTTATTGCACGTCGTTGAGGACGATCCACCTAATCGTCCTGGATGATACCTTTTCATTAAAGGTCGTCCAGCCTAACTCCTCGGGACGGTCGCCTGTGTCTAATCGTCCGGGACAATCTCTGATCGTCCTGGATGATCAGACCGCTTTTTTGACCAATCGTCCAGGCCGTAATAATTGCACCTATCATCCTAGACGATGTCGCGATCGTACGGGACGATCAGGCCAAATTCTATTTAAACAGCCATTTTCTTAAGGATTTTCCACACTCTTTCTTCCAATCTTCCTCCACTTCCCTTTACTTTTGATTTCTAATGGCTGGTGGCAAATGTTCACGGCAAAAGGGTGCAAGTTCCTCCCGGGGGCCTGTTGATCCTCGCTTCCCCAATGCAGCCGATCAGGCTGCCTACGAGCGCTATTGTGAGGTGGGGATCACACCGTCGAAAATAGTAAATCCCCGCACTCTTACTTATCCTGTTCTTGACCTCTTCGCCCACACCTCCCTCGCTTTCATCATGACTCTCGCCTTTCCTTTTAGCTCAGAACTTCTTCGCATTTTCTTTGTAAACTTGCGTATCTCTGCTGATTATTCCACCCTCCGCTCGTATATAAACCAGCGTCCCGTCGAACTCACTTACCAGGACTTTCATAACTTTCTCTAACTTTCTGTCACTGGCGATAAACTCCACACTCTTATCACTGACCCTGACTATGATTGGAGTGTCGCCAATCATTTCCTTCGCAATATAAATGCCCCCTATCATGACAATGCTTGCACTACACTTCTTAAGGATGCACGGACCATTCAGTATGTACTTCGTTCCTCCGTCATTCCAAAGGCAGGGGATCGAATTCACATCACCCCACTCCTGTCCTTGACCACATACTACATCTTGGCCCATAGGGAATTTAATGCCACTGACCTTATTATCCGATACATCGAGCACCTCACCACTATTAGGGATCAAGGTCATCGCCGTCATCCCAATCTAGCCTTAGGACATATCATTGCCTATGCCCTCGAAACCAAATACGACCTGCAGTATCCCGCAGCTCCAAATGTCCCTCCTTCCTTCTTCACCAATAATTCCTTCCATGTCCTACACAGCACCCGCCTACATCCGGAGCCCACCCCAATTGTTGAGGAGGAAGAGGAAGAGGCTATTCCAGTTCCTGCTGCACCCGATGCACCTGCTCCCCTTCGGATTGCCTCTCCCTTTGACCACCTGGTGCAGTGCTTCGATCAGTGGGAGGCCAGATTTGACTCCTATGTGGCTACCCAGGAGCAGCAGCACGCCGAGGACATCCAGCGCTTCACTAACTCTGCTGCGCAGCAGCAACAGCAGCATGACCAGGACATTGCCTGGATTGGAGCCCACTTTCAAGCCATTCACAACTGCTTCAACCCACCTCCGCCACCTCCTCCTTCCGATCAGGATCCACCTTTGTTCTAGTTTTCTGTTTTGTAGTTGTTTTCCTTTATGTTTTGTACTTATGTTTCAGTATTCTGTTTTACCCTCCTTTTTGTGATGTCAAAAGGGGGAGTCAGTTGTAGTCGTTTCTATTTTTATTATGTATTATGTTTTCTGTATTAGGTTGATTGTTAAATGAAAAGTTGAAAAAAATTGTTTTTTTTTCTTTCGATCTTCTAGTTATTTTTCAAACTACTGTACATATGTTTGCCATCATCAAAAAGGGGGAGATTATTGCAAATCTGGTTTTGATGATGACAAACATATCTCTATTATATTTTTACTTGGCTAACCCGTTTCAGGCGCAAAAGATCACAAGCAACTCAAGCCAACTCAAGATCGAGTCCAAGTGTGTCCAATGTACTATTTTCCTTTTTCTTGAGTCAATTGTAATGTAACTGATCCCCTAGCTAAGTAACCTTGCACACACACACTCAGGGGGAGAGCTTGAGTGATTTAGAGTTTTTGTTCATTTTTTGTTCAGATCATCCTAGATGATATTCACATCATCCTGAACGATCCAGTAAAAATAGAAACCCTAATTAGGGCGACCAAGTTAAGAGGGCCTGATTAAGTAGATCGTCCTGGACGATCTTTGGATTGTACGGGACGATATGCTCAAATCAGAAATTCTCAGCCACCAGATCAAGTTAGGCAAGTTTATATTTTAAGTTATTTGGTCTGATCGTCCCAGATAATACGTGTATCGTCCTGGACGATTCAGTACAATCATGCCTAAATTAATCTGGTAATTAAGGAAAGTAATTTATATTTAATTGACACAATCATATTGTCCTGGACGATCGCAGGATCATCCCGGACGATCATAATCGTCTAGTGCATTTCAACTGTACAACCCGAACTGTGCTCAGGACGATTTGGGCACTTTTTGAACTAATCGTATAGGACGATGTCCCTATCGTCCTGGACGATCAAGTCATTTTTTGGTCATCCAGCACAAGTTTCTCTGGATGACCCGAACTTTCTTTTGGAAGATATTCCTTGATTTACACTAATCATCCCGGACGATCGCAGGATCGTACGAGACGATATGATCAATTTTTTCTACTGATCATCCAGAAGAGCCAGATCGTCTAGGCTGAAACAGCTGAATTTGAACTGATCGTACAGGACGATCTACCGACGATCTTGGCCGACCAGTTGAGATTTAGGGCAAATTTTAAGCCCTCCTATAAAAGAACTTTTTCTTGAAACAAGAAAAATCTTTTGCCACTTTTCTTTCCAGAGAAACCCTAGAGAGAGAGAGTTTGGGAGAGAGAGAGAGGATCTTGTGAGGGGGAGTTAGTGAGGGATTCACTAAGGTTGCTCCAAGCATGGATCAGAGTCGTCTTCTCCGCTCGTCGTCTTTCGTCTAGTTGGTGTTCTTTCTGAGAGGATCGTCGGCAAGAAGATCCGAGGTTCTCTGCCTGCTTCAGGAGGAAGCAAAAGGATGTTGGGTTCTCTGCCCGCTTCAGGTGGATGCAAAAGGAGGTTAGGTTCTCTGCCTCACCGGGTGGTGGAAAGGAGGTTCTTTGTACAGGCTTCTCCGCCTTGTTGTGGGAGCAAAAGGAGAGTCACTTTTTGTACTTTACTTTTCCTATATTAACTGCTTGGGTGAATATCTGTGATTGATCTTTACATTCTTGTTTACTTATTTCTGCTGCTAAGTATTAAAAAGATTTTTCTGTTCCTCATGAAATTTTTAAATAACCAATTCACCCCCCCTCTTGGTTAGCCTCGGGACTAGTTCACTAGGGCTTAACATCCCTATCGAACTTTCAAGTGGTATCAGAGCGGGATTCAAAATTTAAGTTTAAAAACTTTTGAATTTTATCCATGGCTAACTATAACAATTGTAATACTGCTGAAGGTTATTCTATTACAAGACCACTATTGTTTGATAACATTCCTTTTGATTTTTGGAAAACACGCATGTCCACTTTTTTATAATCAATTGATTATCGCATGTGGATGCTAGTTAAGGATGGATACGAACCACATTTTAGATTGATTAACAATGTGAAAATTGAATTGCCCTTTGCTGATTGGACTTTTGATGATCGTGATTTAGCACAATTAAATGCAAAATATTTGAACTATTTCTTTTGTACTTTAAAATCTAAAGACTATATGCGTGTTTCTACTTGTACAACGGGTAAAGAAATCTGGGATAGATTGTGTATAACTTATGAAGGTACAATTGAAGTCAAACAGTCTAGATTATACATCTTGTTACATGATTACGAACAAGATGACCTTGGCTTCATGAGTATAGAATGGTGCCATCTACCTTGCACCAATGCATGAAGTATATAAGGAATGATGTTGAGTATTCTATTTCTGGGGATACCCAACCCTTTTCCGTACACGAGGTATCTATTTATGATAATGCCGAGCATTACAAACCTCACAAGACTAGTAGACCTCCTCCTGCCCAGTCACCAGTGGTACCTACCAGTATTGTACAGGGTCCCACGCAGTCACCTACATAGGGTCCTATACAGCTACCTACATAGGGTCCATCACAGGTTAGTATTGAGGCAGATGTTTCTGCTGCAGACCCTGTTAGATCCCCTTTTTAATTTATAGTTAGGCATGATGCTCCCCCTAGTAGAGGTAAGGGAGGATGAGGTAGAGGTAGAGAGTTAACTCGCTCGCCGCAAAACTATGACACTCAAATCCCTCCTCCATCGTATCTTTACATGACTTCTTTGACTGTCGAGTTTGACTCTTCTGATGATAAGATGATTGATATTCGTCATCGTTCAGTCCCTTCAACAGCCCTAGGTCCTGCTGACTATAGTTCAATCCCTACCTTTCGTAGGTACCTAATACTTGAGGGTGATTTGGTTGTTGAGAGTAGCTCAAACGAGGAAGGAGGCTTCCGACATCAGGTTACTAACAAACAATCTTCCTCCCATCAAATGCGCGGGGAAAGGGTTGAAGAATCTCATCAAAAATCTTTTGTTACTCCTTCAACTAGTGTTGGTGGCTCACTATAGAATAATAGACCTCATGTACCTCCGCTGTATTAGTCTTTCGTGCCGCCACGATCTAGTGAGTGTGCCTCGTTATCCCATAGTGTAGGTGCCCCACTGGGTCCTGAGAGTCAGGGTCCTGTGGAGACCACTATGGATAACAAGGTCACAAATGTCCCTCATTACTTCTCCCCTTTTGTGGAAGACTGTGTAGAGCGGGGTGTAGTTATCTCAACTTGGTCAGATGAACAAGCTCTACAGCAGGCTCATGTTTGGCGAATCGATATGCCTCAATCCAAGCAAGGCTTAAGCTATATTGAGAAGAGTCAGTCTACTCATACCAATGTTCATGATGTCTCTCACTCATATCCGATTATTTCTCTTGCTGATGAAGAAGACCCAGGTGATGACGAGGACAGAGTACTTGATGCTTCTCGAGAGTTTGAAGATGGCATCACTTCCGCCATGGATAAACTGTGTGAGGTCAACTTAGGCACTAAATCAGAGCCTAGACCTATTTTTTATAGTGTCTTATTATCTAACTCAGAGGCTCAAGAATACATTAAGTTACTCTCAAAGTTTAGAGACTGCTTTGCTTGGAACTACACCGAGATGCCTGGCTTAAACCCGGAGGTAGCAGTCCACAAGCTGGCTATTAAGCCTGATGTAGTCTCTGTTAAGCAATCATCTCATAGGATGAGGTTGGAGATTGAGCAATAGGTGATCACTGAGACTAAGAAGCACATAGAGGCTAGTTTTATTCGAGAAGAGAAGTACCCTACCTGGCTCGCCAATATTGTTTAAGTCTGGAAGAAGAGTGGACAGATTCATGTCTTCATCAATTTCTGTAATTTAAATAAGGCATGCCCTAAGGATGATTTTCCTCTTCCTATCCCCGAACTCATGGTGGATATAGCTTCATCCCATAGCATTTTTTCTTTCATGGATGGTTCATCCGGTTACAATCAGATAAAGATGGACCCCGAGGAGGAGAAGTTTACCTCATTCCGTATACCAATATGTGTATTTTGCTACAAGGTGATGCCTTTTGGTCTCAAGAATATCAGGGCCACCTATCAACATGCTATGATTGTTATCTTCGATGAGATGATACATGAGCAAGTTAAATGCTATGTGGATGATCTGGTAGTCAAAAGCAAGGTCTATGGAGATCACCTTCGAAATCTGTGAATCATTTTTGAATGCCTGCGTAAATATGATTTAAAAATGAATCCATTAAAGTGTGCATTTGGAGTTAGTGCAAGAAATTTTTTGGGGTTTATAGTTCTCTACCGTAGCATCGAGATTGATCCTTCTATGATCAAAGCCATAATATACTAGAAACCCCCTAAGAGCCTCACCCAGTTGAGATATTTTCAAGGTAAGCTTGCTTTCCTGTGGAGATTTATCTCCAACCTTTCTGGTAGATGTCATCCCTTCGCCACTCTCGTAAAGAAGGATGCTCATTTCCACTGGGATGAGTATTATCAGGAGGCCTTTGAGAGTATATAGCTCTACCTGATGAACCCCCCTATTTTAGCTGCACCCATCCCAGGGAGGCTATTGATTCTCTACACCATAGCCCTAGATGAATCCTTAGGTGCATTTTTGGCTCAAGAGAATGAGGAAGGCAAGGAAAATGCCTTGTACTACCTCAATAGATGGTTAATACCCACAGTGCTGAAGTACATAGTGATGGAAAAGTAATATTTAGCTCTGATCTTTGCAGTACAGAAGCTTAGGCCTTATATACTTTCGTATAAAGTCAACCTAATCTCGTGAGTCAACCCTTTGCAGTACTTAATGACCCGTCTGACCCTATCAGGTCATCTAGCATGTTATTCTATAATTCTGCTGTAGTTTGACAATATTTTTGTCCCTCAGCAGGCCATCAAAAGATAGGCTCTAGCTGATTTTCTTGCTGCTCACCCGATCCCTACGGATTCCCCACTCAATGATGATCTACCTAATGAACTAATCATGAGTGTGGATGAACAGGAGTCCCCTACTTGGGAGTTCTACTTTGACGGTGTGTCATCTATTAAAGCCTTGAATCCAAATGAAACTCTAATAGTTAGGGTAGGTTTGGGCCTCATTTTTGTATCCCCCGAAGGTCACACTCTGAGGTATTCTTACAGTCTTTCAGAACCTCATACTAAAAATGAAGCTGAGTATGAAGCCCTAATTTTGGGACTAGAGTTGGCCATTCAGATGAATATCATGCGGGTAAAAATCTTTGGAGACTCCCAACTAATTATAAATCAAGTAGCAGGAGTCTACAAAGTACTTAAGGAGCTCTTGCCCTTTCATAACAAAGCAATGGAGATCTTGTGCCTAATTCTTGAGGTGACTTTGGTTAAGATTCCTAGATCTAAAAATATAAAGGAAGATGCAGTGGCCAAGTTAGCAAAAGAACTAGCTGACCCAACTTGCAACCCATAGTCTATCGTTGTCCAGTGTTGTTAAGCCCTGTGCCCTGCAGACTTGTCTTCTCCTGATCAGACCCTCACAGTGTTCTAGGTTAAGGAAGATTTAGATTAGAGAATACCCTTTATAGAGTACTTGAAGCATGCTCAGATTAGAAAGAAAGCTCTATCATTCACTTACATGAACGATACCTTGTATCGACACTCTTTTGACCAAATATGGCTACGTTGCCTCAATAACGAGGAGGCTCGTAAGGTTATGGGTGAGATATGTGGTGCCTATCAGTCCGGACCTAAAATGAAAGGCAGAATTAAATGCCTTGGTTACTATTGGTCGACTATGATCCGTGATTGGATGGAGCGTGCTAGAAGGTGCCACCAGTGCCAGATCCATAGCACGGTGATCCACCAACCCCCTAATCCTCTGAACCCTACTGTATACTCTTGGCCATTTGAGAGCTGGGGCACAGATGTAGTGGGTCCTATTAACCCTCCTTCCTCTAAGGGTCATCGATTCATTTTAGCTGCCACTGATTACTTCTCTAAGTGGGTGAAAGTTGTACCCCTCAAGAAAGTCAAATCAGAAGATGTGATACATTTCTTCTGCGATCACATCGTGTACCATTTTGGTGTTCCATGCTGTATCATTTTTGATAACAACCCATTATTTAGAACCACCAAAATTGCTAGATTTACCCACCACCATAACATTAATTGGTGATACTATTCGATATACTATCCTAAAGCCAATGGCTTGGCAGAGGCATTTAATAAGACTCGTGCAATTGATAAGAAAAATCCTTATTGCAAATAAGCGAGAGTTGTATGATAGATTACATGATGCACTATGGGCCTACAGGACTACATACCATACTCCTACTCAGTCTACCCCATATGCTCTAGCTTTTAGGGTTGAAGTAGTCCTCCCACTTGAAGTCGAGCTCCCCTCGTTAGGTGTGGCGGTCAGCCATAATCTTTCTCACGAAGATAATGCCCAACTACGGTTGGAAGAGCTTGATGGTTTAGAAGAGCTTCATTTGCAAGCTTATCAGAACCTCAAACTGTATCATGCCCGTATGGCCCGATCACATGATTGCCTTGTTCTACCATGTGCTTTTCGGGTTAGTGATCTAGTTCTTGTCCTACATAGGCATATCATTTTTTGCCATCGCTGAAGTGGTAAGTTCGAGCCTATTTGGGAAGGCCCCTTTATTATAGAGCAAGTTTACAAAGGCGGCTCCTACCTTCTGGTTGATGCAATTGGCATTCACCCAATGCTTATCATCAACAGGCAGTACTTAAAAATGTACTACGCTTGAGGTTTGAACGTCATAGGGGGGAACCCCCTACCCCTCCTGTCAACATCCTTATATATATGCATCCCTGAAAGGGTTTCTCCTTACTTTTTGGCAGTCTATGTGGCCATGACAATTTGTCCTCTACCACACGATGTTCGTTACGAAGAGTATAAAGGTATCCCTAAGGGTGATACGCTAATACGCCATAGGGATATTTGTGCTTGTGTCTGTATACACAAGTTACATTGGTGTTAGTTCATAAGATCTTTTAGTTTGCCTCCCCCGTGTGGCGACCTTTTCTTCCCCCAGTTTCACTTATCACCCTAAGTGTAGTCTGGGATATCAAAACCATTAGCTTAGACCCCTCAGGGGATGCGATAATGGGTCCATGCCAATCTATATAATTCGAGAATGGCAATGTTGATCCACTATCCCAATATGAATCTCACTCATACATTAATTCTATTGTGATTGTGCTCCCCAGTTCATTCACATTAGTTGAATATGGCCTGGGTTAACAAAGACAGTGTTTCACTCTTTACGAGATCCTATTTACTCTCTCTCTCCCCAGTCTTATTTATGTGGCAAATATGGCCTGGGTTATCAAAGCCATTCATATCTCCCTCTTTGTGTTCCAATCATTAGAGGATATCTTATACTAGGAGTAACTCACGGATATGGTAAGCATTCCCTCTACTGCGTGTTACTTTTGACAATACAGGATATACTTAGTCTATATTTGTTAACAGATAAAAAAAATGTGTGCTAAAATAAAGAATATACATCGATAAAATAAAAGAGGGAAGCTCTTAGTAGAGCAAAACCGATTGCCCTTGTCACAGGTGGAACCCTGTAATACCCTCTAAGAGCACAAATTCCCCAAGCTTTCATTTTCCTCTCCTTCGAAGCGTTTAAATAATCACTTCAAAAATGAATCTACACTCATGTTGTTATGCTCCTTCATGATCACAAGAGTCTTTGTTAGTGATGTGATACACCTTATCCTATAGGTTAAACATCACGTCTTTGAGAGTTTTAATTTTCTAGCAGAAGATCAGCTCCCTAGTTTCCCCTAGCAACCAAATTTTTTATTCCTACCCTACTCTCGGCTACTAGGGTAGTTCTACAGGTACGTTTACATTATTTCCACTCCCCACAGGGTCCCACCAGTTTGTGTGGGAGCCACCACTATGATCTTTTCATGATTATTGGTCCTATTTGATGTCCCTATCTTCGGTGGTGAGCGTACCACCTCGTTACTTTGGTCGTTACTCACCTGGGATGAGATTGCCCCTCTTACACTTTGCTGAGGGCGTACCTATTCCTGTTGTTCCTCGAGGCATTAGCCTGGTGCTTCCCCTTTTCTTTCATATAATTTTAGTGTTACCTAAGAAATTCTGTCAGCATTCGAATACTTGTGGCCATGATGATTTATCCTTTACCATGCGGTAACCAAAATGCTAGCTCAAGGTTCCTTAGATGACTCCTTTTTCGGAATTCTTCCACTTACCTTCCTTTTTCCCTCACACCCCTACGCAGAGCTATGTTAGGTTGGTGTTGAGGTGACTGTCACCTTCTATCTTGCTGTTTCGAAATGATCATACAGGTAGTTGGTTTACTTACTTACTTGGTTGAGAAGAGCCTCGACAGAGTCCCTGAGAGGGCATTCCTCACCACCCTTTTTACCATGATTATCTTGTTAAAGACTAAGCAGACATCAAATTTCATGACTTATTTAGTTTGCTGAGGTCAGGAAGAGTATTAGGTCACCCCTATCCACTGTTCCAAAAGGATCAAGAGGAGATGAGATCCTTTTACCTTCTACCCTGCTGATCCACTATGGTTTAACTGGTAGTTGGTTTACTTACTTACTTGGTTGAGAGAGCCCCGATAGAGTCCCTGAAAGGGCATTCCTCACCACCCTTTTTACCCTGATTATCCTATCAAAGACTAAGCAGGCATCAGATTTTGTGACTTATCTACTTTGTTGAGGTCAGGCAGAGTATTGAGTCACCCCTATCGACTGTTCTGAAAGGATCAGGAGAAGACGAGATCCTTTTTCCTTCTACCCCGCTGATCCACTATGGTTAGATTGGTAGTTGGTTAACTTACTTACTTGGTTGAGAGAGCCCAGACAGAGTCCCTAGGAGGGGACGGGATCCTTTCACCTTCTATCTTGATGTTTCAAGATGATCAGTCAGGTAGTTGGTTTTACTTACCTAGTTGAGAGAGCCTGACAGAGTCCCTAGAAGGCATTCCTCACCACCACTTCTTCTCTGATTATCTTGCTCTGATTAAGCAGACATCAGACTTTACTCGGTCGAGAGAGAGAGAGCCCAATAATGTCCCTGGAAGGCATACCTCACCACCCTTTCACCTTCTATCTTGTTATTTTGATACGGTCAGGCAGATAGTTAGTTTACCTTACCACCTTATTCTTTGTTCTCTCCTCGACTCTACCCTCGTTATAGGATAAGACAAGGAGAAGATTACCCTTTCTCTCTTTCACCTCTTTTGGTGCTCCTTTTGTGGGTCTTTACTCTACTTCACTTGCTACATTCAGTCAACGCCAACACGAGCGGGTCACTAGTTGTTTGCCACTCCTATTTGGGGTCCATTTGTTGACCTTGAATTTGCCCAGACCTATGTCCTGGGTCAACCTGGTTGACCAGGTCAACCCAGGTTGACCCAGATTAACTCAAGTTAGCCAAAATGAGTTCAAATCACATTCAAACCCACTCCTTGACCTATAGACTCAATCCACTCTCCTCCTTGTTCTTAGTTGACTAGGTTGACCAAGTCAACCATTGACTTGGTCAACCCAAGTCTTAATGGGTTAATTTGACCCACTAAGAGCCTTTTAATGCATTCAATTCATTCCTAATCTATTCTAATTCAAAATCATGGCCAATATACCCCTATTTCCCTCCTAATTAGATCTTAATTAAATCCCAACCATCCTTGATAGATGTAGAGCTTTAAATAAGAGAAATTAGGGTTCCTTAGGCATCTTTTTGCTCTCTCCATCTCTTTAGACTTTAAAAAGCCCTAGAATTTCATGTGAGAGCTCCCACGACCCGTCCCCACTTTTTCCAACCCAAAGCCGCCACTAAGACCTCGCCGGCGGCGAGATCTCTGGCGACCCGAGACTTCAAACCTTCCAGGCATTCTACACGTCGATCCACAGCGTTTTAAGCCTCGACTCCAACTAAAGGATTGTGTGTGGACAGTCTACAAGTGCAACAAGCCTTTATACGGTCCAAACCGTCCACTAACCAAGGTGAAATCTCAAACCCTAGGTTAGAACACATAGGATCAAATAACTTCGTGCATATCGCATTTTAGACCACGAAGCTATGCCCACATGAATGCTCTTCATGTCTAGATAGGTTAAAAATTTCATCAAATTCCATCGTGCCGTTTGCGAGAATGAGATGGAAATCTTGTTCTAGGGCTCGGGTTACACCTCTGTTCCCTGAGAGACGATCTAGACCATTAATCTCGTGATCAACGGTCACAATCCCGCCGTTCTGCTGTTCGAATTAACCGTGAAACTCGATCATGCGGTTCCGCTGGCCGTATGGCGAAATCATTGCACCGCCATGCAATCATTTCCCCAAAATTATGGGACGAATCCCGCCCGCCAGGTGTCATCCCGAGAGCCGCTGCCGTTGGATTAATCATTTTTAATTAGTTTAATTAGTGTTTTAACTATTTATTTAACCAGATTTCTTCAAAAATTCATTTAAAAATATTTACAAATCTAAAAAATGCGTGTAATATATCAAATCACTCGTATTTTTACCCACTTTATTTTAAAATTAAAATTATTTTAAAATTATATATTTTTTAAATTTATTTTAAAAATAGTTATTTTATTATTTTAATTATTATTATAATTAGTTATAATTACTTTAAATTATTATTTTGATTTATTTTAATTATCATTTTGATTACTTTTTTTACGGTTTATTATTATTATTATTATTAGTATTATTATTATTATTATTATTATTATTATTATTATTTCATTATTATCATTATTGCTTTAACTATTTTCATTATGTCATTATTATTATTATTTTAATATTATTATATTATTATTTTCATACTATTAATATTACCACTTTTTATTATTTATTATTATTATTATTTCATTATATTATTATTATTATCCTAACTTTAAAATTATTATTATTATTATTATTTTAAAATTTTACTATTATTGAAATTGTTCTTGTTATTGCTATATTACTATTATTATTTTATTATTATTTAAAAATTATTTTCATTATTATTATCATTATTATTAGTTTAAAAAATTATTTTTTTAATTTCATTATTATATTATTATCATCATTTTCTTAAAATTATTTTTAATATGTTATTATTATTATCTTCTTATTATTATAATATTATTATACCATTATTATTATTATATTATATTATTATTATTACTTTAAATTATTATTATTGTTATTATTTTAATTTTTTTATTATTATAATTATTTTAAATTATTATTATTATTTTTATTACTTTTATTATTTATGTTCATGATTATTTTTATTATTATTATTATTATAATTATATTTATTATTATTATTATTGTTATTATCATCATTATTTTGAAATTGGTATTATTATTATTATTTAATTATTATTCTGAATTATTTAAAATTACTTGTAAATACCTTTAAACTTCCAAAAATCATAACTCTCTCGTTTTAAATCGGATTTTGACGTATAATACCTTGAATATTTCAGAAAAATATGAACTTAAATTTGAAACTATTTTTAGAAATCAAAACCACTTTTTCTTACATATTTTTCCTGTATTACTTAATTACTTGATTATTTAATTATTATTTAATTATTTTAAAACTAAAAAAGGTATTTTCAAATACAAACTATTTCTAAAACCCTCTTGTGCTGGCCAGTGGATCTCTCATGCCTATGCAATGAACTATTTTAAATTATGCTACTTTCAAAACTTATATAATTAAATATATCAATATTTACATATTTTAAAACTGTTTTAAAATCATATAAATTTTTAAATCATCTAATTTTGAGAGGTCCACTTCCTTGAACTTTTAAACCTAGGCTATGTATATGAACAGCATTCATGTGGGGAGGATTAGTGGATGATTGAGTCCCAATCATTCACTAATCACTTCATTAGGACCGTTTTACTTAGTGTTTCGTAGTTTTTGCATGTGTATGATGCACAAACACCTTGCCTAGGCTCTCCTAAATCTAAGGACATGGTATGCTTTTGTTTGTGTTGTATTTCCTTATGTTACCCCAAGGGTTAGTCTTAAATGCTTGATTTAAACCTATGCAACGTAGTGACACCCTAAGGACAATAATTAAGGATCCGTCTAACAGACTTAGAGAAATTCTAGGAGGTAAGATTTACCTCTGGTTGACCTGAAACTTGAACCACATGAACTTAGTGACATCATAAACCTCTTGGGATTTTCTAGGAATTTTTAGAGCCCTTTAAACTACTTAATTAATAGACCCTAATTTGCCCCTTAATTAGGACCCGATAACTTAAAAAAATTCTAATAAATTCAAATTAAGTCAAAAAATTACCTATAATATATCAAACTCTCCAGAATTTAGTTCCTAATCCATGAAAATTAAAACCACTTTAATTGGACTTTAATCTGAACCTTAATTTAATTTTGATTAAAAATTACCTTTTAATTAAATTAAATAATTAAAATTATTAAAAATTCTAAATTTTCTCAAACACTTGGGAACACTTTTTTAGGTCATTTCAGACCTTTGGGTGTGATTCCAAGCAGTTTGGAACTGATTTGGATCAAAATCCCTAAAACAGCTTTTAATAAAATGATTTCGATAATTCATTAAATAACCCAAACTTTGAAAATTCATAACTAATTCTAGGAAATTTGAATTTGGGAAAACTCAAAGGAATTCTACTCACATAAGGGTCTAGTATTTTTTAAAGATATTAGAATTCCAGAAATCAACTTAAATCAAAAAGTCAACAATCCGGAAAAACTTAGGTCAAAGTAAGGTCCAAACTTCAAAAATTTATAACTTTGGATAGAAGAATCCAAATTGGGCATGCTTACAGTCTAACTGATCAGGTTAAGGTCTATTATTTTATAAAAATACTAGATATCCATAAATCTCCTTTAATCAAAAAGTCAGTTTTGGACCCCTTTGATCTAACGAATAGGTTGACCTCAGATCTTCTAACAACTCACTGACTCAACTTAAAATTCATAAAACATTATCCTAAGCTTTTAGTTAATACCCTAACCCGATATTGAATTAATTAATGTCATACCTATTAATTTCTAACCAACTAAATTAACTTAATCAACCTCGGTTGCTACTGGGTAACCCAGGCCTACGATGCTATTAACTTAGCCCCTAGGAAGGTGAAATAAACTTCATGGCCTCGGTGTGAAACAAAGGTAGTAATCACTGAACCATTAAAATATGCCTAATTTAATCCTTAATGCATCAACACATAAACTCAAACCTAAACCTCTCTTTCAGACTTTTAACAAACTTGAACATTAGGCAACTTTAACTAACTACCCATCTTAGGATATACCCCAGCTACACAGCCTCTTGCACACACATAGAACTATTTTATAGGGCACCACTTCTAGTTTTAGGCTAGGCCGTGTTTACTTTATTGCTATGTGCTGAGTTTTTGAGTTTTCATTACATGTTGTGGTTGAAATATTGTTGGTGTCTGCTTACTTTTACTACACTCTGTGGACTGATGTGATAGGAAATAGATTACCCATAGGTTAGGATCGATTTTTAATACTAACAACATCTTTTGTTGGTGGCCATGCTCATGCAGTACTGATAAAGGTGGGGCTAAAATATTAATAATTATTATATAAATGTTTGCTACAGGTGCTTCAGCCGCTCAGCCCCCCAGAATAAATGAGGGCTAAATAAAAAAAATCATAATTATAAATTGCTACAGGTGCTCCAGAACCACTTAGCCCTAAAAAAAATTAAGATCATGGCCGAGTGTGGCCGTAATGAGTATTTTTATTTTATGTAAACTGCTTGTAATGTGATATTAGCTGCTTGGGATGATATTTATTAGGATAATCTTGCAGGGGAGTCTAAAATTTACTGTTTTATATTAATGTAATTATTTGTAATATTGGTTTGAGTTGTTAAAATGTCTTTTAGTTACGATATCCTTATCTAATTTGAGTCCCAAAAGAAGAATGCATCCTCAAGAGGGAGAGTCTTCTTCCATTTGGAAGATCAAGTTTGGATGGCCTTTAGATATCCAAAGAGAAAAGGCAATACCCCTTTAAGGGGAATTGCCTCCTCGTTTGGATATTCAAGCCATAACGAATCTAAGGAGACCGAGGAGGAGAGATCCAAGGAGTCCAAAGAAGAAGTCCAAGAAGACTGAAGAGCTGAAGATCTAATATCCCACTCAAAGTCATTTGCGTCATTTCTAGGATTAGAAATCCGGGTTGTTGGCAGTGGTGCCCGGCCACTTTAATTTTCTACTGACCTTGGGTGGTAATAAAGGGCAGTTGGCCTCTGAACATTTATTTGATTTGTTTGGTATCTGATGTGTTGAAATGTGATTATTGATTGCGATTAGGATTTGTATGCTTTTCCTAGTTTCTTGGCATTTGTGTGCCATTTTTGTTTTGGCTTGGATATGATAATTAGACTCTTTAAGGACCAAAAATATTTTATACTCATAACTAAATTTAAAATCTTAAGAATTAAATAACATAGAAACATAATGACCTAGGGAATAGCTAGAATCATCTGGGGTCGCATGCATATTAATGCATTCTTCTTTCTCCTTGCTGTAAGACACTTCCCCGCATGCGGGTGGAGTCCAGATAATCTGGCCTATGAGGATGAGGTGCCAGACCTTGGGAAGCCTAGTCTTTTTCTAAAAAATATTTTCTATAAGCCTTTTTAAAACTCCATGCATATCTAATTTGAAACTGTTAACTAGCATGTATTGCATTAAAAACTAATTAAATTAAGATTCTAATTGCATTAATTCTAGAAGTATTCACCCTATATAAGTCCAGGGCCAATTAGGAAACTCTCTAGACGTCGGCCCTACTTTTAAGAACCACATTACCTACCCATCTTTCATAATAATTGGACTCATGGTTTTGAATCGATAAGGTAGTTAGCTGGCTCCCCAATCCAGGCTGGGGTAAGTCCAGGTTTTGCATTGTATTAGCTAGGACACGGGTGTTAGTGTTGCATAGAACACTAAATCTACACTAGATTTAGGGTCCAAGGCTACTACTATTGGTGTCTCGTAATACGCCTCATCGGTGGGTAAGCCTCCTTTCCTTCAGAGGCTATAAATCCTACCCATCTGCATCACATGGATGGCGCCACCTCCATCCTTCTCTCTTGTTTGCTTTGAGTGCATGATTTTCTTATTTTCTCCAATTTTCTTCTCACTACCTTAGTCCTTTCGGGTGCTGATCTGAGCCGTGTATGTTGACTAAGCTAAGTTGAGCATTTCCTTTTCTTTTGAGTAGGATTTCTTAGTCTTCTTCCTATATGCCAATCCCTCTCGAAAGTATAATGTAGAATCCTTAATTGAGAGTCTTCTTAGGCCCCGGCTTGAGATGTAATTAACCATGGGGGCTTGTGCCTGTGGGATACTGAATCCCACTATCAAATAAACCCCACTCGAGTTGATGTATCGGGTGGGGGAAACCCGTTATTTTGATCAGGTCGTATATACTATTACTCACCGGGGTGCGCTGGCGAGAGCCGCTATCCTCAATGGTTGATCGTACATATGATCTAATCTGCCCTCCTATTGGCACCAATGTCTCCCCCCACGGGGCGGCGGTGTTTTCCCTTTCGGAGGTCCACAATATATACATGCATAATTAATATGATATTACTTGTTATATTGGAAAACACATGATAACATACATGGTGAAATAAATTGAGAGATTGATATCATTAATATGCCTGATGTAAGAATATGAATATTGATGTATAAATGATACATGATACATGACACATGACATGTAGATTTAATGCATTTGTTAAAATAATAAGGATTCATAATTAATATCTTAACTACAATAAATTCATATAGACTTACACATGTAGTATCGATTGACATGAAGATGCATATTGGTTCTAAATGACTTGAATTGAATATAATAGTATGTTCTAGTAACCTACTAGGCTTTCTTATCTTATTATATGGTTTTAAAAATTTAAGGTTAGGGAAGGTGTCAAAACCTAGTGGAGTGAGGTAGATCGGGATCTTTAGGTTTAGTTTTATTTTTATATTTTAATTTTATTCTTTTGTAACTAACAGTGTTTATTGATAGATTGATGTTGTAGATTGAATTCTTAGTTATTATACATGTATTTTTTGGTAATAAATATAAAATTAGAAGTTGATGTAGATAATTTATAGTTACTTTCGCTAGACTTCTCTATACAATGGAATTATTAGAGTCTCCAACAAATTAAAAGGATAATAAGATGTAAGTATCTCAAATTAGATCTTTGGGCATCACATACATCCACTCCCCAAGTCTTCTACTTATAAATTTTACTATCTCTCTCATCTTCTACTCCCAACAATAAAGAGAGGCCTCTCTCCTTCGAAGGGTAATGGAGAAATCCTTTGCACCACTTTCTCCTTCTACTCCTCGCAAGGTGGAGATACCTCCTCCTTCCCAGGTAATGGAGTTGAAAGTACGAGATGTGCCAAGAAGGGGGGGGGGGGGGGTGAATTGGTATTTTAAAAATTTAAACATAAATAATAGTTCTAATTCTTTTTTATTTTTAAAATAACAACTTAACAAGTAGAATGCGGAAGCTATTAGTTCGTTCACAACAACGAAATTGGTGACACAATTATAAATTTCACAATACAAGATCAAGATCAGATTTTTCACCAAGTAATTAAAACAGTAAATAAAATACGTGAAAAGTAAAGAGTGATAAAAATGAAAAAAGCACACAAGAGATTTTTATAGTGGTTCAGTCACTTGACCTACGTCCACTCCCCGGAGTCCTCCACTCTGGGATTTGCACTACTAAAAGTTGACTCTCCTTTTGCTCCCACAGCAAGGCGGAGAAACCTTTACAAGACTCCCTTTCACCTCCCCCAGTGTGACGGAATACCAGACGCTATGTCACCCTCCCAGTGAAAGTAGCGGACCTTCTCCTTTTTTTCCCTCCTGGAGAAGGCAGAGTACCTAGATGATGTTGATCTTGAAGCCTCTCTTCCCTAGAGAACTTTCCCAAGACTCCCCAAAGCCACAAGAGGAGTAAAGCATGCAGCTAGCTTGGAGCCACCGTGTGATCCCCTCACACTCCTTCTCCCTCACGATCAAGCTCACCTTCACCTCCCTCTCAAAAGCCCTGGATCTCTCCAAAGAAAGCTTCTCTCTCAAGAGTCCCTTACTCTCTCAATGCTTCTCACAGCAGCAAGATAGACCAAACACCCTTCAATTGAAAAATCAAAGTCCTTTTAAATCAGGCTTCAAAAAACCCTAAAAATTTTAACTTTTTCATCTCTGTTCGTATAGTATGATATAAAATCATATAGTACGATCAGTTCAAAGGCAGCTTCATCCAGTACGAGTACAGACGAACAGTTCACGAATTTTATGAATATCATACTGTACAATCTGGCGATCATATAGGATGATCATGTTATTTTCAACTGTTCGTACAGGATGATATGTGGGATGATCTCTGGGACGAGCAAATTCATCTCTGACCATCGTCCAGCACTGTACTATTCGTACAGTACGATTAGTTCATTTTTAGGACATCGTCCGGTACTATATGAATATCGTCCGGGATGAATAGAATAAAAACTTGGTTTCATTTGGGATGATCAATGGGACGAATAAAATCATCTCTAACTATCATACAATATGATGTATATCGTATAGTATGATCAAATGTAATTAACAAACCACGATTTTATTTTCTGATTACGGGAGATAATTTTGATATATTTTCTAATAATCGTACAGTATGATATATATTGTTCAGTACGAATAATTTAGAATATCAAAATTATAAACTTACCAAACTTATTCTGGCGGCTAGGGTTTTTGAATTGAACCTCATCGTACAGTACAATTAACATCGTACAGTATGATTAACATCGTACAGTACGATTAGGTTACAAAACTAATCATCCAGGATTAGCCGTTAGCCTGAGTATTAATGACTCATCTTACAGTATGATTAAAAATAGCACAATACGATCAGTTTATTAAAAAAAATTTTGACATAAAAAAATCTCCCTCTGTGTGTGTGCATGGTTGGTCCTTTTACATACATGCTTTTATAGCAGACTCAAGAAAATAAAAATAAAGAAAATAAAAATATAAGTTTTTTAATATCCTATTCTACCCAGTTTGAGTCTCCAGCAATCTTGAGCGGTGTGTATCTTACCTGAAATATTAGTGCTCACAGACAAAGATAAACATTTATAATCTTTAAGGAAGTCCATATAAATTCAGTAAGTATTAGTTGTCACAATCAAAATCAAGTGCTCAAGATCCTGGATTTCAATAATCTCCCCCTCTTTGATGGTGTCAAATAATATTTTCTGATGGCCACAATTATTATGTCTTCCGTAGCTCCCCCTTAGTAGGAGAATTGATTGTAAAATATGATGAAAGAGATTTTTTTTGTTTTTATTGTTATTTATAAAAATAATAGAATGAATATAACAAGAACAACAGATAAACAATAAATAACATTAATATTAAGGACATAACAACACAGAAACTTCTCCCCTTTTTGATAGCAGCAAAAAGGGAAGAACAACAAGTACAAATAAGAATAAAAAGAGTATAGATAAAAAAGAAGAACTACAAAAGCAAACATAAATACAAGCAACTAATAGAAGTAAGTACGACAGCATTCAATAATCAGGATCCTGATCCGGAGGTGGTGGAACCACTTGAAAGTACTGATGGAGGGACACAAACTGGTGATCGATTGAGGTGAAGTGTTCCCCAAATAATTTCATGTCATTTTCATGCTATTAATATTATTGATTAATATGGGAATCCAGTCTAGTTTCCAAATGATCAAGGCATTGAATAATGTCATCGTGAGGGTAGGCAGGATAGGAAGGTCTAGGCGGGTGTATTGGTGGTGGTGGAGGTGCGTCAGTAGGAGCAGCAGCCTCTTCTTCATCAAAATTAAGATCAGCGTGAGCGTCCCCCCGATGGAATAGAATACGAAAAGAGGTGTCTGAATAGAAGATAGGATGATGGTCTACAGGTAGAGGATAATGAAGTTGATATTTTACATCTAGGATGTAGCCTATGATATGTCCTAAGGAAAGATTTAGTTTTCTTCGGGTACTGGGATATTGGAAAGATGCCAAGGTATGAATATAGTTAAAAATCATTTGAGCTTCATTGAACTTGGTGCCTGACATGATTAAGTAAGTGACCACAGATAGAAGTGAGGTAATATGTATGCGATCTCCAGCTTTGGGTATTATGGACGTGCGAAGAACATGCTGGATAACACGTGCATTTTGATTAAGGGTTTGGACAAGTGGTAGGTGTTGATTGGAGGGTACATTTCTAAGTAGCATGTTGACTGAGGTCCAATCATAATCATTAGTGAGTAGAGATTGCGGACGAGGGCCTTTAGTGGATAGGCCAATGTGTTCAGCTATATCGGTTACAGTGATGACGACATGTTATTTGCAGACATAGGAGGTAAGGGTGGTATATTCTAGGTCAATTTTAAGATTTGCTAGAAATTCAAGGAAAAGTTTGGAGTGGAAGGGAAAAGCGAGTGTCAAAAGAAATTGAAGAGTGGTGGAGGCAAAAAGATTTATCACCTTGAAGTTTAGAGCCGCTTGATTTAACATATGAGAAGGGGTGATTTCGGCTTCTTTGAATTTGTTGTACACTTTCTCGTCAGCAGCGGAGAGAAAGCGATCGTCGAACTGCCGAGAGGAGGAAGAGCTCCCCTCGATCAATTGGCCTCGCTTGCTTCCACCAGCCATAGAGAAGAATATGTTCAAGGGAGTAAGGATTGCAAAGGGGTGAGTGAAATGAGCCATAGAATCCCTCCCTTTTATAGAATTACTGATATTTGTACAGTACGATATGGTATCGTATAGTATGATTAGAGTATTTAATTCGTTTGGATGACTTTTTAAAAAAAGATAGTCAAATCGTACATTATGATCAGAATCGTACTGGACGAATGTGAGTGAGAGGTTGTTCATCCTGAGGAGTCGTCTGAATGACTTTTGACAAAATTGATCGTATAGTACGAACATGTGTTCGTATAGTACGAACCGCAATTATTTTTATATCGACCGATTTTAAATTCATCCCAATCCAGATTGACACATGGATTGTACAGTACGATTGGTGGTTCATACTATTCGATGACCAATAATATGTATTGTACAGTACGAGTGGTTCTTCATATAGTACAATGTGTACAAGACAGAATAAATCTGGAGCATGGACGGAGTGGAAGGCTGTAATTTATGTATTTGGGATAATCGTACAGTATGATTCTGAATCGTAGAGTACGATGTGTAGAGAAATTCAAGATTTGGGCATCAGCAAGGTGAATGTGAGAGGATCAAGAAAGCCCTTTTTTATTTTATTAAAAAAATAATAAACACAAATTTTATTTTATTTTATTTTAAGCTTGAATATCTATGACACCTAATTTTATTCTCAAGGTACTAAAGGTGTCATAAGCTAATAATTTTGTGAAAATGTCAGCCAATTGATCTCCAGTAGCAATGTGGTGCAGTTCAATATCTCCTTTGGCTATATGATCTCTTATGAAGTGATGTCTAATGTCTATATACTTTATTTATGAGTGCTGAATTGGATTTTTGGATATGCAAATTGCACTAGTGTTGTCACACATTATTGGGATGGTTCCTACAGGTAGTTCAAGATCTAAAAGTTATTATTTTAACCAAAGGACTTGTGCAACACAGCTTCCTACCGCTATATATTCTGCATCAGCTATTAAGAGGGCTACCAAATTCTATTTTCTACTGGACCATGAAACTAATGATTGTCCAATGAATTGATAGGTACCAGAGGTGCTTTCTCTATCTACCCTTCATCCTGCAAAGTCTGAATCTGAGTAACCTAAGATTTCAAAAGTAGTGCTATGTCTAGGATACCAAATTCCTAAGTTTGGGGTGCCTAGTAGATATCTAAGAATTCTTTTGATAGCAGTCATGTGAGATTCTTTTGGATTCGCTTGAAATCGAGCACATAGACAAACACTAAATATTATATCCGGTCTGCTGGCAGTTAAGTAGAGAAGTGATCCAATTATTCCCCTATACTTCTTCTAATCTACTGACTTTTCATTTGAATCTTTATCTAATTGAATGTTAGATCTCATGGGAGTATTCATGGCCTTAGCATTTTCTATTTCATACTTTTTAAGAATAAACTTGATGTACTTAGATTGGCTAAGGAATGTTCCACCTTCCATCTGTCTTACACTAAACCCAAGGAAGTAATTAAGTTCTCCTATCATACTCATTTCAAACTCATCATTTTTGAAAATTCATCACATAAGATTTTCTCTGAAGATCCGAATAAGATGTCATCTACATAAATCTGAATAATGAGTATCTCATCTCCTACCTTTCTCAAGAATAAGGTGGTGTCCACATTACCCTTAACAAAGCCTCTATCTAGTAGGAATGTACTAAGTCTTTCATATCAGGCTCTTAGTGCTTGATTTAATCCATATAGTGCCTTTTTCAACTTAAACAAATGATTTGAAAATTGTGAGTTTTCAAATCCTGGGGGTTGTTCAACATAGACATCCTCTTTGATTATCCCATTTAGGAAAGCACTCTTAACATCCATTTGATATAATTTGAAACCATTGAAGCAAGCAAAAGCTAAGAGTACTCTAATGGCTTCTAGTCTGGCCAGAGGTGCAAAGGTTTCCTCAAAATCTATTCCCTCAATTTAGTTGTACTCCTTTGCTACTAATCTAGCCTTATTTCTTACTACTATGCCAGAGTCATTCATCTTATTTTTAAAGACCCACTTAGTTCCAACCACACTTTGTTCTTTAGGTCTCTTGACTAATTCCCATACATCATTCCTAACAAATTGGTTTAACTCTTCTTGTATTGCTAAGATCCAGAATTCATCTCCTAAGGCTTGATCTATATTTGTGGGTTCAATCATAGAGATAAATGCAGAATGACTAACCTCTTTCCTAAGTCCATGCTTAGTTTTTATACATTCTGATGGGTTTCCTAAGATCAGTTCTTTAGGATGACTAGAAGAATATTTCCAATCTCTAGGAAATTGCTCCTGAGGCTCTGCTCTATTTTCTATTACAATGGTTTCTATTCCTTGAATAATCTCAACTTCTTCTTCTTCATGATTAGATTCAGAGATCTTTTGGATTCATCAAATACCACATGAGTAGACTCTTCTACTACCAGGGTCCTCTTATTAAAGATTCTATAGGCTTTACCTACAGATGAGTAGCCTAAGAAGATACCTTCATCAGATTTTGGATCAAACTTTCCTAAGGGTGATTTACCATTGATTAAGATAAAACGTTTGCATCCAAAAACATATAAGTGGGAAAGATTGGATGTCCTACCCTTAAGCAATTCATAGGGTGTCTTATTAAGTTTGGATCTAATATTTACCCTATTTAGAACATAGCAAGTAGTATTCACTGCTTCTGCCCAAAAATATCTAGGAAGAGTGTATTCAGCTAACATTACCCTAGTAGCTTCAACTAACGTTCTATTCTTTTTTTTTGCTATTCCATTTTGCTGAGGAGTCCTAGGGGTAGAGAAATTATGGTCTATTCTTATCTCTTGACAAAATGATTCAAACTTATCATTCTTAAATTCTCCACCGTGATCACTATGGATTGTCGTAATTTCACATCCTAATTTTCTTTGAATTCAAGTGGAGAAAGTTCTAAACTCTTCAAATGACTCACTCTTATGTGCTAAGAATTTTACCCATGTAAACCTAGAGTAGTCATCCACCATTATAAATCCATAAGATTTTCCTCCTAGGCTAGCAGTACTAACAGGTCCAAATAGGTCCATGTGTAGAATTTCTAGTGGCCTAGTGGTGTTGATATCCTTAATTGAATGAAATGATGATTTCACTTATTTTCCTAATTGGCAGGCATCGCATTGATGGTCTTTAGTGAAGTCTAGTTAGGTATGCCTCTAACTAGGTATTTCTGAGTGATATTCCTAAGTGTTTTCATACTAATATGGCATAGTCTCCTATGCCATAGCCAGGAGTCATCAGCTATTATTTTTAAACATAAAACATTTGAGTTTTCCATGCAGTTTAAATCTAACATGTAAACATTATTGATACGTTTTCCTTCTAACACAAGTTTATCATTTTGGCTAATCATGCATCTGTTAGAAAGAAACTTTATATCAAAGCTCTTATCACATAGTTGACTGATACTTAGCAAATTATGTTTTAAACCATCAACTAAAAGAACATTTTCAATTACCAAATTTTTAGAATTTCCAATGATACCTGAGTCCACCACTTTCCTAGTGATGTTGTCTCCCAAAGTCACCTTGCCTCCTGACTTGGCCTCTAGTGTCATGAACTGCTTTATATCTCCAGTCATGTGTCTTAAGCAGCCACTGTCCAGGTACCACATGCTCTCACTAGGTCTTTCATGAAAGCATCCCTACAATGTCAATCAAGGATTAGTTTTGGGAACCCAAGTGAGTTTGGGTTCCACCTCATGCTTGTATGAATGAAATGTATGCATGTTATGCTGTGATGAATGCGCTTAGGTCTCCACACTAGATGTGTCCTATGATGAATTATGCACGTGCGAGTTGTAACCTAGCATGCCATAAGAATAACACCTAACACCAGGAAATAGGTTCACTAATCTACGGGGGTGATAGTGCCTATTTCTGGGTTTAGATGATGCATGCTGTGATAGTTTTGAATAAGATGGTTCACATGGTGGAGGTTTATAAAACTCAACAAACGTGGGAGGTGTTTTATTGTTTTCAAATGCATGAATTTTTTCATTTAGAAATTTATTCTCTTTGTTAAGACTTGCAATTTTGAATTTCAATGTATGCTCACTTCTATCTAGTTTACATGCAAGTTCTTCCAATTCCTTAAATGAATTCTATAGTTTAACATGTGATGATTTCAAGGTATCGTGTGCAGTAGTTAATTCAATATCCTTCTTGTTTAATGCATCATATTCATCAAGCAGGGACATGTGATCTCTATCCAAGTCAAAAAAATCTTTAACTACACTACCATGCTCCTTTTGTAAAGTACTAAACTCAATGTTAAGGCTAACATGCTTTTTCTCTAACTTTTTATACGAGTCATAAATCTTTTCAGAAATAATTAGTAGCTCATCATAAGAAAGTTGACATACCTCATCTTGATTTGATTGATTAAGATTATCGTTAGCCATAAGATAAAAATTTATTACCTCCTCCTCTACTTCTTCTTCAATGATTCTGAGGCAGAGTCGGCCCAAAATGCTTTTTGTGTCTTAAATTTGCCCTTCTTGACCTTTGACCTTTCCTCGCCCTTTTCCTTGGTTTGATGATTCTTAACGTTGGGGCAATCAGCTCGGAGATGACCAGGTTTCCTGCACTCAAAGTAAATTGTGTCAGATGCAACTTTAGTATTCTTTGAGCTTTATCTTTGTTCCAATTGCTTTGATGACGGCGTTGCTTTTGTTTCAGAAAATTCTTGAACTGATGAGTCATCAGGGCTATGTCGTCATCTTCCTCCGTTGCAAAACTGTCACTTTTAGAATTGTTCTCTTTTAAAGCCACCGTTCGCTCCTTCTTCTTTTCACCTGCATCACTTTGTTGTTGACTCACTCCTTGCTCGTAGGCAATGAGTGACCCAAGCAAATTGTTGATTGAATAAACGTTTAAATCGTTCGACTCAGTTATTGCAGTAATTTTTTCATCATATGAACTAGGCAAACATCTTAGTATTTTATTCACTTTTTTAGAGTTAGACAACTCTCTCCCTAAAGCATGCAAGGATGTCACAATCTGGGTGAATCTAGTGTACATTTCAGAGATAGTTTCACTATGTTTCATGCAGAATAATTCGTAATCATGTAGTAGTATGTTTAGCCTAGATTGTTTGACCTCACTAGTTCCTTCGTATGTGATACATAGTTTATCCCAAATTTGCTTACTAGTAGTACAAGTAGACACTCGCATATAGTCTTCTGATTTTAATGTGCAAAAGAAACAATTTAAGCATTGAGCATTTAACTGTGCGAATTCTCTATCCTCATTGCTTCATTCATTAAAAGCTAATTCAGTTTTAACTCCATTCAACATATGAAATGGTGCAAAATAACCTTCTTGAACCAACATCCACATGCGATAGTCTAGAGACTATAAAAATGTAGACATGCATATTTTCTAGAAATCAAACGGTATATTATTAAATAAAGGTGGACGGGTTATAGAATAACCCTCCCCAGTGTTACGGTTAGCAAAATATGCCATGGATCTTATGTTTCTAGGTTTTCTAAAATAGTATTTTGAAACCCCGCTCTGATACCACTTCAAAGTATGAGATGCGCCAAGAGGGGGGGGGGGGGATAAATTGGTATTTTAAAAATTTAAACCTAAACAGGAGTTTTAATTATTTTGTAATTTTAAAATAGCAACTTAACAAGTAGAATGCGGAAGCTAGTAGTTCGTTCACAATAATGATATTGGTGACACAATTGCAAATTTCACAATACAAGATCAAGATCAGATTTTTCACCAAGTAATTAAAATAGTAAATAAAATACGTGAAAAGTAAAGAGCGGTAAAAATGGAAAAAGCACACCAGAGATTTTTATAGTGGTTCGGTCACTTGACCTATGTCCACTCCCCAGAGTCGTCCACTCCTGGATTTGCACTAACCAAGACTGCTTAGATTACTTATTTTATCTCTTTTTAGTCATAAGGTAGAATACAATTGAAAACAAGCTATCACTTATACCAATTTTTGAATGTACTTATCTTTTTCATTTGGAACGAATTCCCTTTTGTTATTTTCACATTCCTTTCTTTCCTTCATAAAGTACATACTTAATGATTTTGAATATCGGTTTATGCTTTTCTTCTCTTATAATCCTTTTGAATTAATGTAAGGATTCAATAAATTTTTTGGATACATATTCAGGTTTAACTATGATTTTTTTGAGAGAAAAGGCTAAGTTATGGTTAAATTCTTTTCGCCTAGCTTTATTACCATATGGAATGAGTTATCATAAAAATTTTTAGCCAAATATTTTCCTCCTTCAAGAACTACTAAGCTTATGGATGATATAACCTTATTCACCTAAATGGACAATGAGTCAATCTATGAAGCTTGGGGCAAGTTTAAGGAGTTATTAAGGAAATGTCCCCATCATGGCCTACCAGATTGATTAATTATCCAAAAATTTTATAATGGGCTGGTAGGATCATTGAGGTTAATCTTAAATGTTTGAGTAGTAGGATCTTTGATTTTAAAACTATTTTATGAGGCCAATGTAATAATTGAGGAAATGACTATAGATAGTTATCTATGAGCCTAAAAATGATTCAACCAAAGAAAGTTGCTATTGACCATGATTCTGATGCCCTATCCATTTTGACTTCATAAGTAGTAGCATTCTCAAGGAGAGGTTCAAACTGCCACTATTACCCTTTGATTAGCTGATGGATCTCTTACTTATTCTTGGGGGTCATAAAAGATGTATTAGTGAAGGTTACTATATTTATCTTTCTTATGGACTTCATAGTTTTAAATATGGATGATGATAAGTAGATTCCATCCAACTTAGGTAAGCCTTTCTTAGAAACTGGTAGAGCTATGATTGATGTTCAAAAGTGAGAATTCATAATGGAGTGCATGATTAGGAAAAGATTTTCAATGTATTCAAATCTATGTAATTCCCCAATAACCCAAGTGATGACTAATGTTTCAGGGTAAACTTTTTAGAATGATGTGTAAAAGGAAACATTGAAAAGATAAAGGCAACATTATAAAGATGTTGGATATTGATAAGCACTTTACCCACACTATTTTATCTTTTTAATTAGGATTTGCTCAATTCTATGGTGTAACTCATGTTCTACACAAATATATGTGTCATGTCATGTAATAATGTGAAGAGAAGATCATTCCCATGAGGATTGAATTTTTTTCTAAAATTTACTTAATATTGCTTTATAAAGCTACTCTATTTATTAAATGAGAAGATTAAAAAATGGTTAAAAAATTTATAGTTAAAAGTTAAAGTGTAAAAGATAAATTCACTTAATTTAAAATCATTGAACCTAAGATGTTTAAAAATACATGATTGCATAAGAGTTATTCCTTCCTAATGTTTTTATGAATCAGAGCATAAATAATCCTTGTAACTATTGAGCTCATTGGAGTATTAGCTAGGATTCTTCCCAACTATAGTTTTACTCTCTCTTTAAAATCCCATAACCCTAACCACGATATGTTTATGCATGATAAGATTATATTTGAAAACCTCTAATTATTCTTCTATTATTTCACTGAGTTTCTAGACCACACTAGGTTTTAAGTTTATGCATGACCTATACATAAACTAAATAAATCTTGGAGGAATTAAAATTAGTGTCTAAGCAATTAATAAAATAAGGCATATACTCTATACAATACATGGTTCTTAAAAGATCATAGATTCATATAAAAGAGTTTAATCACACATGGAGATATAATTAAAAAAATAACATTTTTATTTCAATAAATAAATAAAGTACAACTAGAGATTAAAGGATAAAAATGACTCGAATAAGTAGTATAGACTCCTTTACACTCTACTCTTAATCAGCACCAGTACAAGACTCACAT
This sequence comes from Dendrobium chrysotoxum, assembly GCA_019925795.1. Lineage (NCBI taxonomy): Eukaryota > Viridiplantae > Streptophyta > Magnoliopsida > Asparagales > Orchidaceae > Dendrobium > Dendrobium chrysotoxum. Next base: position 47,004,356 of record CM034298.1, on the reverse strand, counting down.
TGGTATAAACAAGCTTTTCCCCACCAGAAGTAGACTCTCACACTCATATACACTAACACACACATCTCTCCAAGTTGCTTACCCGCTAACATGAATAATAAGGCTATAATTTATAACATTGAAAAATAACTAAACTAGCATTATTGTGTTGGCTTGAAGGTACTTTATTGCTGTTGGATGATGCGCGGTCATATGCATAAATAGTGGAATGAGTGTATGAAATAGAATATGCCTTGGGATCTATTGATGCTTAGATAATTTTTATATAGATTGCCCACTAGATATGCAAGTATACCTATCGATTGAGTAATAAAGTGATTGGGAGAGTGCTAATTCCATGATGAAGTGTTTTGCTAGATTACAATTAAACTACTACTATCTACAATAGATACAAGGTTTTTCCAACTGATTGAAAATCTAGGGTTTAGATTCTGCCTCTTAAGGAGAAAAAGTAAGAAGATAAATAAGATACTAATGGGGGTGCTACATATGATGATAAGGAAATGGTGAGTAAATATGAAACTCATTGGATTTGAAATAAGTTTAGATTTTCTTTGATATAAAAATAATAAATAGTCCACTAATTTATGAAAGCAGACATGCTAAATTAAGTAATAAAGTGATAGAGTAGAGTGTTAAATCCATGAGAAAGTGGTCTATTGTACTGCAACAAAACTACTACTACTTACTCCAAATGCAAGAATTTATCCTATTGAAAGGAAAATGACGTTTTTGAGTTCTTACCACTGAATGAATATTAGGAAAATAGTTGATATAATTTGGATAAAAACATTTTGGACCAATTCATGTAAATACATATTTTTCCTGATGAGACTCTTAATTATAGATGTGGATCAAAGCATGTGAATCCCTAGATCTCTGCTCGTATGGATGAAAAGGAAGATTATTAGTCCTCCTATAGTTTTATAATCTTAAGAGAACCTAGAATATTCAAGCATCCTATGCCAAGGCTTGCTAATATTTTATTTTAATATTCCTAATTATTCTTTGTTACAAATCAGGATTCAAGCATTATAATTTTGATGATAACAAATATTTCTATTTCTCTACTACTATTATTACTGCACATCTGTTTTAGTTGCCTTGCCTACTAACTTTTCAGGTCCATAAGGTTAATTGTAATTCAAGCTAGCACAAAATTGGGTAGATTAGGGCTGAGTCAGTCTGAAAGTTTAATTCTAATGGTTTTTACCTTTTCTTGAGTCAAATGTAATAAGGTGGATCTTGATGCTAAGTAATCTTGCACACACACACTCAGGGGAGAAATTTAGTGAGTTTATGAGTTCTTCTATTTTCAATCATATTATATAGGATGATCCAAAAACTTCCCGGATGATCAATTAAAAATAGAAATCCTAATTAGGGCATCTGGGTTAAGCAAATTTGATTAGGTAGATCATCCTAGACAATCCTCCCATCATCCTGAATGATATGTTTAAATTCAGAAATCAGTTGCCAATCACATTTTTGGTAATATTTTATTTTGTATATTTTGAACAATCATACAGGAAGATCCTAATCATCGTGGATAATTCATTAAAATCTTACATAAAATAATCTCTTAATTAGGAGACTAATTATGATTAAATTGATCAATCACATCATACAGGATGATCGACCTGATTGTCCTGGACAATCCTTTATATTTCATGGGACGATCACCAATCATCCCAGGTAAAAATAATGATTTTCTTTTAATCATCTAGGATGTCATCCTAAACGTCCCAAACTCTTGTCTGGATGATTTGTTGATTTCCATTCAAAATGAACTAATCATCCCAGACGATTGTGTAATCATCCTGGATGAAAATACATATTTTCTTCTGATCGTCCAACATATCATCCTGGACGTCCCGAACATTTGTCTGGATGATTTATTGATTGCCACTCAAATTAAACTGATCATCCTGGACAATCGTATAATTATCCTGGATGATATGCAGAAATTATTTCTTTTGATCATTCAGATAATGGCAATCATCCTGACAAAAAGGTCATTTTTGTATAGATCGTACAAGATGATCCACAGATCATCCTGGATGATCTTTGACGACATGTTTAAATTTTGGGCACTTTTTGAGGCCTTCTATTTAAGCTCTTCTATAGCTGGTGTTGAAAATCTTTTGCTATTTTCCTTTCCAAAGAGAGCTTAGAGGAGAGGGAGAATTTGGGAAAGAGAGAGAGGATCTTGTGAGGGGGTATTTGTGAGGGGTTTCACAAAGGTTTCTCCAAGCAAGAATTTGATCATCCTCTTTCTTCTTCATCATTAGTTCCTTGGTCGCTCTGGGGAGATGATGATCATCATCAGATCTAGGTTCTCTCCTACTCCAGGAGGGAGTAAAAGGATTATCAGGTTCTCTGCCTACTCCAAGAAGGAGTAAAAGGATTGTCAGGTTCTATGCCTACTCCAGGAGAGAGTAAAAGGATTTTGGGTTCTCTGCCTTCACTAGGAGGGTGAAAAAAGATTCAAGGTTCTCTGCCTCACCTGGTCGATGGAAAGATTTTGTAAAGGCTTCACTGCCTTGCTGTGGGGGGCAAAAGGAGAGACACTATAGTTTTTAATGCAATATCTAGAGGGGAGGCTCCGGGGAGTGGACGTAGGTCAAGTTGACTGAACCACTATAAATATGGTGTGTTTTTTTCATTTACTATTTACACTTTAATTTTTGATTATTTCTATGATCTGATCAGTGTTGAAATCTTGGGTTTTGGTTATCTTCTTCCACTTAAAGTATTTGTATTAAAAAAGATATAAGAGGATCTTTCTTTTTTGCTTAACAAAATTTTAAAAATACTAATTCACCCCCCTCTTGGTTAGCCTTGGGACTAGTTCATAAGGGCTTAACAACCCTAATAAAATTTCTAGTGGTATCAGAGTGGGGTTCATAAAATTGGAAAACTTTTGAATTTTGATCTATGGCTAACTTTGGTAATCGTAACACCACAGAAGGATATTCTATTACTCGACAACCTTTATTTGATAATCTTACTTCTAATTTTTAGAAAACTAACATGTCCACCTTTTTATAATCGATCGATTATCGCTTATGGATGCTTGTTAGAGAAGGATATTCTGCACCTTATAGACTTATAAATGGTGTTAAAACTTAACTTTCTTCTGCTGAATGGATAACTCTTGATAGAGATCTTGCTCAATTGAATGCTAAATATTTAAACTACTTTTTTTATGTATTGAAGCATGTTTCAACATTTGCAACTGGTAAAGAAATTTGGGATAGATTATGTATTATATGTAATTTAGATAGTAGTGAGCATACATTGAAACAATAAGTGACAAGCTATAAAAAGACAAATGAGTTTCTAAGAGAAAAGGTCATTGCAAGAGAATAAAATTAAGCACCACCTTCTCTTGTAGGGTATTATAAAACATCAACAAAGCATGCATCATTCAAACCTAGAAAGAGGTACTATAGTCCAAACAGATTAGTAAACCCTTTTCCTAGCGTTAGATATTTTTCTTGTGGTATGCTAGGATATATCTCCCACACTTGCATCATTCACCATAGAACACATTTTTTGTGGAAACTAAAATTACAAAATTTTTAGTAGAGCATGTATGCATCACATTCTTCTTTTCATCACAAGGGACCCAAACCTGTTTGGGTTCCTAAATTTGACATTTGATAATTTTGTAGGGATGCTCTCACAAAAGGCCTCGTGAGAGCATGTGGTACCTGGACAGCGGATATTAAAGGCATATGTCTGGAGATGCAAATTAATTCATTTCACTGGAGGCCAAGGTAGGAGGTAAGATAACACTTGGAGATAACACCACCAGGAGAGTGGTGGGATCAGGTATAATTGGTGATTCAAAAAATTTCATCATTGATAATATTTTGCTTGTAGATGGACTAAAATACAATCTGCTCAGCATCAGCCAGCTCTGTGATAAAGGCTTCAGCATAAAATTTCTGTTAACTTGCTGTATTATAAGCTTAAATGACAAAATTATTTTGTAGGGAAAAGGATCGATCATGTTTACATGCTGGATCTAAATTGCTTTAAAGCTGATATTGATATTTTCTTAAAATCAATTGCTAATGAATGATGGCTGTGGCATAGAAAATTGTGTCATGCAAGTATGAAAAGCCTTAGGAAGATCACCCAAAAAGACTTAGTGAGAGGTGTCCCAAAATTAGAGTTCACTAAGGACCACCTGTGTGATGCCTGTCAGTTACGAAAGAAAGTCAAATCCTCCTTCCACTCAATTAAAGACATACACTAGCAAACCCTTAGAAGTCCTTCACATGGATCTCTTTGGACCTGTTAGCACTTCAAGCTTAGTAGGAAAAGTCTTTGGGTATGTGATTATTAATGATTATTCAAGGTTCACTTGGGTTAGATTCCTATCTCACAAAAGTGAATCATTTATGGAATTTAGATCTTTCTCCACTTGGATTCAGAGGAAATTAGGTTATGAAATTTTGACTATTCATAGTGATCATGGTAGAGAGTTTGAAAATGAGAAGTTTGAAACCAACTTTAAGGAGCAAGGGATAGATCACAATTTTTTAGCTCTTAGGACCTCTCAGTAGAATGGGATAGTTGAAAGGAAGAATAAGATCCTAGTAGAAGCCGCTAGAGCCATGTTAACTGAGTACTCACTTCCTAAATATTTTTGAGTAGAAGTGGTGAATACAAACTGTTATGTTCTGAATAGGGTAAATCTTAGATCTAAGTTGAATAAAATACCCTATAAAATTATTAAGGGTAGGACACCCAACCTTTCTCACCTTCATGTCTTTGATGTAAAGTGTTCATTCTAAATAATAGAAAGTCTCAACTAGGAAAGTTTGACACAAAATTTGATGAAGGAGTGTTCCTAGGTTACTCAAGTGTTGGGAAATCCTATAGAGTCTTTAATAAAAGAATCCTGATTATTGAGGAGACCACTCATATTGTGTTTAATAAATTTGATAATTTTGGAGGGTCTAGGGTAGAAGAAGAGGAGGTTACAGAAGTCACCCAATGAGTAAAATCTGCCAATCTAGAGGAAAGGGTAGAATCTGAAGTTTCACTGCCTAGAGAATGGAGATATTCTTTGAGTCATCCTAAAGAACTGATCTTAGGAGACCCTTCTGAAGGTGTTAGAACTAGGCATGGACTTGGAAAAGAAGTGAACCACTCTGCCTTCATTTCAATGACTGAACCCACCAACATTAATCAAGTCCTTTTTGATGAATTCTAGATCATAGCCATACAAGAGAAACTAAACCAATTTTTTAGGAATGATGTCTGGGAACTAGTAGAAAGACCTAGGGATTAGAGTGTAGTAGGAATCAAATGGGTCGTTAAGAATAAAATGAATGATTTTGGTGTGGTGGTAAGAAATAAGGCAAGATTAGTGGCTAAGGGGTACAACCAAATTTAAGTGATTAATTTTGAGGATACCTTTGCACCTGTAGCCCGTTTGGAAGCCATTAGAGTGCTACTAGTCTTTGCTTATTATAAGGGATTTAAGCTTTTCCAAATGGATGTCAAGAGTACCTTTTTAAATGAGATAATAAAGAAAGATAGAGCAACCTCCTAGCTTTGAGAATTCCTAATTTCTAAATCATATTTTCAAATTAAAAAGGGCTTTATATGGATTAAAATAGGCACCTAGAGCATGGTATGAGAGGCTTAGCATATTCCTATTGGAAAGAGAGTTTGTTAAAGGGAGCGTAGACTCCACCCTTTTTCTGAGGAGAGTAGAAGATAAATTACTCATTATCCAGATCTATGTTGATGATATACTTTTTGGATCTTCTAATAAAAATTTATGTGATAATTTTTATAAAATAATGAGTAAGGAATTTGAGATGAGTATAATGGGAGAATTGTCCTTCTTTCTAGGATTTAGCATTAGGAAAATGGATGCTGGAACTTTTCTTAATTAATCAAAATACTTAAGGACATCTTAAAGAAATATGAAATGGATAAAGCCAAGCCAATCAACACTCCCATGAGTTCTAGTGTCCAGTTAGATAAGGATTTAAATGGAAAATTAGTTGACCAAAAGAAGTATAGAGGAATAATTGGATCACTTCCTTACCTGACTGCTAGCAAACCTAATATTATGTTTAGTGTTTATCTCTGTGCTAGATTTTAGGCTGATCTAAAGGAGTCCCACTTGACTGTAGTTAAGAGAATCCTTAGATATCTCTTAGGAACCCAAAAGTTAGGAATCTGGTATCCTAGACACAACACTGCCTTTGAGATTATAGAATATTCTGATTTAGACTTTGAAGGGTGTAAGGTGGATAGATAGAGCACCTCTGGAATATGTCAATTCATAGGACAATCCTTAGTTTTATGGTCTAGTAGAAAATAGAACTCAATTGCACTGTCCACTGTTGAAGTTGAATACATTGCCTTAGGAAGTTGTATGGCCCAGGTTCTTTAGCTAAAGTAACAAATTCTAGATTTAGGACTTCTTGTAGGCATAATTCCAATCCTATATGATAACACTAGTGCCATCTATATTTTTAAGAACCCAATTCAACACTCTAGGACCAAACATATAGACATCAGGCACCACTTTATTAGGGACCATGTTACCAAAAGAGATATAGAGCTACATCATATAGCCATTGAAAACCAACTCGCAGATATCTTCACTAGACCACTAGCCTTTGAAACCTTTAGCACCTTAAGAACTAGATTAGGTGTGATAGATATTCATGATTGAAATTGATGATCTCTATTTATGTTTTCTACACTTAGTTTTGTTTGATTTGTTTGTCTATTTCATTTTATGTTTCTTTTAATTTCCTGCTGATTTTCTTCATTTTTTGTTTGATTCATTTTTCTTTGGTTTTTGATTTCCTATTGATTTTCTTCAGTTTCTTAAGAATCAGATGACGGCTCACTACTGCTGATGAACTTGATTTCTAATAGAGATTTTTGCCTTATTTTTGTTTAGAAGCTTGTAAGTAGTTATTGACTTCTCTAAAACAACTAAAGGAAGAAATATTGAGGATTATTTTCTCTTCCTTTAACTCTTTTAATGGTGTATTTTTCTTTTTAAATAATTTTTTTTTCAAAATTTAAAAAATTGGACTTTAAAATAGAAATCTATTTTATCTTCCTACAGTAATCTATCTCATATGAGTAGTGTTCCAAATTATTAAATCGCTCTCGTGTTTTCTTAGTCAGGTGGTTGCATTTATCATATGAGAATGATTCTGTTTTGTGGATTACTTTTCCTTATCTAAGAGAGTGAGTTTTTCTTCTCTTATATTTGGAAGATAATCTCACAACTAAGAGTCATTTAGAGATTTTGAAAGAAATAAAGCTCACAAAAGATGTGCAAAGTGCGCTAATCAACTAAAAAAGAAGCACAAAATGAGCCCAACACTGAAAAGAAGCATAATGTTTACCAAAAAATTGAAAAGATACATAAAGTGTATCAAAAATCAAAAGATGAGCAATGTGCACCAAATAATTGAAAAATAGGCTCAAAATGAGCCCACAAAGAAATAAGCTTCCTCCTTTTTCAAATCTAAAAAAATCTTAGAAGAATCCATGTGCCACTTAATATATTCAAACACTTGAGATAGAAAATCATGATTTCTAGTTCTTTACTTTGCAATACTACTTTACCAGATATTTCTTTGGAATAAAGCTTAAAAGGATCAATTTTTCTTATCTAATTTATTTTCTTCTGAATTAAATTTATGTTTAAAAGGAATTGGAACCTGTAAGGTGTCCGAACTAGGGCTTATAAGATCAAATTTTCTAACTTCTCTGGATTTTAGCGTCGTCAATTTCTTCTTATTTGCTTTTGAATTTAAACTTAAGAAAATTCTCATTTACTAGAGAGGATCGATTCAAAAAAATAAAACTTTGTTTTTATTCTCATTTTTGTTTGTTTATTTACTTTGTTTTATTTTTCCTGCTATTTTGATTTAAGTTTTTTTTTGTTTTTTTTGGAATCCTCTAATCATTCCTCTCCATCATTTAATCTTTCCAAATTTTATTTACATCATCCTGTATGATCCACATCATCCTGGGTGATATGATCAAATTACCACTCATCACACATCCAACGACTGATCTGAACCAATTATTAGTAATCGTCATAGACGATCCACCTATTCGTCCTGGACGATCCATGTTAAAAATTTGTTGGATGATTTAAATTTGGTTTGTATGATCCATTAATACTAATCATCCTGGACAATCCACCTCATCATCCAAGATGATACTTTTTGTCAATGATCGGCCAGAATGACTCCTTAGGATGATCGCCTGGGTCTAATCATCCTGGATGATATCTGATCATCCTGGATGATCTGACCAATTTTTTAACCAATCATTCTAGAAGCTAATAATTACACTGATCACCTTAGATAATCCCATGATCATCCTGGATGATATTCTCAAATCTATTTAAACAGCCATTTGAAACCTTATTCTTCACTAAACCTTTCAACCCCTCTCTCACTCAAGTCTTCCACTTCGTAATATGGTTGGCAGTGGCAAAAGATCGTGTGCACTTGCAGGCAGCTCTTCTAGGAGTGCTGTCGATCCTCACTTCATGGAAGCAGCATATGAAGTAGCATATGCCCGCTTCAAATCTGCTGGCATCAACCCCTCAAAAATCATAAATCAATCCATCCTAAATTTTTAGGTATTACACCATTTCACAAACACAATCCTGAGTTTCATTCTCACTCTGGCTTTCCTTTTTAATTCTGAACTCCTGTTGGAGTTTTTTTCTAGTCTCTATTTCAATGCTAATTTCACCTCTCTTTAGTTATATGTTAATCGACGACCTGTCAAAATAATGTATCAAGATTTCTATAAATTTCTTTGATTGGCCATTACTGTAGATAAGCTCCATCTTCTATCCTTTGATCCCAACTGCCAATTTAATGCTACTGTTCTTATTATCTGATACATCGAGCACTTAACATGCATTAGGGATCTAGGCCATAAAAGAAAGCCAAACCTAGCCCTCGAACACCTAATTGCATATGTTCTTGAATCAAAATATAATCTTTAATTCCCGGGTCCACCTGATCACCACTCGATCTTCTACTAAAATAGCTCCTTCCACACCCTCCATAGTACTCATCATCCCTATATATACGAGGAGCCTAGGGAAGAAGAGGAAGGTCCTATTCTTGTACCTGCCCCTATCAACCAGCAAGCTTAGATTTATTAGCTGGCACAAAGGTTCGATCAGTGGGAGGCCAAGGTTGACTCCTACATAGCTGCACAGGAGCAATAGCACAAAGAGGATGTTGCTCATTTTAATGACTATGTAGCCCAATAGCAGCAGCAGCAGCATAACCAGGATATGGCCTAATTTTGGGAGCAGTTCAGCCACCACCTCCTCTAAATATCAGAGTTCCTCTTTTTAGTTTTTTTGTGTGTTTGTTTTTGAGTTTGTACTCTTTTTTGTACAATGTTCTATTTAGTGGTTGCTTTTCTATTTCCTCCTTTTTGTGATGTCAGAAAGGGGAGTAGTGTAAATAGTGTTAGTGTTGTATTATTGGCTTGTTTTAGTAAAATTTGCTTTGCTCATATTATTCTCCTTTATTTTGGTGTTTCTTTTTTTTAATATCTGTTATATTTCAAATTGTCTAACAAATCATTGCCATCATAAAAAAAGGGGAGATTGTTACAAATTTGGATTCAAGCATTATAATTTTGATGATAATAAACATTCTTGTTTCTCTACTACAGTTACTACTACACATCTATTTTAGTTGCCCTGCCTACTAACTTTTTAGGTCCATAAGGTCAATTACATTTAAAGCCAGCTCAAGATTGGGTAGATTAGGACTGAGTCAGTCTATAAGTATAATTCTAATGGTTTTTACCATTTCTTGAGTCAAATGTAATAAGGTGGATCCCAATGCTAAGTAACCTTGCACACACACAATCAGGGGAGAAATTTGGTGAGTTTGAGAGTTCTTCTATTTTTGATCATATCATACAGGATGATCCAAAATTATCCTGGACAATCAGTTAAAATAGAAACCCTAATTAGTGCATCTGGGTTAAGCAAATTTGGAGACTAATTATGGTTAAATTAATCAATCACATTGTACAGGATGATTGACCAGATCTTCGTGGATGATCCTTTATATTTTGTAGGATGATCACAAATTATCCCAGATGAAAACCATGAATTTCTTTGATCATCAAGGATATCATCCTGGATATCCCAAACTCTTGTATGGATGATTTGTCGATTTCCATTCAAAATGAACTAATCATCCTGAATGGTTATGTAATCATCCTGGACGAAAACACATATTTTCTTATGATCATCCAGTATATCATCATAGACATCCCAAACATTTATCTGGATGATTTATTGATTGACACTCAAATTAAACTGGTTATCCTGGATGATCGTATAATCATCCTGGATGATATGTAGAAATTATTTCTTCTGATTGTCTAGACAATGGCAATCATCCTGGCAAAAAGACTATTTTTATACTAATCATACAGGATGATCATCCTGGATGATCTTTGATGGTAGGTTTAAATTTAGGGCACTTTTTGAGGCCTTCTACTTAAGCTCCTCTATAGCTGATGTTCAAAAATCCTTTGCTATTTTCCTGTCCAATGAGAGCTTAGAGGAGGGAGAATTTGGGAGAGAGAGAGAGGTTCTTGTGAGGGGGAGTTTGTGAGGGGTTTCACAAAGGTTTCTCCATGTAAGGATTCAATCATCCTCTTCCTTCTTCATCCTTGGTAGCTCTGGGAGTGATCATCAGCATCAGATCTAGGTTCTCTGCCTACTGTAGGAGGGAGTAAAAGGATTGTCAGGTTCTCTGCCTACTCCAAGAGGCAGTAAAAGAATTGTTAGGTTCTCTGCTTACTCCAGGAGGTAGTAAAAAGATTTTGGGTTCTCTGCCTTTACCAGGAGGGTGAAAAAGGATTCAAGGTTCTCTGCCTCACCGAGTCAGTGGAAAGATTTTATAAGGGCTTCTCTGCCTTACTGTGGGGGCGAAAGGAGAGACATTATAGTTTTAGTGCAAGACCTGGAGGGGAGGCTCTGGGGAGTAGATGTAGGTCAAGTTGATTGAACCACTATAAATCTGGTGTGTTCTTTTCATTTACTTTTCTATACTTTAATTTCTTATTATTTCTGTGATTTGATCAGTGTTGAAATCTTTGGCTTTGGTTATCTGCTTTCACTTAACTGTTTGTATTCAAAAAAATTTAAAAGGATCTTTCTTTTTGCTTAACAAAATTTTAAAAATACCAATTCACCCCCCTCTTGGTTAGCCTCGGGACTAGTTCATAAGGCCTTAACAACCTAACAAACTTTCATTCTGGCATTCCTCTATTGAGGCTATACATCACACTAGGTTTTAACTACGTACACGACCATTATATGCATTAATTAAGAAAGGGAGATATTGAAAATATCATTATATTCATTAAATAAGAAGAGTCAACATTAGTACTTAATATGCCCTTTACATCATTAGCCCAAAATATAAGATCTAGCCCGACATAGAATAATTAACAGAACATATCTAAGAATCTTCTCTATACTCCTTCTTCCTTTACTTATAGAGTTGTGTACACAAACAAAAGCTAATCCCTCTAAAGATTATATCTTGCACTTCCCTAGCCTCCCTTAGATTTTCCTCTAAGGGGACACTAAATAAATACACTAAAAAAATACTTAATTTCACTTAGAAAGCTAAACTACATAAATAATAGAACTAACTTATTTTTATAGTAAGTACAGGATCAGATTTCAGTGTTGTGGCATTAGAAAGGGTGGCACTACGACAATGAAAGGTGAACTAGCGCCTTAATGCTGGAATGTTAGCTCTGCTATGATGCTGGGTGATTTGGCACATTTATGGCATGAATTAGTGTGTGTCTTTATTGAGTTAGTGTGACTTTAAATAGGTATAACTACTCCACCATGGCACTGTAAAATCTTAGTGTTCCAGCACTTGAATTAATTTTTTGGCATCACGGGTTTGGCAAGGGTGGCAATCCTGCATGAATTTTCTTGAGAAATCTAATGCTGTAATGTTGATTTTTGGTGTAGCGGCACTATGATGAAGTATGGCGCTGACTTCTTTGACACCATAGTGCTTGTAAATTGAGAAGGTCAGCATCGCTCTATTGAAATAGGTGCTTTGGCATTGATCATATGGAACTGTAGAGTGAATCTTAATGGTGCTGCGATGCTATCCAACACTTATAATTTTGACATTTTCCTACACAATTCTTTGATAAGCATAACTATATAACACATTTTTATAATATTTAACATAATAAAAGCAATATGCAATAAGGCCAATGCATTGATTGTTGAAATGACTATAAATAATTATCAATGACCCTAAAAAAGGATTCAACCGAAGAAAGTGGCTAGTGACCATGATTTTGATTCCCTATTCATTTTGACTTCACAAGTAGTAGCATTCTCAAGAAGAGGTTCAAACTACCATAATTATTCTTTAATTAGCTGATAAATCTCTTACTTATGCTAGGGGGTCATAAAGGATGCATTACTGAAGGTTACCATATTTATCTTTCTTATGGACTTCATAATCTTAAATATGGATAAAGATAAGTAGATCCCGATCGACTTTGATAGGCCTTTCTTAGCAAATGGTCGAGCAATGAATGATGTTTAGAAGTGAGAATTCATAATGAGAGTGCAAGATTAGGAAGTGACTTCAATATATTCAAATATATGTAATTCCCCAATGACCCAAGTGATGACCAATATTTTAGGGTAAACTTTTTGGAATGGTGTGTACAAGACAACATTATAAAGATGTTGGATACTGAAAGCACTTTACCTACACTACTTTATCTTTTTAATTATGATTTGCTCAATTCTATGGTGTAACTCATGTTCTACACAAATATATGTGTGAATTCAAGTAATAAAGTGATGAGAAGAGGATCATTCCCATGAGCATTGAATTTTTTCTATAATTCACTTAGTATTGCTCTATAATGCTACTCTATTTATCTAATCAGAAGATTAAAAAATGGTTAGAAATTCAAAGTAAAATGTTAGAGCTTCAAAAGATAAATTGACTAAATTTAAAATCATTGAACCCAAGATATTTAAAAATATATGATTGAATAAGAGTTATTTCTTCCCAATGTTGCTATAAATTAGAGCATAAAAATCCTCGTATCTATTGAGCTCATTGGAGTATTAGCTAGGATTCTTTCCAACTATAGTTTTACTATCTCTTTAAAATCCCGTAACCCTAACCACCATTTTTTATGCGTGACAAGATTATATTTTAAAATATCTAATTATTCTTCTACTATTTAACTAAGGTTCTAGATCACACTAGGTTTTAAGTTTATGCATGACCTATACATAAACTAAATAAATCTTGGAGGAATTAAAAATAATTTCTAAGCAATTAATAAAAGAAGACATATACTCTATGCAATACATGGTTATTAAAAGATCATATATTCATATAAAAGAGTTTTTCCACACATGGAGATATATCTAAACAAAATAAGCATTTTCATTTCAATAAATAAAATAAAGTATGACTAGAGATTAAAGGATAAAAATGACCCAATTTAGCAATATTGACTCCTTTGCACTCCTCTTAATCCGCACCAATAAAAGACTTATGTAGGTATAAACAAGCTATTCCACACTAGAATTAGCCTCTCGTACTCACAAACACTCACACAAATGTCTCTCCAAGTTGCCAATCCTCTAACATGAAAAATAAAGCTATTATTTATAATATTGCAAAATAACTAAGCAAGCATTGTGGTGTTGGCTTAAAGGTGCTGTGGTGCTGTAGGGTGATGTGAGGGTACATGCGAGAATATCTAAATGTGTGTATGAAATACAATATTCCTTGGGGTCAATTAATGCTTAGATTTTTTTATATAGATTTCCCATTAGATACACAAGTAAACATGCCGATTAGGCAATAAAGTGATTGAGAGAGTGACAATCCCATGATATAGTGTTCTGCTAGATTGCAAATGAGCTACTTCTATCTACCACAGATGCAAGGTTTTTCCTACTAAATGAAAATAAAGGGTTTGGATTCTGCCTCTTAGGTAGAAAAAGTAAGAAGATAACCAAGATATTGATGGGGGTGCTATATATGATGATAATATAATGGTGAGTTAATATGAAACTCATTAGATTTGAAATATGCTAAGATTTTCTTTGATATAAAGTTATAAATAGCTCACTAATTTATATAAGTATACATGTTGAATCAAGTAATAAAATACTAGAGTAGAATGTTGAATCCACGAGGAAGTGATCTACTATAATGTAACAAAACTACTACTACTTACTCTAAATGCAAGAATTTATTCTACTTAAATAATGAGGGTTTTCAGTTCCTACCATTGAATGAAAATGTGTAAAATAGTTGATACAATTCTAATAAATATGTTTTGGACTGATTCATGTAAATAATATATATTCCTAATGTGACTCTTAATTGTAGATGTGGATCGGAGCATGTGCATCTCTAGATCTCTATCAAGCTAGTAGGGGTGAAAAGGAACATTATTAATCATCATATACTTTTATTATCTCCATAAAACCTAGAATATTCAAACATCTTTTGTTTAGGCATGCCAATGTTCCATTTAAATATTGCTAAATGTTTTTGCATTCCTTTGTCGAGGCTATACATCACGCTAGGTTTTAACTACACACATTGTCATTGCATGCGTTAAATGAAGAACAAGAGATACTAAAAATATCATTAGATTCATTAAAGAATAAGAGTCCACATTAGTACTTAATATGCTCTTTACATCATCAGCCCAAAATATAAGATCTAGCTAGATATTAAATAAATAATAAGCAAACTCGTATTCATTTTATTTATAGAATAATAAAGTACAGGAGAATTAGGAAGTTTATCACCAGGATGGATCTAAGAATCTTCTCTACACTCCTTATTTCTCCACTTACAGAGTTGCTTATGCAAACATAGGCTAGTCCCTCTACAGATTGTATCTTGCACTTCCTTAGCCTTCTTTAGATTTTACCTTAAGGGGAACTAAGGAAATACACTAAAAAGTACTCAATTAAACTTAGGGAATTATACTCCATAAAGAAAATAGAACTAACTTCTATTTATAGTATGGATAGGATTGGATTTGAGTGCTACTGCATTGGATAGGGTGGCGCTATGGTGACAAAAAGTGAACTAGTGCCTCGGTGCTAGAATGTTATTTTTGTAGCAGTGCTGGGTGATGTGGCACGGTTATGGCTCAAATCGATGTGTCTCTTCATTAACTCGGCATGGCTCTAAACAGTTATAACTACTTCACCACGTCACTGCTAAATTTTAGCACTGTGGCACTTGAATCAACTTTCTGTCATCGTGATGTTGGCAAGGGTGGCACTTCTGCATAAACTTTCCTAAGATATCTAATATTACATTGTTGATTTTTGGTGCAGTGATGCTATGATGGAATGAGGTGCTGATGTCAATGACATTGTACTTGTAAATAGAGAAGTTTAGTGTTTCACCATTGAAATCAGTGCTTTGGTGTTTATCGATACAGTGCTATGGCATGAATCTTAATAGAGCGCTACAACACTTATAATTTTGACATTTTCATGCATAATTCATGTACAAATAGAAATAAATAACACATTTTTACTGTATTTAACAAAACAAAAAATAATAAATAATTTATTCTTATCAAATCCCACTTAGCTTAAACTCGTGCTTATCCTCAAGCAATATTTATATTCACTCCTTGATCACCTTAATAGCCAAAGTAAAATTGATAATTAAAAAATACTATAATATAGGAAAATACAGCGCTATCTAGAAGCAATTTGGAATGAAAAAGTTATAATTCAAATTTGAAAAATACATTATATTTATCCCAATCAGTCATTCTTCTTATTGCTTATTTTTTAATTTATCCACCAACTTTTAAAATATAAGATTAACTTTTCAATATAGAATGAATAATGTAGTTTAGGGATTAGTTACTCATAGTTTAAATAGAAAATTCATAAGTGCACTATAGAATACAATTGAAATTAAGCTACCACTGATACTAATTTTTGAATGTACTTATCTTTTTTATTTGGATCCATTTCCATTTTGTTATTTTCACATTCCTTTCTTTCTTTTGTGAAGTACATACTTAATGATTTTGAATATTAAATTTTGGTTTTCTTCTCTTGCACTCATTTTGAATTAATGTAAGAATTTAATAAATTTTCTAGTTAATGTATAGTTTAAGTATGATTTCCCTGATTTAAGCTTACTTGTATGTAATTCTCACATTTACTTATTCATTTTCAATTCAATTCTCAATATAAATTAATATATAATTTCAATATTCAAAGTTAAGTTAATACTTAAATGATCTTGAATAGTTAAGTGTTAGGTTTTTTCAAAGAAGAAATTGTTACGCATTGTTCATTAAAACTATAATCTAAATTATTTTAATTATCCTAATTTTACATAATTTTTAAATACAATTTTTATTTTGGCTAAATAAGGATACCAAGTTCAATAACTATTAAGGACATTATGCAACAATTAGAATAGATAAAGTTTAATAAGATATAAAACATATATAAAAAATCCACAAGGTACTAAAAGTAATTGAAAATAAGAAACATAAGTGCCTGTTTATGAATGATAAAGGGTCAAAGGCATATATATATAATAAATGTAGTAAATAAAGATAGCTAGTGCCCATTCCCCTACATAAATCACATTGGCTCTCATGGCCATCAATAATATAAACAAAAGAAAAAATTAAAACACAAAAAAATGTCTCAATAATTGGGTTCTCGCCCAAGGCAGAGAAATGAAAAAGAAATAAGAAAAACATGCTATATCACAAAGTAGCAAAACAAAACTCTCTCAACACACACACACACACACACACTCTCTCTCTCTCTCTCGGAAGCCAAGAAATACAAAGACTCCTAACCATCAGAGTCTGGATCCTCCTCCTCCTCCTCATCATCAGGACCTTTCACTAGAGGTTACCAAATAAATGACTCATAAGCAGGAGCAAAAGGAAACTAAAGATGGTCAGGGTGCTCCATAAACAAACTATTCTTGAACATCACAATAAGAGCTTAATTTAAATTAATTGTTGATCCATAGTGTAGGACATCCTCATCTTTATTTTAAAATTCCAATCTTTGGATTCGTCACAAAAATGAAGAACTCCCTCCATTTGAGTTTAAAGATCTGCCACCTACTCACCTATAGTCTTTGTATTCACAAGACTACTACTACTGCCAGCCCTTCAAGAAGAACTAGGTTCATTAGGCCCTCCCTCATCATCACCCCCTTCTACTTGCTTTAAATTTAAATTTTCTTTTAATTAAAGTATAGATGGAGAAAAACTACTCCTTTTATTGATCCCCCTTAACATTAGCATTAACACATAAAGCATTAACAGGTGAAGGGTGACCCAAACCTATAGAAGTAGTGCCTCTATTGATATAGGTTAATGATGTAAAGATTAATTTTCCAACATAATTAGAGAACCCAACATGAATGGCATAGTTCAAAATAGCATGCTCCTAGTTGACTTCACTAATGTTTCTGCTAGGTAAAAGGCAGGCAAAAATAAAATAGTTCCAAGTTTGGATATTGAGTAAGAAAAGAGGCTTGGAAGTTAATGATTTTATTTTCCCCTTTATTTTAAGTGTCTCCACTCTTAGGATCACACAACACTCTTAAAATTTCGTCAGAGTCTATTGGAGTCCCAAAAATGGTAGTATACTTATCATACTAAAAATCCTTCGACTTATATAGGCGGTTAATCACAACATAGTTAAAGGGAACCCACTTACCTTTCACATAACACTTATTATCAAAAGCCTCCTTCACATTTGCAAAAAATCTCCCTTACCACATTCACTATTGTAACATACGGTTCCTCACAATAGTCAATAAAACAGGAAGACTGGCGCTTTGATAACTACACTCAGGGATGGGTTATTTAGTAACTAAAAACTTAGTGATTCTTCTCTTAGCTTTAGTAGATATGAACATGTGGTTATAATAGGAAGAAGGGGATTTCTTCTTGCTAAACATTTTTAGGGACATTACACTAAAAGGAATAAGGCTAATAGAGCTTAAGAGTAAGAGAGTTAGAGATGGAATGGTGAAATGAATGAAAACCATAGTTTCTATTTATAAATATGATGATCCTTGCAAAGCTGTGGGAATCAGTGCTGCAGCTCTATAAACATGAAAAAAGATAAATGGGTCAAACATGATAGACTCTTTAGTGGGATGGGACATGACGCTCAATGATGCTTGGCTTTTGAAATCAAAGCAGCATTGACACATACTAGCACTGTGGCAATTAAAAAAGACTAACATTGTAGTGGTATAACAAAAATAATAATTGTTTTGACCTAACACCATAACACTGAAAATAATATTATGGTGCTCATCAAAGTGCCATAATGGTAAAGTTATGATTGTATGATTACTTTATTGAATTGGCAGAGTTTCCCTTTAACTTTTCATATCTAATGCTGCAGTGCTTGAAAGTATAGCACTAAGGCACTACCTAGGTAAATTAACCACTGTGGTGTATAAGTATATTGCATTGTGGTGGTTCAAATGAGTATTTTTCTTGATAGCTTAGCACTGCGGTGCGAGTTCTGAATTCTGTAGTGCTCATCATAAGAATGTTGTGGTGCTTATACCCCTAACACTATGATTCTAGTTCAAGTTTTAGCACCTTAATTTTCTTAGGATTTAAATTATAACTTTGATCAAAATTAAATATAAACATACAAATAATACAAAATATTTAAAATAATAAAACATGAAATGTAGAACATCAAAACTGTAACAAATTACACATAAAGATAAATATAAAGATGGGTTGCCACCCAAATAGCATTAAATTTATAGTCTTCAGCCATACTTGCCTATATTTATGAATTTGGCTGGGGTTCATCACTACCACTCCTCAAGTGGTTTCCATTCGATTCTTTTTTTTTTCTTAATCTTTGGGGTTAGCTTTTGTATTATTAGGAAGAGACCCAAGAGTTCTACTATCAAAAAAATTTATAAGCTGTCCTAATTGAGTTTCCAAATATTTATTTGAAGTAGCTTGACTTTGCAATTGAGTTCCTAATTGAATCACTGCCTCTTCCAATGGTTACTTTCTATTTCCTTACTAATTATTTAATTAAATCCTGGAGGGTAAGAAGATCTAGGATTCAAAATAGGTTGCTTAGGATTATTTCAATTTCCTCCTTGATTAGATTATCCTGATTCCATTAATTATTTTAACCAATATTATTTAACCAACTAAAATTAGGTTGATTTCTCCAACCTATAATATATGTATTAGAATAAGGATTATTTTTTTTCATTCAATTAAATTTACATTTTCAATCACTATTACACTAGAATCTTGAATTTGTGTGCCAACTTATTCCAAGTGATTATAAAGCCCAGGGGTAAAGAATTTAACCACAGTTTAGCTTTTTCCCTTAGAAAAAATAGAAATAATCTAAGTCTAATGGCATCATCGTTGATAGCATTATACTTAAACATAGAACAAATTTTTAAGAAACTAGCTAAACGTAAGTTAGGATCTTTAATAGTAGTTCCCCTAAGCTGAGAATTTTGAATCATTTTAAAAATAGCCAGTTTTAATTCAAAATTATTATCCTAGATAGTATGTCTATTAATACTTTATAGAATCCCTTCTACTATTGGGTTAACATACTCTCTAAGAGGTTTATCATGATCTTGATCTTGAATGGGGTCTAACATGGTTAAAGTTTTTTTATTTTTGTTTTTGAATTTTTATAAGGGTGCTTTCTATTGCTGGATAAAAAAATTTAGGCTCCCTATTGAATATACTAAGCATAAAACAAGATACAACAATTAAAAATAGAAACTAAGCACTCAACAAAAAATATTTTTATATTTTTATTATTTTTAACAAATAAATTAAAGATATATGATATAAGTAAGTCTAGATATGTACATCTTTCAATAATATAATAAAGTACAATAAGCATAAAATGTTCTTAGCAGTGGTGCAAAAAACTTGATGGGGGTGCAGGGTAAGATAATAAGATAATGGTGAGCTAATATTAAACTCATTGTATTTAAAAAATGCTTAGGTTTTCTTTAATTATAAATAACCCACTAAGTTATGTAAGTATATGTGCCGAATTAAGTAATAAAGTGATAGAGTAGAATGTCGAACCCACAAGAAAGTGATCTACTTTACTATAACAAAACTACTACTATGTACTCCTAATTCAAGAATTTATCCTACTAAAATAAAATGAGGTTTTTAAGTTCCTTCCACTGAATGAAAATGAGTAAAATAGTTGAAATAATTTTGGTAAAAATATTTTGGACAGATTTATTTAAATAACATATCTTTCCTAATGTGACTCTTAATGGTAGATGTTGATCAGAGCTTGTGTATCCCTAGATATTTGTCTAGCTTGTAGGGGTGAAAAGGAAAATTATTAAACCTCCTACAATTTCACTATCTCCATAGAACCTAGAATATTCAAACATCCTATGTCTAGGCATGCCAATATTCCATTTCGATATTCTTAATTATTCTTTCATTCCTCTATCAAATCTATACATCACACTAAGTTTTAACTACACACATGAACCTTGTATTCATTAAATTAAGAATAGGAGATCTTGAAAATATCATTGTATTCATTAAATAATATGAGTGTACATTAGTACTTAATATGCTCTTTACATCATCAGCCTAAAATAAAAGATCTAGCCAGAAATGGAATAAACGACAAGAAAACTCTTTTTCATTTTATTCATAAAAGAATAAACTATAAGAGGAGTAAGAAGTTTATGAGCAAGATGGATCTAAGAATATCCTCTACACTACTTGCTCCACTTTCAAAGTTACTTACAAAATACAGGCTAGTCCCTCTAAAGATTGTATCTTACACTTCCCTAGCCTCCCTTAAATTTTACTCTATGGGTCACTAAAGAAATACACTGAAAAAGTAATAAATTATACTCAAGGATTGGAGCTCTATAAATAATAGAACTAACTTTTATTTATAGTATGTAAATGATCAGATTTGAGTGCTGAGGTGATGGATAGCGTGGAACTACGATGGTGAAAAGTGAACTAGCTCTTTGGGGATGGAATGTTAGCTTCACTGCAGTGCTGGGTGATGTGGCATGGTTATGGAAAATTGGTGCATCTCATCATTGAGTCGTTATGGCTCTAAATAGTTATAAATGCGCCACCGCAGCATTATAAAATTTTAGCATTGTGGTTCTTGAATCAACTTTTTGGTGATATAGTGTTGGGAAGGGAGGCACTCCTGCATGAATTTTTCCAAGACATCTAATGCTATAATGATGAATTTGGGCACAACAACACTATGGTGCACTGTGATGTTGTCATATGTGATACCATGACATTTATAAATAGAGAAAGTTGATGCCACTATGTTAAAATTGGTGCTTTGGGTTTGATTGATATGGTGCCACAACATGAATTTTGTTGACACCACAACACTGTCCAACACTTATAATTTTGATATTTTCTTCCATAATTCATGTACAAACATAACTAAATAAAACATTTTTACTCGTTTTAACATGTAACTTTGATATTTTACTGCATAATTCTTGTACAAACACTCCTAAATAAAACATTTTTTTACTATTTTTAACATAACAAAAATAATACATATATATATATATAAATGTTTTGGATGAATGTATACAAAATAATAAAGTTTTTCTAATAGGACTCTTAGATATTGATGTGGCTCAGAGCATATGCATCCCTAGATCTCTATTGAGCTTGTTGGGATGAAAATGGGGGTTTATGGCTTTCTTACAATTCTACTGATTCCATATAACCTAGAAGATTTAACATCCTATATTAGGTATGCCAACATTCCATTCCAATACTCTTATTTATTCTAATATACCTCTGTCAAGGTAATATATCAAACTAGATATTGATTACACAAATGGCCATTATAAATACCAAGTTAAGAATGAGAGATATTGAAAACTTCCATAATTTTATTCAAGGCACAAGAGTTTATATTAGTACTTTCAATATGTTCACAATATTAATCGAAAACTCATATATTAGCCACACATGATAAAGAAAGAACTCTTGCATAAAAGTGAAGATATAGGAGAAAAAATAAAAAAAAATGTCACCAGAGTAGTACAAATATACTCTCCAAACTCCTTTCCGAAAGTTCGATAAGGATGTTAAGCCTACGTGAACTTTTCCTTAGGCACACCAAGAGGGGGGTGAATTGATGAATTAAAAATTAACTAATTACTTATTTTAAAAATAAAGTTGATATTTTTGAATTTTAGTATTTTAGAAGAAAAATAAGTAACAATAATCACTAAATGAGGAAGCAAATGAATTTACCAAAACAATAAAACTCTAATGAAAATATATTAATTAATAGAGCGAAGTATTAATCATGATTTTTTCCAAGTAGTTATCATGAAAATAAAATGCAGGAAAAAAATGTAAGAATGAAGAATCAGAACAAGCACATCAAAGATTTATAGTGGTTTGGTCAAAAAATGACCTACGTCTACTCCCTGGAGTTCTCCTCTCTGAGTATTGCACAACCACTATAGTGTCTCTCCTTTTTCCCCCATAGCAAGGCAGAGAAGCCCTTACACAAATCACTTCCACCAAACTCGATATGGCAAAGAATTGAAAGCTTTGTCACCCTCCTGATGACAGTAGCAGACCTTCAATCATTTTTCTCCCTCCTATAGAAGGTATAGAACCTCAAGCTCCTTTTTCTCTGTCCTAAAAAAGATAGAGAACCACGAACTCCTCACCTTCCTCGTATTAGCAGAGAACCACAAACTCCTTTCTCACCCTTGTAGTGATGACAGAGAATCACGTCCTCGAGTTGAATAATTTCTTCCCAGAGCCACCAAAGAAACTTAGATAGACACTTGGAGGAAAAGGCAAGACACTTGTTTAAAGCAATAGTGAGAACCCCTCACACTACTTCTCCCTCACACACAAGCTCTCCCTTTCTTCTTCTCAAATCTCTCTTAGATCTTATTCTCGAAGCTTCCTCGTAAGAACACTCAACAACCAAAGACTTGAAATAAGTCCAATGAGAGAGCTTAAATACAAGGCATCACAAGAAGCCCTAAAATTTAATTTTGCAGACTCTGATCATACATTACGATCATGGATCATCCAGAATAATTAGTTTAAAGTACTCATGTTAGTACTGTACAAAAATAATCTAGAACTAGATGCTATGCGATCAGATTAAAGAATTAAGTTGATTGTCTAGGAAAATTTAGAGCATTGTCTATTACGATTAGTTAAATTGACTTAGATTATTATCCTTTATGACATGCAATGATAAATCATACTGAGCAAACTTGTTCAATTTTGAACTGTTTGTACAGTATGATGTCAGTTCATACAGACGACTGACAGAGTATGAAATGAGGTTTGAACAAGATCATTCCTGGATTTTTGAACTGATTGTACAAACAAAGTGCGATCGTACTATACGATCTGACTATGTTCAAGTTGAAATTTTAAATTTTTTGGATGGTTTTTCTTATCTTTCATATATAAGTGGCCAAAGATTGACACTCCATATATCTTGCTTTAAATTTCTCTTGAGAGTGGAAAAGGAGAGTGTTTGGGAGAGTGTTTTGGGAGTTGAGAGTGAGAGATCTTGTAAGAAAAAATTGTGAGGGGATTCACAAGGTTTCCCAAAGGTAAGGATCTCTTGTTTGCTCCTTCAAAACTCTACCCCACTTCCTTGAAGATTTTAGAGAGAAGTTTTTCAAAGGAGATCAGGTTCTTTGCCTTCTTCAGGAGGGTGAAAAAGGACATTTGGTTCTCTGCCATCACTAGGAGGGTGAAAAAGGATATTTGATATTCTGCCATCACCAGGAGGGTAAAAAAGGATGTTGGGTTCTCTGCCTTCACCAGAAGGGTGAAAAAGAATGAGTTGGTATATTTCCATCACTTGGAGGGTGCAAAAGGCATCAGTTCCTTATCGCACTGGGTTGGTGGAAGAGAGTTTGTAAAGGCTTCTCTGCCTTACTGTGGGGACAAAAGGAGAGACACTATTGTTCAGTGCAATACCTAGAGGAGTCTCCAGGGAGTGGACGTAGGTCTAGTTGGACTGAACCTCTATAAAATTTGGTGTCTTCTGTTCCTTTACTTTTCACTACATTTTATTTTTCTACATTTTAAATTTATATAGTTAAAAAAATATTTTGTGTAAATCTAATCAACAACATATTGTGAGAATTATTGAATAAATTTTCTAATAATAGTTTTCAATAATCCAAGAGTTTTTAAAATTACCATTTCACCCCCCCTCTTGGTTAATATTGGGACAGTTCTATTAGGTCAAATAACCTACACAAACTTTCACACCATACACTTGCAAGTTTGATCAGCTCAAGATTGGGTATACTAGGGTTAAGTATGTCGTGAAATGTCTATACTTTCAATTCTTATGTATTTTTACTTTTCTTTAATCAAATTATGTATTTGGTAAATACAAAGCTTGGTAACCATGCACACATACACTGAAGGGAGTGAGTTAGTGACAAAATTATAAGTTTAATTTTTTGAACTAATCATACTGTATAATACATATCATATTAGATGATAAGCTCATTAGAAAATAAATAAAATGGCTAATTATGATAATTAAAGCAATTTGAACTAATCATACTATACGATACATATCATACATGATGATTAGTTAAAATTAAAATCCCAGCAACCAATCACAATTAGACAATATTTTGATATTCAAATTTTGTACTAATTATCTTGTATAATAAGTATCGTACTGTATGATAAATTTAAATCTAGCCTAAATTAATTCTGTAATTAGGGGATGAATTTGGATTAATTGATCCAGTAAGATCGTACAAGATAATTGGAACCAATCATACTGTACGACCCGATTCCTTCATAGAATGCTGTTTAAACAAATCATGTTTCATTTGGTATGAACGTGGACGATCCCATTTCGTACTATGTGAGTCATTTACACGAACCTAGAATCGTACAGTACGAACAACACAAAAAATTTTGGGCATGATTTGATTAACTTAGTTTTGGAGGAACTACCATGACAAACTGTCCAGTATGATTTGAAAATCATATAGTATGATTAATTTTAAAATCTAAAGTTTTGACTCACTCCCTCAGTGTATGCGTGCACGGTTATCCAATTATAATCATACTCTCTCAGACTCAAGAAAAATAGAAAAATTACATACTTCATTATAAGAAACCCTAAGCTAATCTATCTTGAAGTCTTTGATAGTTTGGAGTATGATTTCCTTGAAATGTTAGTATGCACAAACAACACAAAGAAAAATAAATCCAATGTATGTTAGGAGAAATAGTAGTCATAACAATAATATTTTGGTATCATAAAAAAATTACATGATATAAAACTTTGAAATTTAAGTTACAATAATCTTCCCCTTTTTTATAATGATAAAATAATTATTGTTTGAATTAGCACTGAATGCAATTTTTCTCCTAGGTTCCCCATCAATGAATGATCAATTTAAACACAATTAATTCCAATGAAAATAAAAACAACAACAAATTAAAAATAAAAAAAATTACATACACAACAAAAACACACACAATACACACATGAAATAATTTTACATGCACAACACAATACACTCATGAAACAATCACACAAAAATAATCAAAATAATCATACACACATCAAATAATAACTAATGACTCCCGCTTTTGACAACAAAAAAATGGGAAGTACCTCCTGTAAAGATAAGTTTCTATTGATAAATCAAATAGATGATAAAGAAAAAGATTTTAAACTATTTACAAAGACAACATTAACTTCCTAATGTGGAAAGAAAAGTCTCAAATCTTAAATCAATGAACAATTAAGATACGAAAAGTCAATCAAGTTCACAGTTCATTCTAGACATATCAAATATAAATAATTATTACAAAAATAATGACATAAAGATTAATTAGTTTCTCATTTAATAGTGGAGATTATTATTGGTTAAATGGATTTGAATAAGAGACAGAAAGTAAAGGAAAGAACTTAATGAAACTTTCAATTGGCGACATTGCGCATCTTTTCAATTTTTGGCACACCTTGTGCATTTTTTTAGTTTGGGCTAATTTTGTGCCTCTTTTCACTTTGGTGAACATTGCGCATCTTTTTAAACTTATGGCAAATTTTGTGCATCTTTTCAAGCCTGACATGCTTTGTGCATCTTTTTACATTTTTGTCTTTCCAGTATCAATAAATCTTTAAAAAAATTCCAATAATTAACAAAAATATACACATTAAAAAAGAAATGAAAGTAAAAAATAAAACAGCTATTTTGCAACATTTATAGCAAAATAATATTTGTCTAGAAGAACATAAAGATGATCTTCTAATCAACATTCAACCATAATTTAATTTAAAATTTTGAGAAATTAAATTTTGCAAGGAAATTAATTTATGGAGAAAAGTATTTTAAAATTTCATACTAGAGATCAACTACATTTGATTAGACAATAAAAACTTAAAATAATTCAAGAAGAATAATTTTAACATAAGACAAAACATTATTTCATTAAGCTCATGTAACACATACAACATACACATAGCATAGCCATCCGACTAATACATCATACCAAAAAGGAAATACACAACATAACAAAGCCATTACATGAAACCAAAGAAATAACACAACAATTATAATAGAAAAATCACAACTAAAATCTTGAGGGACCTTGTTCTAGAGGTGGCTGAGGGTGAACATCGTAAAGTAGTTATTGATCGTAGCTACTTGAGTGTTGATAGAATTGAACTGTCCTCTAATCCACCCCATGTCTTCATTGTACCTCTCATCTTACTGGTTTAGGTGAGTCATAATTTGACCGAAATGTTGATCAAAATGAGACTCTAGTCTATCAAAATGCTGGACCATTTCATGATAGAAATGCTGATCGGGTCTAGGAGCAGGTGTAGGTGCTGGAGCATGTGTTCCATCTTCTTCAGATTCTTTTCCCTCATTTCCTTGTTCACGGTGAAAAAGTGAACAAAAAGAAGCATCAGTAAAGTAGACAGGAAGTTGAGTAGGTGGATCAGGATGAATTAAGTTGTACTTCTTTTCTAGAATGTAGGCTACCAGATGTCCTAAAGCCACATTTTTCTTTCTCCTACTATGAGGAAGTCCAATATCAAAAAGCTTATAGATATAGTCCATAATCAGTTGGGCTTCATCTGTAAGAGTGTTGGTCATGATAAGGTATGTGATTGTAGGCAATGAAGGAGTTATGTTGATATGATCACCAGTTTTATTTAGAATAGAAGTCCTCAATACATGCTGGATGATTCTAGCATTTTGGATCATGGTGTACACACATGGTAGATGATTAATAGACGCAACACATCTAAGGGTTTGATTAATTTTAGACCAGTCAAAATCAGACCAAGAAGTCATTATGTGTGCCCTAACTCCCTCAGTTCTAAGGTGTAGGAAGGTACCTAAATCTTCCTTGGTAATCTCTACTCACTGTTCAAAAAAATATGAAGACATCCTAGTATGATTTTCATTCATTTACAGGTTTGTAAGGAAGTAGTAGAATTTGTCATGATGGTAAGCATAAATCAGAGTGAGAATGAAAGAGAATTGAGTCAAATCAAAAAGAGGCATTATTGAGAAGTTAATGTCCATTTGGATCAGAAGATGAGATGGGGTTATTTTTGCCTCAAAGAAACGAGTGTAGGCTTCATCATTTTCTTGTGAGAGAAAGTTCTCATCAGGTTGACCAGAATAAGAGGAAGAAGCCTTAGAAGTTCGTTCTCGCTTGCTGCTGCTAGCCATTTCGAGAGTTAGAATAAGAGGTGCTTTGAGATTGAAGAAGATTGTGAAGAAAAACCATCGAATACTTTCAATATAAAGAAAAATGGCCTGATCGTATAATACAAAAATGATTTCATAAGTACAATTTTAAAATTGTATGAGATAAAAAAAATTTTGTACATACGAATGAAAACTTCCAAAAATGGAATGACTTTTCATAAACTGCCATTCTTGAAGAGTCATTTTGTACAGGCTTTTTGACCATGCGATCGTATAGATAAACATGTGTTCATCCGGGACGATCAGAATAATAATGATCATTTCTAGCGATTGGGTTCGTCCATATGAAAAATAGACAATAAGATCATACATGTGAAATGGGATTTCATATGTATGATCTGAGAAAAATAACTGTCATTTTAAAAATACGACCCATTCGTACAGACAAAAATTACCTATTCGTACAATACGAAGATGTCATCATACTGTACGATATGCTTAAAAATTCTCATTTTTGCCCTATTTAATTCACAAAAAATATCGTACACAGTCTAACGAATTCATGCAATATGAAATTGATTCGTACAGTATAAATGGAAATGAACTTAAGACATAATAAACCAGACTCTTTTTCAAAAATAATTCTAAAAAACAAACCAGACAAGATTCATGAAATGAAAAGATAAAAATAGAAATAATATAAATGATAAACAAACACAACGCAGAGAAGAAAAGTCAACAATTCAAAAGCATTAACAAAATACAAATAAATCAAAACAAAAGATAACATTACAAATCTAATTAGCAGTATTATAATTTTAAGCATTAAAATCAATCACACCTAATCTGGTTCTTAAGGTGCTAAATGTTTTAAAAGACAGTGGTTTTATGAAAATATCTGCAAGTTAATTCTCAGAGGCATCACGGTGTAATTCAATTTCTCCTTTAGCCACATGATCTCTAATGAAGTGATGCCTTATATCTATATGCTTGGTTCTAGAATGTTGAATAGGATTCTTTGAAATGCATATGACACTTGTATTATCACATAAAATTGGAATAGTGCCAATAGAAAATCCTAAATCAATTAGTTATTATTTTAACCAAAGAACCTGTTCCATACAACTACCTAAGGTAATGTATTCTGCTTCAGCAGTAGAAAGGGCTATTGAATTCTATTTTCTTCTAGACTAAGAAACTAAAGAGTTTTCTATGAATTGATAAGTTCTAGAAGTACTTTTCTGATCAACCCTACATCCAGCAAAATTTGAATCAGAATATCTAATGATTTCAAATGTAGAGTTGTGCTTAAGATACCAAATTCCTAAGTTTTGAGTTTCCAAAATATAACTCAGAATTCTTTTAACAGTAGTCAAATGTGATTCATTTGGATTAGCTTGAAATCTATCACACAAACAAACACTAAATATGATATATGGTCTACTAGCTATTAAGTAAAGTAGTAATCCAATTATTCCTCTAAATTTCTTTTGATCAGCAGATTTTCCCTTAGAGTCCTTATCTAATTGCACTGAGGAACACATTGGTGTGCTAATTGGTTTAGCCTTATCCAATTCATACTTCTTGAGGATGTCCTTAATATACTTTGATTGGCTAAGAAATGTTCCACCCTCATTCTACTTTATGCTAACACCAAGAAAATAGCTTAAGTCTCCCATCAAACTCATTTCAAATTTAGTACTAATTATTTTTGAAAAATCATCACAAAGATTTTTATTTGTGGATCCAAATAAGATATCATCAACATATATTTAAATAATGAGTATGTCATCTCCTACCCTTTTTAAGAAGAGAGTGGTGTCCACACTTTCTTTAACAAATAACCTTTTTAGTAGGAATGTGCTTAGCTTCTCACACCAAGTCCTAGGTGCCTGTTTTAGTCCATACAATGCCTTTTTTAATTTAAACACATGATTAGGAAATTTTGAATTTTTAAAACCTGGAGGTTGCTCAACATAAAGATCCTCTTGTATCACCCCATTAAGAAAGGCACTTTTAATTTTCATTTGAAATAATTTAAAATCTTTAAAACAGACAAAGAATAGTAGCACTCTTATCTCTTCAAGTCTGGCTACGGGGGCAAAAGTTTTCTCAAAATTAATTCCTTCTATTTGATTGTACCCCTTTGCCATAAATCTTGTCTTATTTCTAACCACTACACCTGAATCATTCATTTTATTTTTGAACACCCACTTAGTTCCAACTACACTTTAATTTTTAGGCCTTTCAATTAACTCCCAAACATCATTTCTAATAAATTGATTCAATTCTTCCTGCATGGCCATAATCCAAAATTCATCTAAAAGTACTTGATTTATATTAGTGGGTTCAATTATTGAGATAAAAGCTAAGTGGTTCACTTCTTTGCTAAGTCCATGCCTAGTTCTAACACCTTCACTTGGTTCACCTAAAATAAATTCTTTAGGATGACTTTTAGAATATTTCCATTCTCTAGGTAATTCATTTTATGTTCCTACATTTTCTTTCAAATATATTTTTTCAATTCCTTGGGAGATCTCTTCAATATGTTCTTCTTCTAACCTTGACTCTTCAGAAATACCAGATTCATCAAATACTACATGTATAGTCTCCTCAACTACCAAGGTCCTTCTGTTAAAAACTCTATAGGATTTGCCAACACTAGAATATTCGAGAAAAATTCCTTCATCAAATTTAGGATCAAATTTTCCTAAAAGAGTTTTACTATTATTATGAATGAACACCTAACTTCTAAAGACATGTAAATGTGACAGGTTAGATGTTCTCACCTTAAGAAGTTTATAGGGAGTCTCATTCAACTTAGATCTAATATTCACCATATTCAGAATATAACATGCTGTACTAACCCCTTCAGCTCAAAAATATTTCTGAAGTGAATATTCTGCCAACACGGCTCTAACGGCTTCTAGCAAAGTTCTATTCTTTCTTTCAATAACCCCATTCTGTTGAGGGGTACTAGGTGCCGAAAAGTTATGATCAATTCCTTATTCTTTACAAAAATCTTAAATTTTTTTATTTTCAAACTCTCCTCCATAATCACTTTGAATTGATAAAGTTTCACACCCTAGCTTTCTTTGAATCCAAGTATAAAAATTTCTAAATTCATCAAATAATTCACTCTTATGAGATAAGAATTTGACCCAAGTGAATCTTGAAAAATCATCAACGATTACATACCCAAATACTTTACCTCCTAGACTTATAGTGCTAACCGGTCCAAAAAGATCCCTGTGTATGACTTCTAGTGGTTTGCTAGTTCTAAGATCTTTAATTGAGTGAAAGGAGGACTTAACCTATTTTCCTAATTGACATGCATCACACAGGTGATCCTTAGTGAATTCTAATTTGGGTACCCCTCTAACCAACTCTTTTTTGGGTAATTTTTTATAAGATTTTTTATGCTTGCTTGACAGAGTCTTGTATGCCATAGCCAAGATTCATAAGTAATAGTTTTGAGACAAAAAGCATCAGAAGATTTAACATAATTCAAAATCAAGCATGTACACATTATTTACCCTATTTCTATACAACACATCAATTCCATTTTGGCTTATAATGCAACTTGTTGGTAAAACTTTTATGTTAAAACACCTATCACAAAGCTGACTAATACTAAATAAGTTATGTTTTAAGCCATCAACTAATAAAACATTTTCAATAAAGAAATTATTCATATTTCCAATCCTCCTAATGGTATTATCTCCAAGTGTTACCTTGCCTCCTATCTTGGCTTCCAACGATATGAATTGAGTTGTATCTCCAGTCATATGCTTTGAACATCAGCTATCTAGGTACCAAATGATCTCACGAGGTCTTGTATGAGAGTGTTTCTATAAAATGATCAAACATTAGACTTGGGAACCCAAATAAATTTGGGTTGACCTCTTGGCAATGATAAACCAGATACATATGTGATATGTTGTGATTTATGCACCTTAGGTTTCCACACTAAATGTGTTCTACTATAAATAGTGCAAGTGTGGGTAATGTGTCCTAACAGTCCACATGAAAAGCATTTCACACCAGAAAAAGGATTTTTTAATCTATATGAGTTATAATTTCTCTTCCTTGGTTTTGAACTTAATGCTTTTGCTTAGACTCATAGAATTATTCATGTGTGGGTGACGGTCTATTTTCCATAATAACCTTCATTTTAATTTCTACATATGAGTTTCTATTTTTTTAGAATTGAATTTTCAATCTTCATATCAATTTCCCTATGTTCAGCTTCACCCATAAAACTTTTGAAATCATTTTCAAGTTTAGTATGTGATGAGTTCAATTGTTCATGCTTT
This sequence comes from Dendrobium chrysotoxum, assembly GCA_019925795.1. Lineage (NCBI taxonomy): Eukaryota > Viridiplantae > Streptophyta > Magnoliopsida > Asparagales > Orchidaceae > Dendrobium > Dendrobium chrysotoxum. The sequence goes on along the minus strand of CM034298.1, from coordinate 46,972,183 downwards.
TTGTTCAAATCATCATATTCTTCCAACAAGGTTATGTGGTTGCTATCTATGTTTGCATGATCATTCTTAAGGATTTTATGCTCTTTTTTCAAATTTAAATATTCTATATTAAATTTAGCATGCAGTTTTTTGAGTTTCCTATATGCATTATGTATTTTCTCAGAAACTTGAAATAATTCATCATAAGATAAGTCACATGCCTCTTCTTGACCTAAAAGTTCATTATTGTCTGCCCTTAAGAACAAGTTTATGACTTCTTCTTCTACTTTAATTTCTGAAGAGTCATAGGCTGAGTTAGCCCAGAAAGCTTTCTGTAGTCTTTTCTTACCCTTCCTAACATTAGTTTTCTCCTCAACTTTCTCCTTGCTAGGATTAGCTTTGATATTTGGGCAGTTGGTCTTAATATGTCTAGGCTTCTTGCATTCATAACAAATGACATCATTTGAAACTTTTGCATTCCTATTAAATTTACCTTTATTCCTATACTGACATCTTTGTTGCTTCCTTTTAAGAAAATTTTTGAATTACCTCATCATGAGTGCAATATCTTCTTCTTCCTCAGGCATTGATTGATCATCTTCTAAATCATCCACTTTCAATGTAAAGTTCTTTTCTTTTCTCTTGTCACATGCATCAATCTATCTTTTAGTCACTCCTTGCTCATAAGCAAGAAGTGATCCAAGTAGATTATCAATAGAATATATGTTCAAATCTTTAGATTCAGTTATGGCAGTTGTCTTTGCATCATAAGCAGTAGGTAGAAAACGTAGGATTTTGTTAATGTTTTTAGATTTTATTAGTTCCCTACCTAAAGCATGCAATGAGGTGACTATTTGTGTAAAATGAGTGTACACGTTAGAGATTGACTCATTTAATTTCATGCAAAAAAGTTTGTAGTCATGTAATATAATGTTCAATCTAGATTATTTCACCTCATTAGTTCCTTCATACATAATGCAAAGTCTATCCCAAATTTATTTTCCAGTTTTACAGGTTGAAACACACATGTACTCTTTAGATTTAAGAGCACAGAAAAAGTTATTTAAGTATTTTGCATTTAACTAAGCTAAGTCTTTTTCCTCTAATGTCCAATCAGCAAATGGTATTTTAATTTTAATGCCATCAACAAGTCTAGTAGGAGCAGTATAACCATCCTGTACTAACATCCACAAGTGATAGTCAAGTGATTGAAGAAAAGTAGACATGCAAGTTTTCTAAAAATCAAACGGGATGTTATCAAGTAAAGGCGGTCTAGTGATCAAATATCCTTCAGGAGTATTACGGTTTCCAAAATTAGCCATATTCTTTTTTTAAAAGGTAATCTAAACTTTAATTTTTGAAATAGGCTCTGATACCACTTGAAAGTTCGTGTAGGTTGTTAGATCTAATAGAACATTCCCAATGCTAACTAAGAGGGGGGTGAATTGGTAATTTTAAAAACTCTTGGATTATCAAAAACTGTTATTAGAAAATTTAATCAATGATTCTCACAATATGTTGTGATTAAATTTACACAAAATATTTTTTCAACCACAAAAATTTAAAATGCGGATAAATAAAATGCAGTAAAAAGTAAAGGAACATAAGACACCAAATTTTATAGTGGTTCAGTCCAACTTGACCTATGTCCACTCCCTGGAGACTCCTTCTTTAGGTATTACACTAAATAATAGTGTCTCTCCTTTTTCCCCCATAGTAAGGTGGAGAAGCCTTTACAAACTCTCTTCCACCAACCCAGTGCAGCAAGGAATCGATGCATTTTACACCCTCTAAGTGATGGAAGCGTATCAACTCATCCTTTGTTACCCTCCTGTTGAAGGCAGAGAACCCAACATCCTTTTTCACTCTCCTGGTGATGGCAGAGAACCAAATTTTCTTTTTCACCCTCCTGTTGATTGCAGAGAACTAAACGTCCTTTTGACCCTTCTTGTGAAGGTAGAGAACTTGATCTCCTTTGAAATTTTTCTCTCTAAAATCTTCAAGGAAGTGGGGAAAAGTTTTGAAGGAGCATACAAGAGATCCTCACCTTTGGGCAACCTTGTGAATCCCCTCACAATTTCTTCTTACAAGATCTCTCACTCTCAACTCCCAAAACAGTCTCCCAAACTCTCTCCTTTTCCACTCTCAAGAGAAATTCGAAGCAAGATCATTGGAGTGTCAGTTTTTTGGACACTTATATATGAAAGACAAGAAAAATCATCAAAAAACTAAAATTTCAACTTGAGTCAGATCATATAGTATGATCGCACTTCATTTAGACGATCAATTTAAAAATCTAGGTATGATCCTGTATGAACTTGATTTCATACTCTATCAGTCACCTGTATGAATTGACATCGTACTCTGTGAATTGTCTGTATGAACCTTAGATTGCACAGTACAAACTATTTCAACAAATCATGTTTCATTTGGTATGAACATGTATGATCCCATTTTGTACTCTGCGAGTCAACTGTACGAACCTAGAATTATACTGTACGAACAACACAAAAAATTTCGGGCATGATTTGATTAACTTAGTTTGGAGGAATGACCATGACAAATCATCCAGTATGATTTAAAAATCATACAGTATGATTAATTTTAAAATCTAAAGTTTTGACTCACTCCCCTAGTGTATGTGTGTACGGTTACCCAATTACAATCATACTCTCTTAGACTCAAGAAAAATAGAATAATTATAGACATCATTACAAGAAACCCTAAGCTAATCTTTCTTGAAGTCTTTGGTAGTCTGGAGTATGATTTTTTTGAAACGTTAGTACACACAAATAATACAAAGAAAAATATATCCAATATGTGTTAGGAGAAATAGTAATCATAATAATAATATTTTGGTATCATCAAAAAATCACATGATATAAAACTTAATCTTGAAATCTAAGTTGCAACATGGTGGACTTGAAATATTAGTGCATAGTTGCAATAATAATAATGTATTAAGATAACATAGTAAGGAATCCAATAAAATTTGTTATCATCAAAATCACCGGACATGGTCTAGATTTGTAATAATCTCTCCCTTTTTTATGATGGCAAACATTGTTGGTAAATTAAAAATATTTTTACTATTTCCTAAACTCTCCCTTACTAAGTGAATCTTTCAGAAAATAGGGAGAGTATATACTTTTTACTTTTGTTATTATTTATTTTTATTTATTTTTTTAAAATAAAATAATGCCTAAAGAAAGAATGCATAAACAATAGAAAATGAATAGAAAAATATAGTGAATTAATCATTCCAATCATAGAGTACAACCTACCAACAATAAACTACTCCCCCTTTTAACTTCACAAAAGGAGGAAAATGCTAAACAATAACACCAAAACAAAATAGACATCACAAAATAGAGACAAAAAAACTAATATAGACATAAGTACTAAAACATAGAATAAACTAAAAGTATGAAGGATCCTGATTAGATGGATGAGTGGTGGTCGTGGTTGGAAGAATAAATGAATGGAGGCGAACTGCTCTCCAAGCCAAGCCATGTCATATTCATGCTGTTGGTGCTACTGTGCTACATAATTTTTAGAGAGGGCTATATCATTTTCATGTTGGTGTTGCTGCTTTGCTACGTATGTGTCAAAACAAACCTCCTATTGGTCAAACCTTTAAACCTTCATATCATTTTGAGATTGCTGGTGGATAGGTGTTGGGGCTAAAATTGGTACTGGTGCCTATCCTCCCCCTGCCTCCTTTGGCTCGGGCTCTATATAGTGAACATTGCATCAGCGAGCATTATGAAGAACATGGAGGGAGCTATTAGAATAGAAAATAGGGAGATGATCTGGTGGGGTAGGGAATTGGAAGTTGTATTTAGATTCAAGGACAAATGCAATTATGTAACTTAAGGCAAGGTTTGGCTTTCTTTTATGTCTAAGATCTTGAATGCTGGTGAGATTCTCAAGATATTGAATGACTAAGTCAGCTGTATTGAAATCTATCCCAGCCATTATAAAATAGGTAGACATGGATAAAAGAGGTGTGATATTAATTCCATCCCCAACATTTAGAATTATTGAGTTGTGAAGGATATGCTAGATGATTCTAGCATATTACACTAAGGTATTGATGTGAGGAATTTGGTAGTTGATAGTTGATTCCCTAAGGATGGTGTTTGCTTGGGTCCAATCATAATCAGTGTTAGAAGCTACAAGTTGAATTTTCTCGCTAGTGGTAAGAAGGCAGAGAAATTCATGAAAGTCTTGGTAGGAAATTTCAAAAGCCCCTTATTGACGTAAGATTGGAGGGTAGCACCCTCATTATTGATATGGGATTTACAAAGAATTCAAAAAGGAGTTCAAAATTGAATGGCTAGGCATGTGTGAGAATGAAATGAAAGTGGTGTGAGTGAAAAGAGTGAGTACTTGGAAGTTTTAAACTTCCTGGTTTACAATCTTGGAAGGCATGATCCTGGCAGTTTTGTACCAATTATAAGCCTCTTCGTCAGCTGCTTAGGCAAACCAAAAATCTATGGGTCGTCGAGAGGAGCTTCTGATAAGAGCTCGTGATCAGTTTCCTTTAGCTATTCTAAGGAAAAGATCTTTAGGGAGGAGCTAAGAAGAGTTTGAAAAGGATTGAGTGAAGAAAAGCTTCGATTTCCCTCCCTTTAAATAGAAATCATCCTGATTGTATATTATTATACGGTATTCTACAGTACGATTGAGGGCATTCTATTTTATCTAGTCTGATCAATCAAAATGGTGGTATTATCATACATTATGATCAATATCATATTGGACGATTAGAGAGAAGTCGTTCATCCTGAGGCATCAGCCTAAACTATCGTTGACTAGTCAGATCATCCTGTATGAATAGGTGTTCATACAGTATGATACGATATTAAATACTATATCGACTAAATTCAATTAGTCCAATGTCTACTTCACTGTGTATCATATAGTACGATTTAGTTGTTCATATAATACGATCACCAAAAATTGATCAATCTAAACCTCTAGATGTGCTGTGATATTTTTGTGAATATTGTACAGTATGATATGGAATCCTACATTATGTTGTGAGCAAATTTTTATGTGGTGTGTGATGATTAGGAAAAATTCATAAAAAGAAAACAAACAAAATAAAAAAAGATCACAAATATAGAAAAAAACTCAACCAATCACAAAGTAAATTCAAGAGAAAAACATAATTTTTTTTTAATTTCGATTTCCAAATCATCTTGATTCAAGCATGAATATCTATAACACCTAGTCTAGCCCTTACGGTGCTAAAGATTTCAAAGTGAGGGGTTTTGTAAATATATATGCCAATTGATTTTTAGTATCTATATTATTTAGCTCTATATCTCCCTCAGTCATATGGTCTTTAATGAAATGTTGCCTAATGTCTATGTGTTTGGTCCTAGAGTGTTGAATTGGATTCTTTGAGATGTAAATGGCACTGGTGTTATCACACATGATTTTAATAGTGATGACATGAAGGCTAAGATCAAGAATTTTTTATTTAAGCCATATAACTTGTGCAACACAACTTCCTATATCTATATATTCTACTTCAGTGGTAGATAGGGCTATATAGTTTTATTTTCTACTGGACCAGAAGACTAAGGATTGTCCTATGAATTGACTTATTCTAGAGGTGCTTCTTCTATCAACCCTACATCCTATAAAGTCTGAATCAGAATATCCTATGATTTTAAAAGAAGTACTTGAAAGTTTGATAGGGATGTTAAGCCCCCAGTGAACTAGTCCCGAGGCTAACCAAGAGGGGGGGTGAATTGGTTATTTAAAAATTTCATGATAACAATAAAAATCTTTTCGATACTTAGCAGCGGAAACAAGTAAACAAGAACGAAAAGATCAATCACAGATATTCACCCAAGCAGTTAATATCGGAAAAGTAAAGTGCAAAACTGAATCAGAAAAGCAAACCAGATTTTATAGTGGTTCGGTCAACTTGACCTACGTCCACTCCCCGGAGCCTCCCCTCCGGGTATTGCACTAAAAAAAAGTGTCTCTCCTTTTGCTCCCACAGCAAGGCAGAGAAGCCTGTACAAACACCTCCTTTTCACCATACGATGAGGAAGAGAACCCGACCTCCTTTTGCTTCCTCCTGAAGCAGGCAGAGAACCTTTGAACTCCTTTTGCTTCCACCTGAAGTGGGCAGAGAACCCCGGATCTTCTTGCGAACGATCCTCCCACGACGAACACCGACTAGACGAAAGATAACAAGTGGATAAGATGACTCTGATCCGTGCTTGGAGCAACCTTAGTGAATCCCTCACTAACTCCCCCTCATAAGATCTTCTCTCTCTCTCCCAACTCTCTCTCTCTAGGGTTTCTCAGGGAAGGAAGGTGGCAAAAGATTTTTCTTGTTTCAAGAAAAAGTTCTTTTATAGGAGGGCTTAAAATTTGCCCTAAATCTCAACTGGTCAGCCAAGATCGTCCAGGACGATCGATAGATAGTCTAGGACGATCGATAGATAGTCCTGTACGATCAGTTCAAATTCAGCTGTTTCAGCCTGGATGATCTGGCTCTTCTGGACGATCAGTAGAAAAAATTGTTTATATCATCCCGTACGATCCTGCGATCGTCCGAAACGATTAGTGCAAATCGAGGAATATCGTCCAGAAGACAGTTCGGGTCGTCCAGAGAAATCTGTGCTGGACGACCAAAAAATGACTTGATCATTCAGGACGATAGGGATATCGTCCTGTACGATTAGTTCAAAAAGTGCCCAAATCATCCTGAACACAGTTCGGGTCGTACAGCTGAAATGCACTAGACGATCATGATCGTCTGGGATGATCCTGCGATTGTCCAGGACGATATGATCGTGTCAATCAAAAATAAATTGCTTTCCTTAATTACCAGATTAAATTAGGCATGATTGTACTGAGTCTTCCAGGATGATACACGTATCGTCCAGGACGATCAGACCAAATAACTAAAAATAAAAACTTGCCTAACTTGATCTGGCGGCTGAGAATTTCTGATTTGAGCATATCGTCCCGTACGATCCAAAGATCATCCAGGACGATCTGCTTAATTAGACCCTCTTAAGTTAGTCGCTCTAATTAGGGTTTCTATTTTTACCTGATCGTCCAGGATGATGTGAATATCATCCAGGACGATCTGAACAAAAACTGAACAGAAACTCTAATTCACTCAAGCTCTCCCCCTGAGTGTGTGTGTGTAAGGTTACTTAGCTAGGGGATCAGTTACATTACAATTTACTCAATAAAATGAAAAATAGTACATTGGACACACTTGGACCCGATCTTGAGTTGGCTTGAGTGGCTCGTGGTCTTTTGTGCCTGAAACAGATTAGCCAAGCAAAACATATTGGAAACATGTTTGTCATCATCAAAACCAAATTTGCAACAATCTCCCCCTTTTTGATGATGGCAAACATTTATACAGTAGTTTGAAAAAAAACTAAACAGGAGATCCAAAAACATATATTTTTTTTCAAATTTTCATTTAATAATCAAACTAATACAGAAAATATAACACATAATAAAAACTAAAACGACTATAACTGACTCCCCCTTTTGACATCACAAAAAGGAGGAGGGAAAAATAGAACACGGAAATAAAACATAAAAGAGAACAACTACAAAACAAGAAACTAAAATTGAGGCAGATCCTGATCGAAAGAAGGAGGTGGCGGTGGAGGGTTGAAGTAATGGTGAATGGCCTGAAAGTGGGCTCCAATCCAAGCGATATCCTGGTCATGCTGTTGTTGCTGCTGCGCAGCATAGTCAGTGAAGCGCTGGATGTCCTCGGCGTGCCGCTGCTCTTGGGCAACCACGTATGAGTCAAATCTAGCCTCCCAATGATTGAAATGCTGCACCAGGTGGTCAAAGGGAGAGGCAATGCGAAGGGGAGCAGGTGCCTCTGGTGCAGCAGGAACTGGAATGACCTCTTCCTCCTCTTCCTCAACATCCGGGGCGGGCTCCGGATGTAGTCGTGTGCTGTGTAGGACATGGAAGGCATTGTTGGTGAGGAAGGAAGGAGGAACATCTGGAGCTGCGGGATATTACAGGTCATATTTGGTTTCGAGGGCATAGGCAACGATGTGTCCTAAGGCTAGATTTGGATGACGGCGATGACCTGGATCCCGAATGGTGGTGAGGTGCTCGAGGTACCAGATAATAAGGTCTGTGGCATTGAATTCCCTATTGGCTAGGATGTAGTAGGTGGTCAAGGATAGGAGTGGGGTGATGTGAATCCGATCCCCCGCCTTTGGAATGACGGAGGAATGAAGAACATGCTGAATAGTTCGGGCGTCCTTAAGAAGTGTAGAGCAGGCATTATCATAATAAGGGGCATTAGTATTGCGAAGGAAATGATTGGCGACACTCCAATCATAGTCTGGGTCGGTGATAAGGGTGTGGAGTTTATCGCCAGTGACGGACAGTTGGAGAATGTTGTGAAAGTCCTGATAGGTAAGTTTGACGGGGCGCTGATTTACATAAGAACGGAGAGTGGAATAATCAGCCGAAATCCACAAGTTTGCAAAAGAAAATGCGGAGAAGTTCAAAACAAAAGGGAAATTCGAGAGTCATGATGAAGGTGAGGGAGGTGTGTGCGAAGAGGTCAAGGACAGGATAAGTGAGAGTGTTGGGATTTATGATTTTCAATGGTGTGATCCCCACTTCGCAGTATCGCTCGTAGGCAGCCTGATCGGCTGTATTGGGGAAGCGAGGATCAACCGGTCCCCGGGAGGAACTGGCACCCTTTTAATGAGACCTTTTGCCACCAGCCATTAGGAATCCAAAGTGTAAGGAAGTAGAAGGAGAGTGGAAGAAAAACGGTGTGGAAAAATCTGAAGAAAACTGCTGTTTATATAGAAAACGGTCTGATCGTCCCGTATGATCCCGACATCGTCCGGGACGATATGGTCATTTATGACGTCCTGGATGATTGGTCAAAAAGGCGGTCTGATCGTCCAGGATGATCAGATATCATCCAGGACAATTAGACACAGGCGATCGTCCCGAGGAGTCAGGCTGGACGACCGTTGATGAAAAGTATCGTCTAGGACGATTAGGTGGATCGTCCGGGACGATATGCAATAAATATATTGAACGGGCCGAATTCCAATCGTCCAGCGGCTGACACGTGGATCGTCCGGGACGATAAGGTGGATCATCCAGGACAATGGACAATAATTGGTGCAATGTCTGCCGTTTGATCAGATCAGGAAGATATGGATCATATCGTCCAGGATGATGTAAGGATCGTCCAGGACGATCACCAATAATTGAGATTTTTCAGCAGCAGGAGCAGTGTGGGGACGATTTTGAATGAATCGTCCAGGATGATGTTTAGATCGTCCAGGATGAAAGGAATCATCCAGGACGATCGAGGTATCATCCAGGACGTTGTGAAGAAAATAGAAAAAAAAGATGGATGATGAAGATGATTGATCAAGATCCCAAAAACACAACCATGAAATCAAAATAAATCAAAAATGAATAAAACTCACAGCAAAAACACATAAAAGCAACATTTTTTTTTGATCAAGCTGCTCGAGTAAATCAGAATTTTTTCTTGATTGTAGATTCAAAAATCAATAAGAAGACGATTGACAGCGCTAAAATCCAGAAAAAGGTTGAAAAAAATTAACTTTCGTAACTCCGACCCCGGGCACCTTATCGATGAAAACCTCTTTCAAAACAAAATCCGATTCAGAAGAAAAGACATTAGATTTGAAAAGAGATCCTTTGAAGCCTCGTTCCAGAAAAATATCTGATATAATAGTGTTACAAAGTAAAAAATCAGACATCAGGATTTTCAAACTCAAGCTTTTGAAAATATTAAGTGGCGCACGGATTTTTCTAAGACATTTAACAATCTGAAAGGGAGGAAAGCTTGGTTTGGGCTCATTTTGTGCGTTTTTTTTTCTTTTTTTTTTCAATTTGGTTGGCGCTTTGCGCATCTTTTCATTTTTGATACACTTTGTGTATCCAATTTGGCAATTTCACATCTTTTTAGTTTTGGGCTCATTTTATGCCTCTTTTTCAATTTATTTGGCGCACTGCGCATCTTTTGTAAGCTTCCTCCTTTTCATAATCATTAAAGAGTCTCAGCTGTGAAATTATCTTCCAGACATAGGAGATGACTCTCCACAGTGAGGAAGAATGATTCACAAAATAAAAAGCCATACATCATATGATAAATGCAGTCATTTGGTTTTAGAAAATCAAACTAATGACTCAAGACTTTGAAAAACACTCTTGATATGAGGTAGATTACTGTAGGAAGATAAAATAATCTCTATTTCAAAAACTAATATTTTAATTTTGAAGAGGATTTTTATCCAAAAGAAACTATACACCAGTAAAGGAGTTAGAGGAAGAGAAATAATCATCAATGTTCCTTCCCTTTAACAGATTCAATGGAAGCAATCACTGCTTACCAGCTTCCAAACCAAAATAAGGTAAAAACTCCCAGTCAGAAATTCAGATTATCAGAAGTAGTGAGCGGTGATTATAGGTTTTTGAAAAGCATAAAATAATAAGTGCAAGATATGAACTAGTGAATAAAAATAGGTAGAAAATCACATCAAAGTAAATACTCAAATCAAACTAATAGTAAGGCTAAAATAGAAATCAGCAGAAGAAATAAAACCAACTGAAAGCAAATAATCAAACCAAAAACTAACTAACAGAAAATAGAATACCAATCAGAACAATCATAAATCAACAGTCATCAGAATCAAGCATTTATATCAATCAGTCCTAATCTGGTTTTCAAAATGCTGAATGAGTCAAAGGCCAGTGGTTTAGTGAATATGTCAGCCAGCTGATTCTTAGTTGCCACATGATGTAGCTCAATGTCCCCTTTTATAACATGGTCCCTAATGAAGTGATGCCTTATATCAATGTGTTTGGTCCTAGAATGTTGGATTGGATTCTTAGAGATACAGATGACACTAGTATTATCACACAGAACAGAAATTGTGCCAACAGGTACCCCTAAATCCAAGACTTGTTGCTTCAACCAAAGAACTTGGGCCACACAACTCCCTAAGGCAATATACTCAGCTTCAGCAGTGGAAAGTGCAATTGAGTTCTATTTTCTACTGGACCAGGAGACTAACGACTGTCCTATGAACCCAGAAGTGCTCTTTCTATCCACCCTACACCCCGCAAAGTCAGAATCAGAATATCCAATGATCTCAAAAGAGGTGCTGTGCCTAGGGTACCAGATTCCTAGGTTTGGGGTCCCTAAAAGATATCTAAGAATTCTCTTAACAGCAGTCAGGTGGGACTCTTTGGGATCAGCCTGAAACCTAACACAAAGACAGACACTAAACTTGATATCAGGTCGGCTAGCAATCAGGTAAAGCAGTGATCCTATTATCCCTCTATACTTCCTCTGATCAACAGATTTTCCACTTGAATCCTTATCTAACTGAACTGAGGAGGGCATGGGAGTATTGATTGGCTTGGCTTTGTCCATTTTATATTTCTTTAAAATGTCCTTAGTGTATTTTGATTGATTGAGAAAGGTTCCATCATCCGTTTGCCTTATGCTAAACCCCAAAAAGTAGGACAATTCTCCCATCATATTCATCTCAAACTCCTTACTCATTATTTTAGAAAACTCATCACATAAATATTTATCAGAAGATCCAAAAATTATATCATCAACATAGATCTGGACAATGAGTAAGTTATCTCCTAATCTCCTCAGAAAAAGGGTGGTGTCTACGCTCCCCTTAACAAACTCTCTTTCTAACAGGAATGTGCTAAGCCTCTCATACCAAGCTTTGGGTGCCTGTTTCAATCCATATAAGGCCTTTTTTAATTTATAGACATGATTTGTATATTGGGAACTCTCAAAACCTGGGGGTTGTTCTACAAAAACATCTTCTTCAATTACCCCATTTAAAAAGGCACTCTTGACATCCATTTGAAACAGCTTAAGTCCCTTATAACAGGCAAAGGCTAGTAGCACTCTAATGGCTTCCAATCTAGCTACAGGGGCAAAAGTCTCCTCAAAATCAATCCCTTCTATCTGATTATACCCCTTAGCCACCAATCTTGCCTTATTTCTCACCACCACACCAGATTCATTCATCTTATTCTTAAAGACCCACTTGGTTCCCACAATACTTTGATTTTTAGGTCTTTTTACTAACTCCCAAACATCATTCCTTACAAATTGATTCAATTCTTCCTTTATAGCTAAAATCCAAAACTCATCCGACAAGGCTTGATTGATGTTGGTGGGTTCAGTCATTGAGATAAAGGCAGAATGGTTTACTTCCTTCCTAAGTCCATGCCTAGTCCTAACACCTTCAGAAGGGTCTCCTAAGATCAGTTCTTTAGGATAACTCGAAGAATATCTCTAATTTCTAGGCAACGTGGTTTGAGGTTCTACCCTTTCCTCCAAATTTGTATTTCCAACTCCTCGGGTAACCTCAACAATCTCTTCATCTTCTACTTCAGATCTAAACTCCTTAGGATCAGATTCATCACACACTATATGAGTTATTTCTTTCACCACCAAAGTCCTCCTATAGAACACCCTAGAGGATTTCCCCACACTTGAATATCCTAAGAACACTCCTTCATCAGATTTGGGGTCAAATTTTCCTAAGGGTGACTTCCCGTTGTTCAGAATGAAAACCTTACAGCCAAAGACATGGAGGTGGGACTGATTTGGAGTTCTACCCTTAATGATCTCATAAGGTGTCTTGTTTAGTTTGACTCTCACATTCATCCTATTCAGCACATAACAGGCAGTGTTCACCGCTTCAGCCCAAAAGTATTTTGGAAGTGAATATTCGGTAAGCATGGCTCTAGCGGCTTCCACTAAGGTCCTGTTCTTCCTTTCAGCTACCCCGTTCTGCTGAGGGGTCCTAGGAGCTGAAAAATTGTGACTAATCCCATGATCCTCACAAAAACTTCCAAATCTTTCATTTTCAAACTCCCCTCCGTGATCACTATGGATGGTAATAATCTCACATCCTAACTTCTTCTGAATCTAAGTAGAGAAAGATCTAAACTCATCAAATGACTCAGATTTATGTGACAAAAACTTAACCCAAGTGAATCTCGAATAATCATCTACAATCACAAACCCATAGACTCTCCCCCCTAAGCTGACAGTGCTAATGGGTCCAAAGAGGTCCATGTGAAGAACTTCTAAAGGTCTGGAGGTGCTAATGTCCTTAATAGAGTGAAAAGAGGACTGGACTTCCTTCCCCAACAGAAAGGCATCACACAGGTGATCCTTAGTGAACTTAAGCTTGGGCACACCTCTAACTAAGTCCTTTTGGGTGACTCTCCTACGGGTTTTCATACTGGCATGACACAATCTCCTATGCCATAACCAAGACTCATCAGCAGCAGTTTTTAAGCAAATTAAATTATCAGATTTAATGCAACTTACATCCAGCTTGTAGACGTTGTTGATCCTTTGCCCCTGCAAAATAACTTCATCATTTAAGCTTAAAATGCAGCCAGTGGGCAAGAATTTGATGCTGTATCCCTTGTCACAGAGTTGACTGATGCTCAGCAAGTTGTGTTTTAGTCCATCTACAAACAAAACATTATCAATCATAAAATTCTTTGAATCACTAATTATACCTGAGCCTACCACCTTCCTGGTGGTGTTATCTTCAAGTGTAACCTTGCCTCCAGCTCTAGCCTCCAGCGAAATGAACTGATTTGCATCTCCAGTCATATGTCTAGAACATCCGCTGTCCAGGTACCACATGCTCTGACGAGGTCTTGTGTGAGAGCACACCTACAAAAAAAACAAACGTCAGTCTTAGGAACCCAAACAGGTTTGGGTTCCTTCTTATAAAAAGAAGAATGCAATGCATGCGTGTTGTGCTGTGAAACAGGCAGTTTGGGTCTCCACACCCAATGTGTACTATAGTGAACAGTGCAGGTGTGGAAAATGTGTCCTAACATGCCACATGAAAAACATCTAACACCAGGAAAAGGGTTAACTAATCTACGTGGGTGATAGTGCCTCTTCCTAGATGCATATGAAACATGCTTTGATGAACTTGCAACAGATTTTTCAAAAGGTGGCGGTGCATAAAACTGTTCAAAAGTAGGCGGTGTTTTATTCTTTTCAAAAGCACTAATTTTCACTTTCAAAAACTCAATATGTTTATTTAAACTTGCAATTTCAAAGGTTCTTGCACTTTCATTACTTTCTAAATCACATGCCATATCATTCAATTTCTTAAAAGCAACTTCTAATTCAACATGCGATGTTTTTAACAAATCATGCTCAACAGTTAAATCAGAATATTTTTTGTTCAAATCATTGAATTCATCAAGCAAAGACATGTGATTGGAATCAAGTGTGGAATGATCTTTAACTACAGAATCATGCTCTTTTTGCAAAGTCAAATAAACTAATTTCAAACTAGCATGAGTTTTCTTAAGTTTCCTATAAGATGTATGAATTCTTTCAGAAACTTCAAATAATTAATCGTAAGTCAGCTCACATACCTCTTCCTGGTCCGACTGACCAGGGTGATCATCAGCCATCAGACACAAGTTTGTTTCCTCCTCTTCAGCTTCAGTCTCAGAAGTGTCGGATGCAGAGTCTGCCCAGAACATCTTCTGAATTCGCTTCTTATCCTTTCTGAACTTTGGTTTCTCCTCACCCTTCTCCTTGGTTGGGTGAGCTTTAAGTGTAGGACAGCCAGCCTTAATGTGTCCAGGCTTCCTGCATTCAAAACAAACAGATTCAGATGAACCCTTAAAATTTTTACTGGACTTACCCTTGTTCCACTTCTGATAGTTCTTATGTTTCTTCCTTAGAAAGCTTTTGAATTGCCTTGTGATTAAGGTAACATCATCGCTATCAGACCCGAAAGTGCTAGCATCTGAATCTTTGGCCTTTAGTGCCACTGTCTTCTCTTTCTTGCGTTCACCTACATCAAGTTGCCTTTGGTTCACCCCTTGCTCGTAAGCAATGAGTGATCCAAGTAAGCTGTCAATAGAGTAAGTATTTAAATCTTTAGATTCAGTGATAGCAGTAATCTTAGCATCATAAGAAGCAGGCAAACATCTAAAAATTTTGTTCACTCTTTCGTAGTTAGTAAGTTCTCTACCTAAAGCATGCAAAGAGGTAACAATCTGAGTGAACCTTGTGTACATTTTTGATATAGTCTCACTAGGTTTCATGCGAAAAAGTTTGTAATCATGTAACAAGATGTTTAACTTAGACTGTTTGACTTCAGTTGTATCTTTGTATGTTATACATAATCTATCCCAGATTTCTTTTCCCGTTGTACAAGTAGAAACACGCATATAGTCTTCAGATTTTAAAGTATAAAAGAAACAGTTCAAGCATTTTGTGTTTAACTGTGCTAAATTATGATCATCAAACGTCCAATCAGTAAAAGACAATTCAGTTTTCACATTGTTAATCAATCTAAAAGGTGGTTCGTATCCGTCCTTAACTAACATCCACATGCGATAATCAATAGATTGCAAAAAAGTAGACATGCGTGTTTTCCAAAAATTAAAAGGAATATTGTCAAACAACGGTGGTCTTGTAATAGAATAACCTTCAGCAGTATTACGATTGTTACAGTTAGCAATGGATCAAATTCAAAAGTTTTTAAACCTAAATTTTGAATCCCGCTCTGATACCACTTGAAAGTTTGAAAGGGATGTTAAGCCCTAGTGAACTAGTCCCGAGGCTAACCAAGAGGGAGGGTGAATTGGTTATTTAAAAATTTCACGATAACAATGAAAATCTTTTCGATACTTAGCAGCGGAAATAAGTAAACAAGAACGAAAAGATCAATCACAGATATTCACCCAAGCAGTTAATATCGGAAAAGTAAAGTGCAAAATTGAATCAGAAAAGCAAACCAAATTTTATAGTGGTTCGGTCAACTTGACCTATGTCCACTTCCTGGAGCCTCCCCTCCGGGTATTGAACTAAATAAAAAGTGTCTCTCCTTTTGCTCCCATAGCAAGGCGGAGAAGCCTGTACAAACACCTCCTTTTCACCACACGGTGAGGCAGAGAACCTGACCTCCTTTTGCTTCCTCCTGAAGCAGGCACAGAACCTTTGAACTCCTTTTGCTTCCACCTGAAGCAGGCAGAGAACCCCAGATCTTCTTGCGAATGATCCTCCCTTGATGAACACCGACTAGACGAAAGACGACGAGTAGAGAAGACGACTCTGATCCGTGCTTGGAGCAGCCTTAGTGAATCCCTCACTAACTCCCCCTCACAAGATCTTCTCTCTCTCTCACAACTCTCTCTCTCTCTAGGGTTTCTTAAGGAAGGAAGGTGGCAAAAGATTTTTCTTGTTTCAAGAAAAAGTTCTTTTATAGGAGGGCTTAAAATTTGCCCTAAATCTCAACTGGTCGGCCAAGATCATCCAGGACGATCGATAGATCATCCTGTACGATCAGTTCAAATTCAGCTATTTCAGCCTGGACGATCTGGCTCTTCTGGACGATCAGTAGAAAAAATTGTTCATATCATCCCGTACGATCCTGTGATCGTCCGAGACGATTAGTGCAAATCGAGGAATATCATCCAGAAGACAGTTCGGGTCGTCCAGAGAAATCTGTGCTAGACGACCAAAAAATGACTTGATCGTCCAGGATGATAGGGATATCATCCTATACGATTAGTTCAAAAAGTGCCCAAATTGTCCTGAACACAGTTCAGGTCGTACAACTAAAATGCACTAGACGATCATGATCGTCCGGGACGATCCTGCGATCGTCCAGGATGATATGATCGTGTCAATCAAAAATAAATTACTTTCCTTAATTACTAGATTAAATTAGGCATGATTGTACTGAATCATCCAGGACGATACACGTATCGTCCAGGACGATCATACCAAATAATTAAAAATAAAAACTTGCCTAACTTGATCTAGCGGCTGAGAATTTTTGATTTGAGCATATCGTCCCGTACGATCCAAAGATCGTCCAGGACGATCTGCTTAATCAGACCCTCTTAACTTAGTCACCCTAATTAGGGTTTCTATTTTTACCTGATCGTCCAGGACGATGTGAATATCATCCAGGACGATCTGAACAAAAACTGAACAGAAACTCTAATTCACTCAGGCTTTCCCCCTGAGTATGTGTATGCAAGGTTACTTAGCTAGGGGATCAGTTACATTACAATTGACTCAATAAAATGAAAAACAGTACATTGGACACACTTGGACCCGATCTTGAGTTGGCTTGAGTGGCTCGTGGTCTTTTGTGCCTGAAACAGATTAGCCAAGCAAAACATATTGGAAACATGTTTGTCATCATCAAAACTAAATTTGCAACAGTACTATATCAAGGATGCCATATTCCTAGGTTTTTTGTTCCTAGAAGATATCTAAGAATTCTTTTAATAGCTCTCATGTGGGATTCTTTGGGATCAGCCTGAAATCTAGCACAAAGATTAACTCTATACATGATATCAGTTCTACTTGCAGTTAAGTAAACGAATCATCCAATTAACCCTCTATACTTCTTCTGATTAACTAATTTTTCATTTGGATCCTTATCTAATTGAATAGTAGAGCTCATGGGAGTATTGATTGCCTTAGCATTTTCCATTGCATATTTCTTAAGGTTATCTTTAGTATACTTTGATTGGTTAAGTAAAGTTCGATCATCCCTTTGCTTCACACTAAATCCAAGGAAATAGGTAAGCTCTCCCATCATGCTCATTTCAAACTCCCCCCTCATAATTTTTGAGAATTTATCACATAAGTTTTTATTTGTAGATCCAAATAGTATATCATTAATATAGATTTGAACTATGAGTAGGTCTTCTCCTTCTTTCTTTATGAATAGGGTGGTGTCTACACTACCCTTAACAAACCCTCTATCTTGATGAAAAGTGCTCAGCCTTTCATAGTAGGCTCTTGGTGCTTACTTCAATTCATATAATGCCTTCTTTAGTTTGAATTTATGATTAGGAAATTTAGAATTCTCAAAGCCTGGGGGTTACTTAACATATACTTCTTCTTTAATCACCCCATTTGGGAAGGTTCTTTTAACATCCATTTGATATAGTTTAAATTTCTTAAAGTAGGCAAAGGCTAACAACACTCTATTGGCTTCTAGTCTAGTTACAAGGGTGAAGGTCTCTTCAAAGTCAATTCCCTCAATATGATTGTACTTCTTAGCTACTAATCTAGCCTTATTTTTAATTACTATCCCAGAGTAATTCATTTTATTCTTAAAAACCCATTTGGTTCCTATAACACTCTAGTCTTTAGGTTTATTCACCAACTCCTAAATATCTTTTCTAACAAATTGATTTAACTCTTCTTATATTTCTAGAATTCAGAATTTATCAGATAAAGCTTGATCTATGTTTGAGGGTTCTACCATTAAAATGAATGTGGAATGACTAACCTCTTTTCTAAGTCCATGCCTAATTCTAACACCTTCAGATGGGACTCCTAGGATAAGTTCCCGAGGGTTACTAAAAGAATATCTCCATTTTCTCGGCCTTAGCTCTTGAGGTTCTCCTCTAACTCCTAGGTTAATAGATTCTACTCCTTGGGTGACCTCAACCAGTTCTTATTCTTCTGATGTAGGCTCAACCAATTTATCAGATTCATCAAACATAGCATGGGTGGTCTCTTCTACAATTAATATCCTCTTATTGAAGGCTCTTTAGGCTTTCCTTATAGTTGAATATCCAAGAAAAACTTCTTCATCAGATTTAGGATCAAATTTTCCTAATGGAGATTTTCCATTATTTAGAATAAACACCTTACATCCACCGACATGAAGTTGAGAGAGATTGGGTGTTCTATCTTTGTGTAACTCATAGGGTGTCTTATTGAGTTTAGATCTTATATTAACCCTATTGAGAATATAGAAAGCAGTGTTCACTGCTTTTGCCCAGAAATACTCAGTTAGCATGGTTCTAGTAGCTTATACCAAGGTTATATTCTTTATTTCTAATTCTACTGAGGGGTTCTAGGAGCTAAAAAATAGTATTCTATGCCTAGCTCCTTGTAATATAATTCAAAATTATCATTTTCAAATTCCCCACCATGATCCCTTTGAACGGTTAGAATTTTACAACCAATTTTTTTCTTGATCCATGTAGAGAATGTTCTAAACTCCTCAAATGATTTACCTTTATGTGATAAAAACCTAATCAAAGTAAACCTCGAGTAATCATCAACAATCACATATCTATATACTTTTTTGCCTAAGCTAGCAGTGTTAACTGGTTTAAACAAATCCATGTGAAGGACTTCTAGGGGTTTATAGGTAATAATGTCCTTAATTAAGTGGAAAGAGGTTTTGATTTATTTTTCTAATTGATAGGCATCACATAGATGGTCCTTAGAAAAGTCTAGTTTGGGTATGCCTCTGACTAGGTCCTTATGGGTTATCTTCCTAATAGTTTTCTTGCTTGCATGGCATAATCTCCTATGCCATAGCCAGGATTCATAAGCAATTATTTTTAAGGAAAGATAATTAGTAGATTTAATACAGTTCAAATCAAGCATGTAAACATTGTTAATTCTCTTTCCTTCTAAAATAATATTTCTATTCAAACTAATCACACAACTAGTAGATAAAAAGTTAATGAGAAAACCTTTATGAGACAGTTCACTAATACTAAGCAAATTATATTTTAAGCCATCAACTAGTAAAAAATTTTTAATAATGAAAATTTTTGAATTACCAATCATACATAAACCTATAACTTTTTTAGTGGTATTATCTCCAAGTGTTACCTTGCCTCCTACCCTAGCCTCCAGCATGATGAATTGCTTTACTTCTCCAGTCATGTGTCTTAAGCATCCACTGTCCAGGTACTACATGCTCTCACTAGGCCTTTCATGAGATCATTCTTATAATGTCATTCAAATATTTGATTTAGGAAACCAAGTGAGTTTGGGTTCCACCTTATGCTTTGATGAATGAGATGTATGCGTGCTATGCTTTGATGCATGTAATTTTGGCCTCCACACTAGATGTGTCCTACAGTGGATAGTGCAAGTGCGGGATATGTGGCCTAGCATAATATAAGATTGACACCTAACACCTGGGAAGGGGTTTATCAATGTACATGGTATATGATGCATGCTATGATGATAAGTTATGCCACTATGTTAATGTAGGTGATGGATTATTATTTTGAAGTGCATTAACTTTTACTCTTAGTTACTCATTAACACTTTCAAAGCTCTCCACTCCTAGTTTCAATGCATGCTCACTACTATCTAATTGACTAGCAAGTGCTTCTAATTCCTTAAATGATCCTTCCAATTCAATATGCTTTGACATTAAGGATTTATATGCATTAGTTAGATCGATATGCTTCTTGTTTAGTGCATCATATTCATAAAGGAAATATGATCCTTATCTAATATAGAATGATATATTCTAAGACACTTATGTTCTTTTTGCAAATTTAGAAAATAGAATTAATAGTAGCTTACATTATCTTAAGCTTACTATATGCATTGTGAATTTTTCTGAAACTTCAAATAACTCATTATAAGAAAGCTTACATACCTCCTATTGATCAGAATGATCAAAATTATTATCCGCAATAAGGAACAGATTTGTTACCTCCTCTTCTACTTCTATTTCTGATGAATCTGAAGTGGAGTCTGCACAAAATGCCTTTTAAGTATGTTGCTTTCCCTTTTTAAACTTTATTTTTCCTTCACCCTTCTCCTTGATTGGGTGAGCTTTTACGTTAGGGAAATCCTTCCTTAAGTGCCCCGACTTCTTGCATTCAAAATAAATAGTATCAGAAGAAGCCTTAGAATTCTTATTTAATTTACCTTTATTCCACTACAGATGACGCTTTTATTTTCTTCTTAGGAAGCTTTTAAATTGCCATATCATCAGTGCTATGTCATCCTCTCCTTCAGCTATAGAGCTATCACTTTTTGACTTATTTGCTTTTAGTGCTACTACTTTGTCCTTCTTCTTATCTCTTGCATCTTGCAATCTTTGACTCACACCTTAATTATTGGCAATGAGTGAGCCTAACAAGTTATCTATAGAATAAACATTAAGATCCTTTGATTCACAAATGGTGGTAACCTTAGCATCATAGTTACTAGGCAAACATCTTAGAATTTTATTTACTTTCTCAGAGTTAGAAAGTTCTCTTCCTAAAGCACGTAAAGATGTTACAATATACGTAAACTTAGTGTACATGTCTGAAATGGTTTTGCTAGGTTCCATGGGAAAGAGTTTATAATCATGCAATAGAATGTTCAACCTAGATTATTTAACCTCACCTGCTCCCTCATATGTGATACGTAATTTATCCCATATTTCTTTGCCTGTGGTACATGTAGAGACTCTCATCTAATCTTCTGACTTAAGAGCATAAAAAAAAAGTTCAAACTTTTTGCATTTCAATGAGCTAAGTCTCTATCCTCATTGCTCCATTTATTAAATGGTAACTCTATTTTAATGCCACTGATAAAATGAGATGGTATAGAATAACCCTCTTGTAATAAAAACCACATGCAAAAAATTGATAGATTGCAAGAAAGTAGACAGGTATATTCCTAGAAATCAAATGGTATGTTGTCAAATAAAGGTGGATGAATAATAGAGTAACCTTCTGTAGTGTTCCTATTTTTGAAATGTGCCATGGATTCTAGGTTTTTTAAAACCCTATTTTTGAGTACCTCTTTGATACTAATTGAAAGTTTGATAAAGATGTTAATCCTAAGTGAACTTGTCCCTAGGTATACTAAGAGGGCAGTGAATTTATAAATTAACTGATTGCTTACTTCATAAATAAAGGCAATATTTTTGGATTTTTTAATTTTTATAAAAAATAAGTAATAATTATCACTAAATGCGAAAGGAAATGAATTTAACAAAATATCAAAACTCTCATGAAAAAAATACTAATCAATAGGGTGAAGTATTAATCATAATTTTCACCAAGCAGTTATCATGAAAATAAAACAGAAAAAAATAATAAAAATGTAAGAATGAGGAATAAAAAAAACACCAGTGTTTTATAATGGTTTGATCAAACATTAACCCACATCCACTTCCTGGAGTCCTCTCTGAGTACTGCACTATCACTATAGTGACTCTCCTTTTGCCCCCACAGCAAGGCGGAGAAGCCCTTACACAAATCACTTCTACTAAACCTAGTGTGGCAGAGAATTAAAATCTTTGTCGCCCTCCTGGTGATGGCAGCAGACCTTTAATCATTTTTCTTGTACCTCGAGAAGTTAAAAAACCTCAAGGTCCTTTTTCTCCCTTCTGGAGAAGGGAAGAAACTATGAACACCTTTCTCACTCTCCTGGTGATGGAAGAGAACTATGAACTCCTTTCTCACCCTCCTGGTGATGGCAGAGAACCACAAACTCCTTTCTCACCCTCCTGGTGATGGAAGAGAACCTAAAAATCCTTTCTTACCCTCCTGGTAATGGCAGAGAACCACATCTTTAAGCTGATGAACTTCTTCTTAGAGCCACCCAAGAAAGCTAGATAGACATTTAGAGGAACAAGACCATACACTTGCTTGGAGCAAACGTGTGAACCCCTCACACTACTTCTCCCTCCAACACAAGCTATCCCTTTCTTCTTCCCAAAGCTCTCCTAGATCTTCTTCTCCAAGCTCCCTCTCAAGAACACTCAGTTGCAAATGACTTGAAATAAGTCCAATGAGAGAGCTTAAATATAAGGCCTCATGAAAAGCCCAAAAATTTAATTTTGCTGATTCTAATCATATAGTACGATCATGAATAATCTAGTATGATTAGTTAAAAGTATTCCTGATAGTACTGTATAAAGATATAGATGTTGTATGATCAATTTAAATAATTGAGCTGAACGTCTAGGACATTTAGAGCATCGTCTAGTATAGTTAGTACAAATAACTTGGATTATCATCTTATACGATTTGTGATGATAAATTATCATCACATGCAGGAATTGGATCAAATAATACGATTGGTCCCAATCATCCTGTACGATTTGGCTAGATCAATTAATCAAAAATTATCCCCTAATCAAAGAATTAATTTAGGCAAGATCTAAATATATTATACAGTATGATACCTATTGTATAGTATGATTAGTACAAAATTTAAATTTCAAAATATTACATATATTGTGATTAGTGTCTGGGATCTTGATTTCAACTGATCATTCTGTATAATATGTATCGTACAATATAATTGGTTCAAATTATATTAATGATCATAATTAGCCATTTTATTAATTTTTTGATGAGCTTATCATCTAGTATGATATGTATCATATAGTATGATTAGTTTTAAAAA
The DNA here is from genome assembly GCA_019925795.1 of Dendrobium chrysotoxum. Taxonomy (NCBI): domain Eukaryota; kingdom Viridiplantae; phylum Streptophyta; class Magnoliopsida; order Asparagales; family Orchidaceae; genus Dendrobium; species Dendrobium chrysotoxum. The sequence continues at coordinate 46,948,944 of CM034298.1, read as the reverse complement.
TTTAACTTCTAATTTTGTCACTAACTCACTCTCTTGAGTATGTGTGTGGATGGTTACCAAGCTTAGTATCCACCAAATATATGATTTGACTCAAGAAAAGTAAAAATATATAAGAATTAAAAATACAGACATTTCACGACATACTTAACCCTGTTCTATCCAATCATGAGCTGTACGATTGACCTAAAATGTTAATACATAGGAAAAATATACATGCAATAATAATAATGTATAGGAGATAACATAGTAAGGAACCTAATAATATTTGTTATCATCAAAATCATAGAATGTGGGTCTAGATTTACAACACTTTCTTCTCCAAATGTATGATTTCCCTAAATAAGATAGTTTAAAATTTTAAGAAAAAAGTATCTTGCTCTTTCCTAGCCTCCCTTAGACTTGACTCTAAGGGGGCACTATTGAAAAGTACAACTCCACATAGTTTTTTTTCAGAACTAGACTACAATTGATAGAACCCTTAATAAAAGAACTAAAACTCTATTTTATAGTAAGTGGAAAAAAGCCCCTAGGCACCACAGCAATTGAAATTGAAGTGTTACGGTGTTGCTAAATTAATTAGTGCCTCGGCGCTATTAGGCTTACTCTGCTGCAGTGTTGTACTGATTTGATTTGTTTATTGGCTTAACTGAAATGTCACTCAACTGATTTAGCATGGCTTCAGCTTTAATTAATTTTTTCACCACAGTGCTACAAAAGTTGAGCAGTGTGGTACTTGAATGTGCAGTCCAGCACTGTGACATTATAATTATTGGTGCTCCAATGCTCAATTTCCAGAGACTTAGGTGTTGCATCATATATTTTTGATGTTATGGCATTATGAAGCACTATGGTGCTAACCTGGGATCTATCATGGCACTGAATTATTTGCCATTTTTCTAAAGCTTTGACATTGGGATTTCTTAATTTGTCACTGAGATATTATAGATGCTGCGGTGCTGGCTGTTGGAGTGTTGTGGTACTAGTTCAACACTTATGAATTTTTCTCTCCTTCTTTTGAGTATTTTCTGCATGACATTAACTAAAACACCATATTTTTACTAATTTTTAAGATAATAAAATAGTACAAAATTTACACTTAATAAATTCTCCTATTTTAATTACTTGACCTCAAGCAATGGTGTAATCACCTATTGATTAGTTCATTAGCCCAAATAAAAATTGGTAATATAAAATTATTAAAATGCAACAACATACTTCTTTTTCAAGATGAAATTTGGAATGATCAAAATTTAAATGTTAATTTGAGTATTCATAAATAATTAGCCTAATCAATCATCCTTATTATCTCCTGAAATGAGCTTGGCCACTATAAGTGTATGCGTAAGTTTTGTACTTCCGATTTTAGATATGAATAATATATCATTTATAGATTAGTTGTTCTTGTAGTTAAATTAGAAGTTCAATAGTGTTCCATCCTATGTATTAGTTCTCCTACCTTGTTCTATTTGATTTATGTATTAGGATTCTTTTTGAAATTGAGCTTTAATTATATAGCAATTTTTGAATGCACTCATCTTTTTCCTTTTTTAAAGTTCTCTTATAATTTTTCACGTTTTTTACCTTTTCATATTTCGAGTAAATATTAATGATTTTGAAGATCAGTTATGCTTTATCCCTCCAGTAATCCTAAATAAATTAATGTAAGGATTTAATAGATTGCTAAATCAATAGTCAGGTTTACAATGATTTTTATAGATTTATTTTATACACTTCCTTTCTATAAACTCAATTACTCTAACTTCAATTAAGTAGTCAATGTTTAAGTCTATAGCTTTTAAGTTTAAAATAAGATAATGACTTAGATAATTTTCTGTAGTTAATTATTATGCTATTAAAATTATGAATAAAAGTGTTTTGTTCATTCAAATTATCAGCTAAACTTTGTCCTTATTCTTAATTTTGAATAATTTTAAATTTCTATATCCAATCACCTACCAACTGACATATCATCAATAATGGCTATCATAAACATCCTCCAAATCATAACACCACAGGGATGTCCCCCCAAGCAAAGAACTAGAAATAAGCAAAAGAAAAAAACTATAAATAGTAATAAAAACATCAAATATTCTCTCCTCTCTCTCTCTCTCTTTCTCTCAAGCTTGTAAGTAATCAACTAAACAAAAATAAGAAAATTATAACCCCTAATCAATTCGAATCTGTATCCTCCTCCTGATCCTTCTCATAATCATCTCTACTAGGAGATGGGTACCATAAAGAATGATCATATACAGCAGTTGCAAGAAACTGAAGTTGGTATGGATTTTCAACAAAGGGACTCCCCTAAAGCAATCTCACTAATGCCTAATTGAAATTAGAGGCATAGTGGTAATGCCTTTCCTATATATCTACCATATTAACCTACCAACTCCAGCTCTCATCACAGAAATCAATCACCCATTCCATCTACTCCCTCAAATCTGTCATCTACTCACATAAGGGTTAGGGGTCTAGACACTCCTACTTCTGTCGGGTCAACTAGTCAATCTGGGTTCACTGGGTCCATCCTCCTCCTTTACACCTAATCTTTTAAAGCTCAATTTTCCTTTTAGTGAGGGAAAAATAGGAAAAAGTTTTTCCTCACTTGGTTCTCCACTAATATCAGTAGCAATATAGATAGCATAACTTAGAGATGGGTGACCTAAACCTAAAGAAGTGGTGCCCCTAAAGATATATATAAGAGAAGAATGAATAAGTTTCCCAACAATAATAGAGGACCCAACCTAAATGAAATAACTTAAAAAATAGCCTAGTCCCTAGTGGCTTCAATAATATTTTTACTTGATAAAAGGCATGAAGAAAAAAAGTAATGCCATGTTTTACAAGTTTCAGTTAATCATGCAGTAGAAAAATTAATGACCTTACCATCTCTTTCCTTCCAGACAACCCCACTCTAAGTTTCACAAAGTCATCTCAAAATTTCCTAGTGGTCAATGGGTTCTAAACTAAAGATATAATAATCATCATCATTTATATCCCTCAGTTTAAAACATTAGTTAATAATTGAAGGATCGAAGAAAACCCACCTACCCTAGACATCATATTTATTATTTTGACCCTTTTTGCATTGACAAAAAAACTTATGAATAACATTAATATCTGCAGCAAAGTGTTCTTCAAAAAGTGTTTCCCAACCCTGATTCTCAATCATTTACATTACCTCTCCACCTTGGTTTAGAAACCCTCATTCCGGAATGATCTATTTGGTCATGAAAATGTAAGCATATCGCTGCTCAGCTTAAGCATTTATGAATCAATTTTTATCATAGGAGAAAGAGGCTTTCTTCTTATTGCCAAACATTTTTGTGGCCTTTGCTACAATCACTCATAAACTATAGAGAAAATATAAAATACAGAAGTGAAAAGAATTCATACAGGGTGATAATAGAAATTAAACCATTTTTATTCATAGATAGATGAGTGTTGTGGCACTCTAAGAGCAATACCATAGTGCTAAAAGAAATAAAATGACAAAATAGTTAAACTAACATACGTTGCACTAGTATAGGATGTGAGGGGCTGTGGGGCAAACATTGGAAAATAAAATGCCTGCATTATAATGTCAAGTTTGAATTTAATAGTGCTTGATTTGCAAATGTTGTGATGCTTAATGTCCTAATGCTGTGATGCTAGTTAAATTCTATCTCCAAAATTTTGTCCGAAAAAATTTCATAATTAGTCAAAATCAAATGTAATGACTTAACAAATTATACATATGACATTTTTATAAAATTTAAAACATACAATAAAAATTACAAATCCTATAAGTAAACCAAATAACAATTAAACACATAACAAATATGGGTATCCAACAAAACAATGCTAAATTTATAGTCTTTAGCTAGTCTTGTCTACATCATCATTTTGGCTAGGTGCATCACTACTAGTCCTCAAGAGGTCCACACTAAGATCCTTCCATTTCTCCTTTAAATTAACTTCAGTATTACTAGGAAATGATCCAAGGGATCTGCTACTAAAAGAGATTGTAAGATGTTGTAATTTATTTTCCTAGTTTTTAATTGGAGTAGCATGACTTTACAATTGAGTTCCTAATTGAATCACTACCTCTTGCAAAGATGTCTTCCAAACTCTGAATTGACTATTTTGTTTAAATCTTGGGGGATAAAAAGGTCTAGGATTTATTTAAATTTGCTGAGGATTGTTCCAATTTACTTCTTAATTTAGTTGACAAGTATTCCACTGATTGTTACCACCAATATTATTATTATACCAATTAAAATTATGGTGGTTCCTCCAACTTAGATTATAAGTATTTTAATAGGGATTATTTTATATTCTAATGACATTCACATTCATAATCCTTTTAGCATTATTACCTCTAACAAAGTTTAAATCATATTGTGCATAGGTGATCCTGATCTTGAACTAACATCAATAATATCTAACTTTTCAAAAATTTGAGTAGTCAAAATAGATAAAGTATCATATTCATAAACTCTCATTACTCTCTTAGGATTCTCCCTATTAGAAGGACACTATAAATTATTTATAGTCATTTCCTCAATTAATGTATAGGATTCATCAAAATGCTTAGACTTTAAAGATCCTTCAGCTGTTGTATTAATAATTTAACTAAGTGTTGACCTCATCTTTGTGAGGTTAAACTCTAAATAATAAAAAAAATTCATTCTTATTTTTCAGTTCATTGAACTCCATTTCAAAGTTCAAATCTTATTCCAATGTGCTTTGGTATAGTAATCAAATCATTAAACTCTAAATCATTCATTTGGTAATCACCTTTGATTGTCATTTGATTACCTACTTAATCATTAACAATCACCCATATGATTATCAATGAGATGAGTATTCCAAAATCAAAAACCAATGAGTCATTGATAAACTTTAATCTTACATTAAATCCAAATTCAAATCCAACTCAAAATCTTAAAATTTAAAATCCAATGTTTAAATTCAAACCTAAAGCCTTTAGATTTTTCCCTATTTTAGAGGAATTTTTTGTTGATTCAAAACCCAGTCAAAGTCTTTAGAATGGTGTTTGGTTAGTTTCATTTTGATTAGGCATGTCTTTATAGTCTTCCATGTCATTTTGGAGAAATTCATTTCCCTCTAAACTCTAAAACCCAAAGCATATTCCAAGCATACAAAATCTTTAAACATCTATAACTCATACGATAAGACCTAGCATCTTATGGAAAATCACCTTGGAGACCTTTATAAAACCATTGAACGTGTTCATGATCATTGTCATATTTATTTAAACCTTATTGAACTCTTGGTGGACTATGGTTGACTAAGAAATCCATAAACCCTAAATAACCTAAATTAAATCCTTGCATAACTTTAACTAGGATCAATCATGAAAACCTTTAAAACCTCTTCCAATAAACTCCATGTCTCATTTGAAGTGGGTTGGACCCAAAACTAAGCCTTGGACAAGATTGGTTGACCAAATCAATCATGGTAGACCAAATGAACAATGAAATCCCAAACATACATTTCATACAAGGAGACCTCACCATTGCATGAGACCTCTTCCAACAAGTTCCAAATGTGATTTGGAATGAGTTGAATTTAACCCCAACCCCTGGTCAAACCTAGTTGGCCAACCCAACCTAAATCTAATGCTCCAAGACCTCCAAATTGGTCCAAACCAATGGTTACATTAGATGCCTTATGACCTATTGCACCTACCCTAACCAACTCAACCTTTGGGTTGACTTGGGTAAACCAATCGAGTTGATTGAAAGTCACTAAAACTTTTAAATTGAATCACATTACACATAGGCTTTATCAAGCCAAATTTACCCATGCATTGGACCAAGAATAATCTAGACACCATGCCAACTCATTGCATGCTACGTGGTAGTTAGGGCTAGCCAAAATTTAAGAATCCATGATCTAATTCCATGGGTTCATCCCTACCTACTTGGTCATGTGCTCACATAAGCCCAAACTCTCTAAAAATAATTTTGACCCCTCATTGGACCATCCTTAATTGCTTGTACAACTGGATGTGGTTGGAGGTGGCAAAACTTCATATAAATCCATTTATAACTTCATATAAATACCCTAGATTTATTTGAAGAATGGTTACACTTCTTACAGCCTAAACATTCTTGAGTGTGAGAGCATTCATTTCATAGCTTCCCAGCCTATCTTATGGTGGTCTCCAGTGAGTTTGAGCTAGATTCGGTGATCCCATCTTGGCTAAAGTTTAAATTTTGACCATGTCATCCTTTGGTTCAGTAACTTGATGCAAAAGTATTCCTTGGAATCAATCGATCACAACCCAATCCAATCTTGATCCAATTTAACACTTCTTGAGGTAAAAGATCAAACCCAAGCTCCCTAGAAGTAGGTTTAGATCAAGTGTGAAGTAAACCTTCAGACCAACAGGATCTAATTATTGGATTGAAGGTTCTTATTTAGATGTAGCTCTCTATTAGTTTGAACAAGATCCATCCATTGGATTTCTTGGAACTTTCCTGAAATTCCTTATAGCTGAGAGTGGGAGGTGGAAGATGAAATCAGGGCTATTGATTTAAGATAGCTGTCTTGATCACATCATATTTTAAATTGTCCAACTAGCCTGTTATTTCACTATGTATAATTAAGACTATCCAATATATGATTGAACGATAATGGTTAATATTGCATGAAATGTCAACTCATGCTACTGATTGCTTGGCCAATCAAAGCATGTGTATGGAAAGCATGGTTTTCTATGTAAATGGGATTATAAAATTAGAGAAAGTCATATGAATCTTAAAAAATTCATAACTTCTCACAAACTTGTACAAATTATGTATTCTTAGGCTCATTACATTTTTCATGATGAGGAGAACAAAAGCCCTATGGTAAGAAGTTACAATTACTAATAAATTTAAAGTAATTTCAAGGATACTCTCTCGAGTATTTTGGAATTATTCAAAAAATATGATTCTTCTTCGATAGAAACTTATAGGGAATAATCTTGGAGACATGTCCAAAATTATTCACGTTTATTTAAAGTCATTAAGGACTTCAATCAGCCAATTCATAGTCATGGGTTAGAACTTTATCCATGAATTCAAATTGTGCTAAACACAATTCCATTGGGAATTAGGTTGTGGTTTTCTATAGTTTGTTAATTGATGTCTCAGGGGTTAGATTTACATTGATTTCAACCACATCCCATGTTTAGATTGCCTTAAATGAATTTATAAATGAATAGTTATATTTATCTTAGAAATTAATTAAGTACCCTAATAAGGCCTTAATGGTCTTCTTCAAATTTCTTTAGATTGAACCTCTAATTTTAGTAAACTTGTGATTTAAATTTCAAGAAATTTGGAGGTTATTTGGTCTGTCAATTTGAAAACCCAAAATTACTATACATAATTGACCTAGGATTTTTTTATTGCATAAATAATTCAAATTAAATCACAAAAATACAAAATAGTTGCATACTATTCAAAATGAAACGATCTTTCAAAGAAAAATAAAAGCCCAATCAAAATATTTAAAAATAAAAATTAATTTACAATTTAAAACTTTTAATAAATACATATTTAAAATACATCAATAAACAAATTAAATTCCTAAATAAATTTAAATTCTCATTTCTAAGGGCCATTAGTGACCTCTGGAAAAGATTTCAAGAAGTTTAGAGTTGATTTAGTACATAAACCAAAAATACCCTATTTAAGTTATTAATTGATTCAATTAGATGGCTAATTCTGTAAAAATCATAAATAAAGAAAAAAAATTTAAAAAATACAAACACAGTTGCATTGAACTCAAAATTAAATTTAATACTTATTAAAAATTAAAAATAAAAAATCTGAATCAAATTAAAAGTCAAAGGTTTGTTAAACTCAATGAATAATAAATAATTAGATACTAAAAAAATTCATTTATTTATAAAAAATTTAGTGATTAAACAACTAAATTAATCATAAATTATAGAATAATAATTGAATTCAAAAGCAATAAAATTCAAATAACAAACTAACTCCAATTTGAACTTTTTTTAATTAAACATATTAAATAAAATGGATAAGCTTGAATAAATAATTTTTATTAGATCATTGGCTTTAAGTATCTACTTTGATCTCTTTCGTGAGAATAAAATACATTTGATTTGAAAAGCCTATGACTTTGGAAAATAATAAAATACATTTGTTTGTTGTAGTTGGATGTCATGTACTATGTGATGATGTTTTCTTTGTAATCTTTTATGGGTAGCTAGATTTCTCTAGGTTAGGAGCAATTTGGATGTTTGTTGCTAATCAAATTATCTATAGCTGGCCATTCTTATGTTGGTGATTATTAAAAGGGGGCTAAAAATAATTAAAATTTTAACTAATTAAATTTTTTGCAAGTGCTTCTATAGCTTTGCCCCCTTAATTATTAAAAGCATGGCCAAGAATATAAGTTTCTCGAAGATGAGCAAATGATTATGCTATGTGATATATTTTTAAGATTTCATATAAACTGCTTTATTAATATGCACGTAGTACAAGTCCTTTATTTTTAAAATGTAATTTGATATAAAAGGAGTGAAAGTCTAAAAACGAGGTATTTTCTCTAGAAAGGATTAGAGTACCAAAGAGGAAAGAATTTCCTTTGTTGAAAGATTCTTTTCAGTTGGAAGCCATACTCGAGGAATGAAGAATCAAGGTTAAAGAGAAGGATTGAAGACTAGAAAATTCCTCATTTTTATAAAGACTTTAGTCATTCATAGGAAAAGAATCCAGGTTGTTATTGGTGTAGCCTAGCGACCTTTACTTTTTGGAGACCTTGGTATATATTAAGTGGCATTTATCATATGGGCTTTGGATATTCTTTACTTTGATTAATTTTATTGGTGGTTGGGTATTTATATTGATTATACACTAGAAACTCCTACTTTTTCTATATTTATTTCTAGCATGTGCTTTTACCTCAATATTTCGATACGCTCTTAGAAAATAAAATTCTTTTATACTCGCAACTAATAAAAATTTTAAGGTAACATGGAAAGATAATCAACATAGAAAGTAAGCCAGAGCTCTTTTGGGGTGTGGACAAATTAAATGTTTAAATGTTACCACTCGATTCAATTTAATAATAATTCTTTAGACAAATATGCATAATTAATGTTATTTATCCCAAAGAATAAACTAACACTTGTATTATCAATTTGAGAAAAGAAAAGATTTATTTTCATATTCAAACCTGGCATAGGAAATTTAACAATTATCCCGAATGATAAAAATTACATTCACCTATCATTTTAAATACGAAATTGACCCAGGATGAGCATTAGTCAATCCCAAATATTTTTCCCCTCACTTCGTAAGCTAATAGAGGGTTTATTTTATATAGGAATCTTGGGTTCCTATAAAGGCAAGCCTCTATAATCAATTACATCTCCAAAGAGAAAACTTTTGATTAAAGCAGAGATTATGCCTAAACTTGTAATACAATCATGAATATAATCATGTTGCATTAGATGTTTAAAAATACGAATCATCTCTTCCAAAATATTATTAAATTTTATGAAAAATATATTTATATTTAACATATGCTTATGTTTCTTATTTATTAAGATAAGAGGTGTACAAATACAATTGGGCTTATGCTTGTTGGAATGAGCAACCAGCTAATAACCTATTTCACAAGCAATTATCCTTGATGAAATACAAAATAAAGGTAGCTCTATCCTAAGAGTTCAAAGGATTAAATCATACTCAAAATTAGTGATTCAAGATGAATCTTTATTTTAAGTTCAAGTGTCGCTATCGAGATGACTCACTAAGAACTCTCACTTTTATCTTAATTAATTAACCTAACTTCTAACCACCAAAAAAAAAAAAACATTTGCAGCATAATGGCCCTATACCAACAAGAATAGTACAACATAGTCCAAGCGTAAGAGGACCCACTACCTTACCATAAGGTTTTGTGTTGGGCTAGTGTATGTTGTAGAAAATAAAATGCATGTATGTACACATACCAGGGTAAAGTTGTTTGTATATACAATACTCAGTACTGTATCATCATAGAGCTAGTATATGTGTTCCTATGAAGTCCAAAACACATACACTGAGGAAAACCTAAGAAAATTCTAAACACTAATGCAACCTACCACCCATATAATGGAATACATGTATGCACAGTAAATAAAAGAGAGCTGTACATAAATAAATATGAATTTTATTATTTTATTGATTTAAATATTTATAATAGACTCTGCAAAAAGAATGGTGGCTAGACCTTACTACAACAAACCTTGACTCTAAGCCTACCATATATGTAGAATCAGATGCGCTTGCTTCGTAGTCTTTGAGGCCCAAGTCTTCTATGGAATTCTAAAAGAGATTATCTCCCAAAGGCAAGGATACAATCTTTTGTAGCCCCACCTCTATATATGTAAGCAAATATATATGATTCTTTATAACTCTAGACACTCTACAACTCAATCTATATACAAATTTACCTTTTTTACAAACTCTTGTACTTGTACATCACATTCTCTTGGTACACTCTAATTACCCTTGTAGAAAATATAAAGAGCTAAAGGAAAACCATTAGCATATAAATATAAATGTGTAGTAGTTATGTCATATCCTAATGCTTTTATTATAGTCCTTAAAGAGCTTAAGTGCACCAAAAAAAATTAATATGTATGACATTTCCATATTGCAAAAAGTAAATAAACAAATATAAAATGCTCTCTAAGAAAAGAACCCAGCAAGTAATTTACACCACCGGCCTTACCTAGGCTAGAGTTGGTCATTCTAACAAACCATCAAAGTGTGTGAAAGAGTCTCTATGGATTTGGTATGTTTTACAGAGGTTTAATGTTTAAGTTTCATGTATTATTAATGTTTATTTATTAAAGCCTAGAAGGGAATTTTAATTAAAGTTTCCAATATATATTTTTGGGTTTTATTATTTAAAATGCCCTCCAAATAGACATAAGGGTCAAACATGAAAGCTTTAATAGTTAATTAAGATTAATCATCAAATTTATTTAGTCAAAAGAAAATTTTAGTCAAATAAATTATCAAATTAATTTTGTTTTTATGTTTAATATTTTTGTTAAATTTGTTTGATTTTTATTGAATTATTTGGAAATTTTAATTAATATTTAAATTTTTATAAATTTGAATTAATTATTAATAAATTATTATTAAAATTTACTCAAAAACTTTAATTAAAATCAGATTATTATTCTCTAAATTTTATTTAATTTTATTTAAAAATTTATTTATTTTTGAATTATATTTATTATATTTAATTAATTATATTAAAAAATTAATTATTTTATGAATTAAAATTAAATTATAATTGAAAATTTTATTAAATTGAATTAATAAATCTCTTTATTTATTTATTTTTATTTGAATTTATCTTATCTTTTTCAATTTATTTTTTTTAAATTGTTTAATTAATACTTAATTAAATGCTAATTAATTATTAATTACAATTTAATTAAAGTTGAGTTTGGGTTTTTAAATTTTTTATTGTAGATTTGATTTGCATTTTATTGAAGAAGAAATATATTTATTAATGTATTAAGGGATAGAGAAGGGACCCTTCAATCCAATACGCATGCTCTCCAAGTGGAGTCAAGTATGATGAATAGGGGCAGTAATTTAATAGTGTTTGATTAAGGGTTATAAAAACATATACACTCATGCCTTCAATGAGTGGAGGCTAGCGTGGTGCATAGAACCACCAATTAGTTATTTAAGTTATATTAAATCCCTTAATTAAATATATAAGTACACTCCTAAGAAGAATCATGCACTTACATAAAGGGATGGGGTGATTTAGATATATTAATGGCTTTAAAACTAAATGTTAAAATGCCCTCCAAATGGAATTAAGGGTCAAACATGAAAGCCTTAATATTTAATTAAGATTAATTATCAAATTTATTTAGTCAAAAGTAAATTTTAATCAAATAAATTGTCAAATTACTTTTGCTTTTTTGTTTAATATTTTTGTTGAATTTGTTTGATTTTTATTGAATTATTTGGAAAATATAATTATTTTTTAAATTTTTTATAAATATTAATTAATTATTATTAAATTTAGTCAAATTTTTATTTAAATTCAAATATTAAACTCTAGATTTTATTTAATTTTATTTAAATTTTTATTTATTTTTTAATTATATTAATTATATTTAATTAATTATATTAAGAAATTAGTTATTTTATGAATTAAAACTAAATTTTAATTGAAAATTTTATTTAAATTGAATTAGTAAATCTCTATTTTTTATTTTTTTATTTGAATTTATCTTATGTTTTTAAATTTTTTTATTGAATTTATTTAATTAATACTTGATTAAATGTTAAATAATTATTAATTAAAATTTAATTAAAGTTGAGTTTTGGTTTTAATTTTTTTTTATTGTAGATTTGATTTGCATTTTATTGAAGATGATTGGTGTTTTTATGAATTTTATTTTGTTTATTAGTAATTATTTAAATTAATGAAGGGTCAATTTAATTAATCAGTATTTTGAGGATCAATTAATGACAAATCTAGATAGAATTAATCATAAGGTGTAACATCTCAAAGTTTTCTAAGTTTACTGTTCTCATACCTATAGGATGTGTGTATGATCCTTAAACATTGCCTAAGTTTACTAAATATGTCCTTGATTATTGTCCTTAGATGACACTAATGTTATGTAGGTATGAAATCATTGTCTCTAACCCTAGTAAATACATAAACGATAAAACCATATCAAACATGCAATTTAAACCTAAGAGAAATCATTGTAATGAATTACTAAAGCTATTGGTCATATAACGACCCTTAACCTTAATAATTCAATCCTCTGAAGTATATATAATCAAATTGGATAAAGTCAATTGAGGAATGATAAGCATATCCTCAACTAAGCTTTACTCAAAATTAGGATTATAATCATATACATTTTGAGAGAGTTTAGGAAGACTCAAAAAATAATGAAACCTTAAATCCTCTCAAATCATACATGACATTAGCATGATTGTATTTTTAACTGAAAACATTTGATAATCTGAATCTATAAAACTCTAAAAAATTATTATCAAACCAATGTATGATCTTTAACAATTTTTCAAGAATTTAACTCAAATTATGGGCTAATTATTTGAAAATTCATTTATTATTGAGATTAGGCTTAAGTTGCCATGAGAAAATTACTAGGCATGTTAAATGCCTTCTAATGCATTCAACATGAGTTTGAACTCAATCAAATTAATAATAATAATAATAATTATTATTATTATTATTATTATTATATATATATATATATATATATATATATATATATACATATATATTTCTAACTTTGGCCTAAATTTATTTTTAAAATATAGAGTTTTTAATTACAAGAAAAATGAATATTTATTTGTAAGATTTGGTTAAGTATTTAATTATTATCATTTTTTGATATTTAAAACATTTAAAATTATTAAATAAATAGTTTAATCTTAATTATCACTAGCGGCTCTACCGTTACATGTGTCGGAAGTCGGCTAGGCCAATATAGGTGATGGCGGATGCACTTTATGGGTGGCGGTGAGTGGTTAAGCCATGTAGATGACGGAACTGCGCATTATTTGATCCACACGCTTTCCACTTATCTAGCTATGTATGACAGTAGAATAGTCAAATCTCCCGTGGAATGAAATTGATGATGGGGATTAAATCATGTGGTTCCAACTTTTGATGGGTTGGATAGTATGTCGTGAGATGAAATCACAGCCATTTAGGATATCCAGAATTAATAGAAGGCTGTGATTTCCTCGCTCTTGTTAGGATAAAAAAACCCAAAACTCAATATTTTCTTTTGAACTTTGTATTCACAGGTTTAGATAGGACTAAACATTAAAAATGCATTAAGGATAATTGAAGCAAGAATGGTGAATGATTTTGAAGACACTTCACGCAACCTAACCTAAGTTATTTAACTAAGAACCTTAGAGTATAGGGTTTTAGTTTTACCTCGACACAAAAGGTTTTAGAAGAAGTTTAAGGTTTGTTTGAAGCTCCTGTATGGGTTTGTTGAAGACTCTAAGCTCAGAGAAAGGCCCGATGAGGTGTCAAAAGTGCTTAGACGGATAGCATTTTAGTAATCTCATTTTCTTGTTACTGATGAGCTCCAATCATCAAAAAAGATAATATTAAGGGATTGAAAGAGTATCCCTAAGGATGTAAAATAAAATCTCAAAGTAGCTATAGAGTGAAGAGAACTCATCCTCTTTCTCAATTCAGGCTTTGGAGATAGCTTAGATGGTTTAGATCAATCAGATGATGCCTCTGGATGTTGGGCACTTGGCCTAAGTAGTTATGGGGCAGAGTAGTGGAGTGTATAACCTAAGAAAGTTTGGTTTGTCTCCACATGTGGGGGGTGGGGATCATTCAGTTGACCAGGTCATCTAGGTGTTGCAAATCTGGTTTTGATGATGACAAACATGTTTCCAGTGTGTTTTTCTTGGCTAATCAGTTTCAGGCACAAATGACCGAAAGCTACTCAAGCCAACTCAAGATCGGGTCCAAGTGTGTCAAATGTATGATTTTTTCTTTTATTGAGTCAATTGTAATGTAACTGATTCCCTAGCTAAGTAACCTTGCACACACACACTCAGGGAGAGAGATTGAGTGAATTAGAGTTTCTGTTAAAATTTTGTTCAGACCGTCCTGGACGATAGTGTCATCGTCCTGGACGATCCAGTTAAAACAGAAACCCTAATTAGGGCGACTGAGCTAAGAGGGTCTGATTAAGCAGATCGTCCTGGACGATCCTTGGATCGTACGGGACGATATGCTCAAATCAGAAATTTCCAGCCGCCAGATTAAGTTAGGCAAGTGTTATTTTAAGTATTTTGGTCTGAACGTCCCGGACGATACGTGTATCGTCCTGGACGATGCACTACAATCATGCCTAAATTAGTCTGGTAATTAAGGAAAGCAATTAATGTTTAATTGATACGATCACATCGTCCCGGACGATCGCAGGATCGTCCTGGACGATCGTGATCGTCTTGTGCATTTCAGCTGTACGACCCGAACTGTGTTCAGGACGATTTTGGGCCTTTTTGAACTAATCGTACAGGACGATGTCAAAATCGTCCTGGACGATCAAGTCATTTTTTGGTCGTCCAGCACAGATTTCTCTGGACGACCCGAACTGTCTTCTGATCGTCCGGGACGATATGAACAACTTTTTCTACTGATCGTCCAGAAGAGCCTAATCGTCCAGACTGAATCAGCTGAATTTGAACTGATCGTACAGGACGATCTACTGATCGGCCTGGACGATATTAGCCGACCAGTTGAGATTTAGGGCAAATTTTAAGCCCTCCTTTAAAAGAACTTTTTCCAACTTTTGGAAAAATCTTTTGCTGCCTTCCTTCCCTGAGAAATCCTAGAGAGAGAGAGAGTTGGGAGAGAGAGAAGAGATCTTGTGAGGGGGAGTTAGTGAGGGATTCACTAAGGTTGCTCCAAGCACGGATCAGAGTCGTCTTCTCCGCTCGTCGTCTGTCGTCTAGTCGGTGTTCTTCGTGGGAGGATCGTTCGCAAGAAGATCCGGGTTCTCTGCCCGCTTCAGGAGGAAGCGAAAGGAGTTCGTGGGTTCTCTGCCCGCTTCAGGTGGAAGCAAAAGGAGTTCGAAGGTTCTCTGCCTGCTTCAGGAGGAAGCGAAAGGAGGTCGGGTTCTCTGCCTCACCGTGTGGTGAAAAGGAGGTGTTTTGTACAGGCTTCTCCGCCTTGCTGTGGGAGCAAAAGGAGAGTCACTTTCGTTTAGTGCAATACCCGGAGGGGAGGCTCCGGGGAGTGGACGTAGGTCAAGTTGACCGAACCACTATAAAATCTGGTTTGCTTTTTTTTTATTCAGTTTTGCATTTTACTTTTGAATATAAACTGCTTGGGTGAATATCGTTGGTTGATCTTTTCGTTATTGTTTACTTGTTTCCGCTGCTAAGTATCGAAAAGATTTTTGTAGTTATCGTGAAATTTTTAAATAACCAATTCACCCCCCCCCCCTCTTGGTTAGCCTCGGGACTAGTTCACTAGGGCTTAACATCCCTTTCGAACTTTCAAGTGGTATCAGAGCTGGATTCAAAATTTCTGTTTAAAAACTTTTGAATTTGATCCATGGCTAACTGTAACAATCGTAATACTGCTGAAGGTTATTCTATAACGAGACCACCGTTGTTTGATAACATTCCATTTGATTTTTGGAAAACACGCATGTCTACTTTTCTTCAGTCTATTGATTATCGCATGTGGATGTTAGTTAAGGACGGATACGAACCACCTTTTCGAATGGTTAACAATGTGAAAACTGAATTGCCATTTGCTGATTGGACGTTTGATGATCGAGATTTAGCACAGTTAAATGCCAAATGTTTGAACTGTTTCTTTTGTGCTTTAAAATCTGAGGACTATATGCGTGTTTCTACTTGTACAACGGGAAAAGAGATTTGGGATAGATTATGTATAACATATGAAGGTACAACTGAAGTCAAACAGTCTAGGTTAAACATCTTGTTACATGATTACGAACTTTTTCGCATGAAACCTAGTGAGACTATTTCAGAAATGTACACAAGGTTCACTCAGATTGTTACCTCTTTGCATGCTTTAGGTAGAGAACTTACCAACTACAAAAGAGTGAACAAGATTCTTAGATGTTTGCCTGCTTCTTATGATGCTAAGATTACTGCTATTACTGAATCCAAAGATTTAAATACTTACTCTATTGACAGCTTACTGGGATCACTCATTGCTTACGAGCAAGGGGTGAACCAAAGGCAACTTGATGCAGGTGAACGCAAGAAAGAGAAGACAGTGGCACTAAAGACCAAAGATTCAGATGCTAGCACTTCCGGGTCTGATAGCGATGATGTTGCCTTAATCACAAGGCAATTCAAAAGCTTTCTAAGGAAGAAACATAAGAACCATCAGAAGTGGAACAAGGGTAAGTTCAATAAAAACTTTAAGGGTTCATCTGAATCGGTTTGTTTTGAATGCAGGAAGCCCGGACACATTAAGGCTGATTGTCCAACACTTAAAGCTCACCCAAGCAAGGAGAAGGGTGAGGAGAAACCAAAGTACAGAAAGGACAAGAAGCGGATTCAGAAGGCGTTCTGGGCAGACTCTGCATCCGACTCTTCTGAGACTGAAGCTGAAGAGGAGGAAACAAACTTGTGTTTGATGGCTGATGATCACCCTGGTCAGTCCGACCAGGAAGAGGTATGTGAGCTTACTTACGATCAGTTATTTGAAGTTTCTGAAAAGATTCATACATCGTATATGAAGCTTAAGAAAACCCATGCTAGTTTGAAACTAGATTATCTGACTTTGCAAAAAGAGCATGAAGTGTTGATTAAGGATCATTCCACCATTGATAGCAATCACATGTCTTTACTAGATGAGTTTGATGAACTGAATAAAAAATATTCTGATTTAATTGTTGAGCATAACTTGTTAAAAACAGCGCATGTTGAATTAGAACTTGCTTTTAAGAAAGTGAATGATTTGGCATCTGAGTTAGAAAGTATTGAAAGTGCAAAAACGTTTGAAATTGGAAGTTTAAACAAACACATTGAGTTTTTGAAAGTGAAAATCAGTTCTTTTGAAAATAACAAAACACCGCCTACTTTTGAACAATTTTATGCACCGCCACCTTTTAAAAATTCTGTTGCAAGTTCTTCAAAGCATGTTTCATACACTACTAGGAAGAGGCACTATCACTCACGACGTTTAGTTAATCCTTTTCCTGGTGTTAGATGTTTTTCATGTGGCATGTTAGGACACATATCACACACTTGTACTGTTCACCGTAGTACACATTGGGTGTGGAGACCCAAACTGCCTGTTGCACAGCACAGCACGCATGCATCGCATTCTTCTTTTCATAAGATGGAACCCAAACCTGTTTGGGTTCCTAAGACTGACATTTGATGATTTTGTAGGTGTGCTCTCACACAAGACCTCGTGAGATCATGTGGTACCTGGACAGCGGATGTTCTAGACATATGACTGGAGATGCAAATCAGTTCATTTCGCTGGAGGCCAGAGCTGGAGGCAAGGTTACACTTGGAGATAACACCACCAGGAAGGTGGTAGGCAAAGGTATAATTGGTGATTCAAAGAACTTTATGATTGATAATGTTTTGCTTGTAGATGGACTGAAACACAACCTGCTGAGCATCAGTCAACTCTGCGACAAGGGATACAGCATCAAATTCCTGCCAACTGGCTGCATTTTAAGCTTAAATGATGAAGTTGTTTTGCAGGGGCAAAGGATCAACAACGTCTACAAGCTGGATGTAAGTAGCATCAAATCTGATAATTCAATTTGCTTAAAAACTGCTGCTGATGAGTCTTGGTTATGGCATAGGAGATTGTGTCATGCCAGTATGAAAACCCTTAGGAGAGTCACCCAAAAGGACTTAGTTAGAGGTGTGCCCAAGCTTAAGTTCACTAAGGATCACTTGTGTGATGCCTGTCAGTTGGGGAAGCAAGTCCAGTCCTCTTTTCACTCTGTTAAGGACATTAGCACCTCTAGACCTTTAGAAGTTCTTCACATGGACCTCTTTGGACCCATTAGCACTGCCAGCTTAGGGGGGAGAGTCTATGGTTTTGTGATTGTTGATGATTATTCAAGGTTCACTTGGGTTAAGTTTTTGTCACACAAATCTGAGTCATTTGATGAGTTTAGATCTTTCTCTACTTGGATTCAGAAGAAGTTAGGATGTGAGATTATTACCATCTATAGTGATCACGGAGGGGAGTTTGAAAATGAAAGATTTGGAAGTTTTTGTGAGAATCATGGGATTAGTCACAATTTTTCAGCTCCTAGGACCCCTCAGCAGAACGGGGTAGCTGAAAGGAAGAACAGGACCTTAGTGGAAGCCGCTAGAGCCATGCTTGCCGAGTATTCACTTCCAAAATACTTTTGGGCTGAAGCGGTGAACACTGTCTGTTATGTGCTGAATAGGGTGAATGTGAGAGTCAAACTGAACAAGACACCTTATGAGATCATTAAGGGTAGAACACCAAATCTGTCCCACCTCCATGTCTTTGGCTGTAAGGTTTTCATTCTAAACAACGGGAAGTCACCCTTAGGAAAATTTGACCCCAAATCTGATGAAGGAGTGTTCTTAGGATATTCAAGTGTGGGGAAATCCTTTAGGGTGTTCAATAGGAGGACTTTGGTGGTGGAAGAAACAACCCATGTAGTGTTTGATGAATCTGATCCTAAGGAGTCTAGATCTAAAGTAGAAGATGAAGAGATTGTTGAGGTTACCCAAGGAGTTGGAAATACAAATTTGGAGGAAAGGGTAGAACCTCAAACCCAATTGCCTAGAGATTGGAGATATTCTTCGAGTCATCCTAAAGAACTGATCTTAGGAGACCCTTCTGAAGGTGTTAGGACTAGGCATGGACTTAGGAAGGAAGTAAACCATTCTGCCTTTATCTCAATGACTGAACCCACCAACATCAATCAAGCCTTGTCGGAGGAGTTTTGGATTTTAGCTATGCAGGAAGAATTGAATCAATTTGTAAGGAATGATGTTTGGGAGTTAGTAGAAAGACCTAGAAACCAAAGTATTGTGGGAACCAAGTGGGTCTTTAAGAATAAGATGAATGATTCTGGTGTGGTGGTGAGAAATAAGGCAAGATTGGTGGCAAAGGGGTATAATCAGATAGAAGGGATAGATTTTGAGGAAACTTTTGCCCCTGTAGCTAGATTGGAAGCCATTAGAGTGCTACTAGCCTTTGCCTGTTACAAGGGATTTAAGCTGTTTCAAATGGATGTCAAGAGTGCCTTTTTAAATGGGGTAATTAAAGAAGATGTTTTTGTAGAACAACCCCCAGGTTTTGAGAGTTCCCAATATCCAAGTCATGTCTATAAATTAAAAAAGGCCTTATATGGATTGAAACAGGCACCGAGAGCTTGGTATGAGAGGCTTAGCACATTCCTGTTAGAAAGAGAGTTTGTTAAGGGGAGCGTAGACACCACCCTTTTTCTGAGGAGATTAGGAGATGACTTACTCATTGTCCAGATTTATGTTGATGATATAATTTTTGGATCTTCTGATAAATATTTATGTGATGAGTTTTCCAAAACAATGAGTAAGGAGTTTGAGATGAGTATGATGGGAGAATTGTCCTACTTTTTGGGGTTTAGCATAAGGCAAACAGATGATGGAACTTTTCTCAATCAATCAAAATACACTAAGGACATTTTGAAGAAATATGAAATGGACAAAGCAAAGCCAATCAATACTCCCATGCCCTCCTCAGTTCAGTTAGATAAGGATTCAAATGGAAAATCTGTTGATCAGAAGAAGTATAGAGGGATAATAGGTTCACTGCTTTACCTGACTGCTAGCCGACCCAATATCATGTTTAGTGTATGTCTTTGTGCTAGGTTTCAGGCTGATCCTAAAGAGTCCCACCTGACTGCTGTTAAGAGAATTCTTAGATATCTTTTAGGGACCCCAAACCTAGGAATTTGGTACCCTAGGCACAGCACCTCTTTTGAGATCATTGGATATTCTGACTCTGACTTTGTGGGGTGTAGGGTGGATAGGAAGAGTACCTCTGGGACTTGTCAATTCATAGGACAGTCGTTAGTCTCCTGGTCCAGTAGAAAACAGAACTCAGTTGCACTTTCCACTGCTGAAGCTGAGTACATTGCCTTAGGAAGTTGTGTGGCCCAAGTTCTTTGGTTGAAACAACAAGTCTTGGATTTAGGAGTACCCGTTGGCACAATTTCTGTTCTGTGTGATAATACCAGTGCCATCTGTATCTCTAAGAATCCAATCCAACATTCTAGGACCAAACACATTGACATTAGGCATCACTTCATTAGGGACCATGTTACAAAAGGGGACATTGAGCTACATCATGTAGCAACTGAAAATCAGCTGGCTGACATATTCACTAAACCACTGGCCTTTGACTCATTCAGCATTTTGAGAACCAGATTAGGAGTGATTGATATAAATGCTTGATTCTGATGACTGCTGATGTATTATCTTTCTGATTGGTATTCTGATTTCTGTTAGTTAGGTTTAGTTTTTTGATTTCTGATTTCTATTAGTTAGTTTTTGGCTTTGATTATTTACTTTCAGTTGATTTTATGTTTTTGCTGATTTCTGTTTTAGCCTTATTGTTAGTTTGATTTGAGTATTTACTCTGATATGATTTTATACTTTTTTTTATTCACTGGTTCATATCTTGCACTTATTGTTTTATGCTTTTCAAGATCTGATCACCGCTCACTACTTCTGGTGATCTGAATTTTTGACTGAGAGTTTTTACCTTGGTTTGGTTTGGAAGCTGATAAGCAGTGATTGACTTCGCTGAATCTGTTAAAGGGGAGAAATATTGATAATTGTTTCTCTTCCTCTAACTCCTTTTCTGGTGTGTAGTTTCTTTTGAATAAAAATCCTTTTCAAAATTAAAATGTTAGTTTTTGAAATAGAGATTATTTTATCTTCCTACAGTAATCTGCCTCATATCAATAGTGTTTTTCAAAGTCTTGAGTCATTAGTTTGATTTTCTAAATCAAGTGATTGCATTTATCATATGTTGTATGGGTTTTGTTTTGTGAATCGTTCTTCCTTACTGCGGAGAGTCATCTCCTATGTCTGGAAGATAATCTCACAGCTGAGACTCTTTAATGATTATGAAATAGAGAAAGCTTATAAAAGATGCGCAGTGCGCCAGATAATTTGAAAAAGAGGCATAAAATGAGCCCAAAACTGAAAAGATGCAAAATTGCCAAGTTGGATACACAAAGTGTATCAAAAATCAAAAGATGCGCAAAGCGCCAATCAATTTGAAAAAGAGGCACAAAATGAGCCCAACACAAGCTTTCTTTCCTTTCAGATTATTAAATGTCTTAGAGAAATCTGTGCGCCACTTAATATTTTCAAAAGCTTGAGTTTTGAAAATCCCGATTTCTGATTTTTTACTTTGTAACACTATTATATCAGATATTTTTCTGGAACGAGGCTTGAAAGGATTTCTTTTCAAATCTAATGTCTTTTATTCTGAATCAGATTTTTGTTTTGAAAGAGGTTTGCATCGATAAGGTGCCCGGGGTCAGAGTTACGAAAGTTGATTATTTCCAACCTTTTTGGATTTCAGCGCTGTCAATCGTCCTGTCATTGGTTTTTGAATCTAAAATCAAGGAAAAATTCTGATTTTCCTGTTTTGTTGTTGTTCTGTGTATGTTTTATTTTATATTTTATTTCCGTGTTATGTTTTTCCCTCCTCCTTTTTGTGATGTCAAAAGGGGGAGTCAGTTGTAGTCGTGTCTGTTTCTATTTTCTGAGTCATGTTTTCTGTATTGTTTGAGCTGTTAAATGAAAATTTAAAAAATGTGTGTTTTGTTTGATTTCTTAGTTTCATTTTATTTTCATCTTAGTTTCATTTTATTTTCAGACTACTTTACAAATGTTTGCCATCATCAAAAAGGGGGAGATTGTTGCAAATCTGGTTTTGATGATGACAAACATGTTTCCAGTGTGTTTTTCTTGGCTAATCAGTTTCAGGCACAAATGACCGCAAGCTACTCAAGCCAACTCAAGATCGGGTCCAAGTGTGTCAAATGTATGATTTTTTCTTTTATTGAGTCAATTGTAATGTAACTGATTCCCTAGCTAAGTAACCTTGCACACACACACTCAGGGAGAGAGATTGAGTGAATTAGAGTTTCTGTTAAAATTTTATTCAGACCGTCCTGGACGATAGTATCACCATCCTGGACGATCCAGTTAAAACAGAAACCCTAATTAGGGCGACTGAGCTAAGAGGGTCTGATTAAGCAGATCGTCCTGGACGATCCTTGGATCGTACGGGACGATATGCTCAAATCAGAAATTTCCAGCCGCCAGATTAAGTTAGGCAAGTGTTATTTTAAGTATTTTGGTCTGATCGTCCCGGACGATACGTGTATCGTCCTGGACGATGCACTACAATCATGCCTAAATTAGTCTGGTAATTAAGGAAAGCAATTAATGTTTAATTGATACGATCACATCGTCCCGGACGATCGCAGGATCGTCCCGGACGATCGTGATCGTCTTGTGCATTTCAGCTGTACGACCCGAACTGTGTTCAGGACGATTTTGGGCCTTTTTGAACTAATCGTACAGGACGATGTCAAAATCATCCTGGACGATCAAGTCATTTTTTGGTCGTCCAGCACAGATTTCTCTGGACGACCCGAACTGTCTTCTGGACGATTTTCCTCAATTTGCACTAATCGTCCCGGACGATCGTAGTATCGTACGGGACGATATGAACAACTTTTTCTACTGATCGTCCAGAAGAGCCTAATCATCCAGACTGAATCAGCTGAATTTGAACTGATCGTACAGGACGATCTACTGATCGGCCTGGACGATATTAGCCGACCAGTTGAGATTTAGGGCAAATTTTAAGCCCTCCTTTAAAAGAACTTTTTCCAACTTTTGGAAAAATCTTTTGCTGCCTTCCTTCCCTGAGAAATCCTAGAGAGAGAGAGAGTTGGGAGAGAGAGAAGAGATCTTGTGAGGGGGAGTTAGTGAGGGATTCACTAAGGTTGCTCCAAGCACGGATCAGAGTCATCTTCTCCGCTCGTCGTCTGTCGTCTAGTCGGTGTTCTTCGTGGGAGGATCGTTCGCAAGAAGATCCGGGTTCTCTGCCCGCTTCAGGAGGAAGCAAAAGGAGTTCGTGGGTTCTCTGCCCGCTTCAGGTGGAAGCAAAAGGAGTTCGAAGGTTCTCTGCCTGCTTCAGGAGGAAGCGAAAGGAGGTCGGGTTCTCTGCCTCACCGTGTGGTGAAAAGGAGGTGTTTTGTACAGGCTTCTCCGCCTTGCTGTGGGAGCAAAAGGAGAGTCACTTTCGTTTAGTGCAATACCCGGAGGGGAGGCTCCGGGGAGTGGACGTAGGTCAAGTTGACCGAACCACTATAAAATCTGGTTTGCTTTTTTTTTATTCAGTTTTGCATTTTACTTTTGAATATAAACTGCTTGGGTGAATATCGTTGGTTGATCTTTTCGTTATTGTTTACTTGTTTCTGCTGCTAAGTATCGAAAAGATTTTTGTAGTTATCGTGAAATTTTTAAATAACCAATTCACCCCCCCCCTCTTGGTTAGCCTCGGGACTAGTTCACTAGGGCTTAACATCCCTTTCGAACTTTCACTAGGGACTGAGCCAAGATGATGAGCCATGCTTAGTTCACTAGGAGAAGTGATCACATAAGTTTACTGAACATCAGATTTCAGTTAGAGTTTGATTGAAGGTAGATAATGTATATTATCCGTTGAGCTAGCTCAACTAGGCCAGATGGATCAATTGGTGATAGCATGTATTAGTAATGATCGATATACCCTGTCAGACTCCTAGTGACCTAATGTGGACTATGACTGAGGTCATGGATGCTAGTGGATTGAGCTGGGCAGTGCACTGGGTTGCCTGGTTGCAATGCAGAGTTGCAACTACAGGCTATTAAAGCTTGATGATTATTGGAAGTGCAAGCTAATTGATTGAATTTTAATTGAATGTATACAGACCATATAATTGATTGATTACTAGAAGGTTAATAAATTGGATGATTTTAAGATTATGTTGGTTAGTGATTGATTGATTGTATAAGTGATTATTAATTATTAAAGAGGATTGATTAACTACAGGCTAGATTATAGAGTAATACTAGATGGTAATTGATAGTTGACTGAATAATTAATAATTGGCTAATGGCCTTATAAGAAAATTGATGTCAACATGGGATCTCATGTATCATACTTTGTTTTCTTTTCTTGTTAAGCACCTGCCTACCTATAGGTAGAAGCAGACCACCCAATTTATGAGGGTATAGTCTGTCTCAAGGGAGTTATTCTCTTTTTGGATAAAAATCTATTTTTTTAATCCTTCTTAAAGTTATGTATGTTAAGTTTTACATAAGAGTCAACTTACACACATTACATTAAAAATAAATAATAATAATTAAAATTTAATTACATTTAGCTTTAGATGCATAATTACTCTTCATAAGTTTAGGGCTACTTAAGAATTTCTCTAGATGTCAGCCCTATATTCCAAAAACAAAATAATAATAACCTACCCATCTTGCATTTGATTGGAATCATGGTTTTGAAATCATTTTGGGCGTTTAGCTGGCATTCCACTCCACATGAGATAGAACTTTAGAAAAGATTCACACATATTTATACTTTATTAGAATAGGTTTGGGTTATAATTATGTAGTGCCCAACTTAGTTTTAGGCTATGAGGCTGATTACATAATACAAATCCTCACCCTCTAGGAATTTTATTAATCTCATGATTAAAGAATACAAGCCCAAATTCTCTTATAAAATGTCAAATCAAACATGAAATTTCTACTTAAAATATTAAAGCCCAACATAGGATACATTGGGGCACTTCTGAGTGATATTAGAATCTTAATGCTCCCTACTCATAAACCTTTGGCCTCCAGAAAGAACTATTCAACATTTGAACCAATCCCCTTTGAAAAATCTAAAACCCTTATCTTGGACTTAAACTTTCAAATTTGAGAAAATATTGCCACTACTTTAATCATGAGTATTCTCAAAAGATTCACTTCTCTTGGGATATGATTAACTATAAATGCATGTGTTTATGGGGAACCTATTACTCCAGATTAAAAAAAATCCTACCTTATATTCATAAGGTAGGGGAAATATTTCTGGGATTGTAAAAAATTTCCTAAAACCCATTTTTGCATTTAAATACCTTCATAGAATATCGTGTTCATCTTTCTAGGTGATATGATATTCATGATTCCATATTTGGTTATATAAATGAAAATTTTTCAAAACTTTATTTTCATCTTTAAATACAAATCTAGAATGACATGTCAGCCTTTGAGATAACATATTATTCTTTGTAATGTATTTGATTACAAAGATAACTTTTTAAATAAAACCCTATTTTTTTCTTTGAAACCATTATGGAACATCATGTCTATCTCTCGAGATAGTATATTATTCTCAATGCAGTATTTGATCACAAGAATAGGAGCACCCTAAATCTGCATGGTATTTTATTTTCCCACTATAAGAGATCTTACCAGTCCATTATAAAAAGTTTGAATAACTAACTAATCGGGTAAAGCATGATGAGGGTATTTCCTAAGCATTTCCTTAAATCTCTTCCAACTTTCATAAGTTGAGTCTCCTTCAAATTGGGAAAAAGAGGTGATATAATTAGTAAGCTTGGCCATTTTATAAGGTAAAATATAATTAGCTAGAAATTTATTTGCATCTCATTCCAAGTGGTTATAGGGCATTGGGTAAAAGAATTCAACCACAACTTAGCTTTGTCCCTAAACAAAAATGGAAACAATGAAGCCTAATAATATCATCGATGACACCATTATACTTAAATGTTGACATATTTCTAAGTAGGTAGCAAATAATAGGTTGGGATTCTCAATAGGAGTTCCTCCAAATTAAGAATTTTGAACCATTTAAATTATGATGGGTTTCAATTCAATGTTATTAGCCTAGATAGTAGTTCTATTGATACTCTAGTGGATTTGATCTACTACAGGATGGACTTTATTCCTTTGAGGAATAGGATGGTCTTGATCTTGTACTAGTTCAGTCATCTCTAAAGCTATTTTTTTTTAGTTTTTAGATTTTTTATAAGGGCACTTTGAATTTCAAAATCAAACAATAAGAACACCTTACTAGATCTATAACACATGCAACAATGATGCATTTAAAAATAAAGAACAACAACTAAGTAGACAATGATTTTCTTTTTAAAAAATTTTAAAATAAACTATTAAAAATGATATAGGATGTAGGTAGGTCAAAATTAAAACTAGTTAAAAAATATAGTTTAAAAATTATAATACGCATGCTACTTCCACGGAAATGGTGCCAAAAACTTAATGCAAAGGCACAAGCATGAAGAGCTGAATGCATGTATAAAATATAATATGCCTTGGGGTTAATTAATACTTAGGTTTTCTTTGATGTAGATTATCCACTAGATACATAAGTATACATGTTGATTAAGTAATAAAGTAATTGAGAGAGTGCTGATCCCATAAAGAAGTATTTTGCTATATTTTAATTAAACTAGAAATATCTACTACAGATGCCAGGTTTATTTCATTGAATGAAAATCAAGGGTTTGGATTCTTCCACCTTCGAAGAAAATTAAGAAGATCAATAAGATACTACATTTTAAAAATATTTTTGGCAAATTTATGAAAAATAATGAAATTTTAATAATGAGACTCTTAAATATTGATGTGGATTAGAACATATGCATCCCAAGATCTTTATAGAGCTTATAGGGGTAAAAAGGGAGATTTGTGGCATTCCTACAATTTTAATGTCTACATAGAACCTAAAAGGTTTAACATTCTATGTCTAGGCATGCCAACATTCCATTCCAATATTCCTCTATTGAGGTAATATACATACTAGATATTAACTACACATATGACAATTGCATGCATTAAATTAAGAACATGAGATATTAAAAACATCCCTAATTTTATTCAAGGCATAAAGTCTACATTAATACTTTCAACGTGTTCACAACATTAGCCCAACACTCAGCTATTAACCAGATATGATAAAGATAGAAAGAAAAAACATCTTCATTTCTTACATAAAAGAGAAGATAGAGGAGAAAAAATAAAGTAAATTATCACCCGAGTAGGATAAATGTGCTCTCCACACACCATTCTTCTCCAAATGTATGATGGCTCACTATAAGATAGGTTAAGATCTTCAAAGAAAAGTATCTTGCTCTTACCTAGCTTCCCTTAGACTTGACTTTAAGAGGATAGTACTAAAAAGTACAACTCCACACTATTTTTTACAAAACTCCTAAGAGTGTAGGTGAATAATTTTGACTAACTTACTCAAGGATATTGATTTTTGGAATTGATGAAATTTAAAATTTTAGTTATTTTCTTAATCAATCTTTAAGCTTTCTTTATGTATTATATTTCTAAAAATTTTTGTATGTGTATAGAATTTAGGCTAGACATTATTGGTACCAATTTTGCATAGTCTAGTATTTAGCCTCTTTTTTATTTTCATTTTTCTTCTTTTGAATTGGGTAATTACCATATAATAATTTTGAATGCCTGTCTGTTGCCTCCACTTATTATTTTAAGTAGGGCTTGAAATTATAGGTACCAATTTTTTATAGTCCACACTTAGCCTTTTCAATCTTTTCACTTGAACCTTTTTTTATTTGTTAAATATCTTATATTGATTTTGAATACTTATCTATTGCCTCCACTTGTTATATTATAGGTACCAATTTTTGAAAGTTCATTAAAAGTTTCATAATATCCTAATTACTTACTTATTAAATAATTAAGAATTAAGCTAAATTATTTTTTTCACTTTAACCCTTAAACGATTTAATTCTTTATAAGTAGTAAACTTCTTAAGTGATTTAAGAATTAATAATTTTAAATGAAAAGATTAGTTATTACATATAATTATTTTATAATTATAGTAAAAAGAGCAA
Source organism: Dendrobium chrysotoxum (assembly GCA_019925795.1). Lineage (NCBI taxonomy): Eukaryota > Viridiplantae > Streptophyta > Magnoliopsida > Asparagales > Orchidaceae > Dendrobium > Dendrobium chrysotoxum. Next base: position 46,920,413 of record CM034298.1, on the reverse strand, counting down.
TTTAGTTGTTGTCCTCATTTTTAGTTAAGGTCATTGAAATCTCAAACCCTAAAATTTATTCAAGGTTGACATTATATTATTATAGTGTTACGTGACTTCATCAAGTGGTAGGAATCTCACTCAGATCTCCTACCTTAGTCTATTAGTCACCTACTCAAGCTTGCTAAATCATATATCCAAATCCTTATGATCAATCTATGTTAATCTAGGATCATGCCCAAGCTTGTTTAGGTAACCCAAAACCTCAAGTCTAATCCCAATTGACTCTGCCTGATGATAGGATAACACTATATATCCTTTTATGCTTGAGACACCCTACCTTGGGTCTGATGACTAGTTTAAGTGATTTAGACCTGGCCATTAAATCCCTAACTCATTAAAGTGTACCTAAAATACCATAAACTAGTGTAAACCTTAAAGCTTATTTTAGTTAGTTGGCCAAAGAATTAAGATAAAACCCTAATTCACACCCTACATGCCTAATAGAATACATCACGTATGATATTGGCCTATTTATTTGAAACCCTACGTGGATCCTCACCTTAAGAGCTTCATACATTGAATTCATCAACCCTAGCTTTCCAAGCTAGAGGTTGACCCAATCAGCCTTTTTTTTTAGGGGAAACCCACGGTGGGGCCTATGTGTTAATTATAAAAAAAATTGTACAAGGTCCTTAAAGGGTCCTCAAGCTTACTAATGCTGGAAAGAGCTATAAAAAGAAACCAAAAGAAAACCTAAAAGCTCGAGGTCCCTACTAAAGAGAAGTACACAATATGCTAGGTACATTCTACGGTGCACAAGTACGAGCACCCAAAAAGTATAGGAGGACCAAAAAAAAGCAACTTGCGCCCGCATCTCTTCCAAAGTAAGATCACTCCGAACACCTACATAAAAGGAATTTTGTAAAACAGGATAATGCAAAAAATAGACATAACAAAAATAGAAGTATATTCTAAGAGAAGGAAGGTTCCAACATATATAAGTCCAACAAGTTCTCCATAAACCCATACAGCTATTACTCAGCATCAAAATAATAACGAACCAGCAGGAAAAAATCTCAAAATTGCCTGCATCAGTAAGGGTAGTAGTAATAATCGAAGAGCACCACAAAATAGTCAAAACATAGCCTGAAAAGCAGCTCCAACATAGGCCAACCGAGAAGATCCAACAAGAACCCGTCAGCATAAACCCAATAAGACACATCCAGGAGAGGCAATGAAACACCAAGCACATCCCACAAACTAAAGGAATTTCCATGATCCAGAAACTAACAATCGACTAAATTAAGCCAAAGCAATGAGAGAATGGGAACAGGGAAAATGAGCTCAGGATAAATTGGAACCAGCAGACCTCACTAAAGATAAGCCCCATCAAAAATCGACCCTACCAGGCACAAAGGCGGCAAGGTCAAGTTCAGCAACCAACCCACCAAAAAGAAGACCCAATCCAGGAAATAAAGGTGCTGAAACAACACACAGAGCAACCAGATGGAATGACCCAAGTAGAGGTTAGCAGCAAAAAATAGAGAGCAGCTCCAGTAGAAGCAACCCAAAAACAGCAAGAGAAATAGCAAACAAACCACAACCTACACGAACAGAACATCAAAGAAAAAAGCTCCACTAAAGATGCACCAAAAATAACTCCAACCAATAGAACAGGAAAACTCCAGAAACCATATAGAGAAAAGTAGCAACCACCCCAAGAAGAAAAAACTAACCATGAGGCAGGAACTCCAAACAACACACAAAAAACCACCAATCCAACATTGATTAAATAAGACAAAGCCAACACAGAAAAGACAAAACCAGAACTGCTCCAGCCCAACCAGGCCACCAACAAAACAAAACCTACAATGGCTCCAGATAGAATAAAATCAAACCGCAACAACCCAGAACAAGACCCAGAACCCCAAGCAGGGCCACCAAAACTACCTAAATTCTAACGTAACGAACACCAAAATGATCAAGATTAATAATCCCATACAGATATCTCGAAAGGTTGGACCCAACCACATCCAAAAAAATCCACCAGACCACACCCCCAATAAGAAAGCCAAGAAGCACAAACATTGCCCTCTTTGCAAATATGATAGAACGAATAATTCAAAAACATCAACAGATTCTTAATCTCCCTAGCCAAATAAAAAGATCAGTAATGCAGCCCACATCAACACTAGAGATTAAGAATTGGAAATTATAACTAAAATTAACCTCAATAATCAAATTAGTTAAGTTAAGAGAAATACATAACCTTAAACCATAGACGATAGCCAAAGTAGTAGCATGGAAAGCATCTCCATTTTAAAGAGGACCATCAAAAGCCATAATAAGATTACCATCATTATTTCTGATAATACCACCACAGCCCACAGTGGAGTCGCTACTAACACCATCAACGTTCAACTTATAGAAATTAATGGGGGGTTTAATCCAATAAATGATTCTAGATTCTTTGGTAGTGTGATCAAACTCCCAATTAAGGCCTAAAATAGAACCCACAAAAGTATAGTTCTTTAAGTTCTTGGCAGAAATTATATTAACAAAAAATAAGGCCAAAATCTTATCTTTAACATTCTAGATAACCTTAAGATGATTCATACGAATACCATTAAAAAGAGAATTATTCCTTTCTAACAATAAATAACATAAAATGAGAGAAGGAATGACATTTCTGATGTGCCCTTTAGACTTAATGAACCAAGCATTCAGCATAGATTTCGGAGATAATTGAGCATTAAAGTAATTTAATTGAAACATGTCATCAAAATAAATCCAAGTTTTAGTAGCAATAGGGCCAGAGATAAAAACATGATGCATATTCTCTAAGTGGTAGCAACATTGGCATTTGGAAGGTAAAAGAAAACCTCTACTAATAATATATCATCAGTGGGAATAAATTTATGCAAAGTTCTCCAAATAAAGACAGCCATAGTAGAAGGAATACTCTTGTGCCATATCATAGAGAAAATATTATCACAATGTTTTCTAGACCAAAAGGCATGCCAAGCATTTTTCAAATAAAAACACCCATCTTTAGACAAATCACATAAGATGATATCATTAGAAGCAATATTGATAGGAAGGTTCAAAATTTGATGAATAAGGTAGTCCAGGATGACATTACAGAGCTTTTCATAATCCCAACAATTATTAGAAATGAAAGAATTAACCTTAACAGCCACAATAGAAGAAGTATTCATAATAGAATCAATAGACTGATTATCCAAGCAGCGATCCTGCCAAAAGAAAATATTACCCTCACCAAGCCCCAAAGAAATGAAGGGCTCAACAGACCATTTAACTTTACAAAGTCTCTTTCACACTAAAGAGTCACCTTGATTAAAAACACTGGTAGAAGGATGTTTACCAACACAATATTTAGTAGACATAAATTTAGCCCAAAGACTCACTTTAACACGAAAATTATACCAAAGCTTAAAAGAAAAGGCATTAGCTAAATCATTCGTACTTTTACAACCTAAGCCCCCTTCAGCCAAAACACCACAACATCTATCCCACACAGCCCAGGAAATTTTTGAACTGCTGGAAGTGCCCTTCCAAAAAAACTTATTAATAATCCTATGCATTCTATTACAAACCTCTTTAGTCGGCAACAAAGTTTGAAAGATATAAACCAGCAAGGAGCAAAGAACACTTTTAACAAGAATTAATCTACCACCAAAGCTCAGAATGTTGGAGTCTCACGATAAAAATTTATTCTGAATAAAGGTAATAAGTTCATCAAAAAGAAAAGTTTTCTTACGACCTTTAAAGAGGGGAACCCCAAGATATTTTATGGGTAATTGGCCATGCAAAAAATCAATAGCATTTTTAATGACCAAAATGCGATCATTAGGAACTCTCTTGGAAGTAGCAAAACAACATTTATTTTATTAAGAGATAAACCACTGACCATCTCAAATTGATCAAAAAATTCCATAAGTTTATGAATCTTGTTCGCAGAAGCATTCGTAAAAATAATAAAATCATTAGCAAAGCAATGATGAGAAATAGGAAAACCGCCCAACGTTCTAAAATTAAGACTGGGAGTATTCTCAAAGAGATTAATAAGACCTCTAGAAAGAAAATCAGCAACAATAATGAACAGAGAAGGGGAAATAGGGTCACCCTGTCTTAAACCATGAGAAGATTTGAAAAGCCTATTACTAGAGTCGTTAAGAATAATGGAAAATTAAACATTCTTTATACAATTTCTAATAAGCTTAATAAAGATGAATTGAAACCAAAGAGATGTAAAATGTTCTAAATAAAGTTCCAATCAATATTGTCATAAGCCTTGGAAATATCCATCTTTAAAATCAAATTACCCCCTCTCACCCTAACATCAAGATCTTGGCTAAATTCCTGAGCCAACAAAATATTGTCAGCAATAGCCCTCCCTTTCACAAAACCCATCTGAAAGGGAGAAATAATTCTAGGTAAAATAGGAGTTTAACTATTCGTGATAATTTTAGAAATCAACTTGTTAAAGAAAGTACAAAGGCTAATAGGTCTAAAATCATTCCAAGAGCTTACAGGACTATTTTCAGGAATAAGCATAATAGAAGTCGAGGTAAAGAATTTAGGGATATAGTTGCCCGCAAAGAAGTCCAAAACTCTAGCAACCAGATCTTTGTAGATAATGTGCCGCAATTTTTTACCACCAAGAGCTTACAGAACTACCCTCACCGGAGCGAGGAGAAGATCGCCGGGCACTCCTCCTCACCATTCTCCCATATTCCGCCCATTTAGCCTATTAAATGAAAATTAGGGTTTGGTTTTGTCACTACATTGAATTGCAAAGTAAAAGATAAGATACCAGATGATAAAAAAGTTTTGGAGGGCTTCTGCCCTGGCTAATCACTTGTGAATTTTTATCCTTTTTCCTAAGCATTTCTTGCATAACATCAACTAAAATAACATTTTTATTGATATTTAAGATAGTAAAATACTATAAAATTTGCACTAAATAATTTCCCCCAAGCTTAAACTGTTGCTTGTCCTTAAGCAATGGTGTAATAATTGATTAATTAGATCACTAGCCTAAATAAAAATTGATAATTTAAAATTACTAAATATTAGAAAATACTTCATTATCTAGATGTAATCTAGAATGATCAAATTAATGCAATTTGAATGATCATAAGTAATTATCCTAATCAATCATCCTTGTTATTATTTGAATTGATCTTATTCACCACAATTATTAATGCAATAATGACTATTGATTTTAGATATGAGCAATGTATCATTTAGAGATTAGTTGTGATTGTAGTTAAATTTTGAAATTCATTAGTGTAGTTCTTATATGCTTAGTTCACTTACCCTTTCCTATTTGATTTAAGTATTTAAAATATTTTTAGGAATTGAGCTTTATTAAATACCAAATTTTGAAGTACTCATTTTTCTTTTTTTTTTCTTTCTTTCTTTCTTTTGATTTTTCATGTTTTACATATTTTTGATCTTTTAAGTTCTAAATAATGATTTTAAATATCTGATTCCTTTCTTCGTTCAAGCAACCATAAATTAAATTAATATTAGAATCTTGGTAAGCTCACTAATTCCACAATTAAGTTTTTGTTGATTTTTGTAATTTATTCTACACACTCCCTTTCTCTAAACTCCTTTATTCAATCCTTAATCATTAGTATATGCTTAAGTGTATAACTTTTAAGTTGAAAGCAAGTCAATAACTTAGATGATCTTCATTGGTTAATTACTATTATTTTCAAATTATAAAATGTGGTACTTTATTAATCAAAATTATCACTTAGAGTTTAATATTATTCTTAATTTTATTTTGGCTAAATGAGCAATAAAAGTGCAAGTGCAATGTAGAGGGCATCTTCAACAAATATTAATGTTAGGGATTTCATGAAATGTAAATTGAACTTAATAAAAAATGACATATAAAATTATAATAAATAATTACAATAGGTAAATCATACTACTGATAAATAGAACATAACCAAATACTGAAAAGAAACAAAAAATATTCACAACAACATATAACATAGTTAGGTTGCCTCCCAAATAGCACAAAATTCAAAATCTTCAGCTAGACTTGCCTAGATTTATCATTTTTGGATGGGATACATCACTTAAAAGTTCGATACGGATGTTAAGCCTAAGTGAACTTGTCCCTAGGGGCACCAAGAGGGAGGTGAATTAGTGAATTTAAAAACTAATTGGTAAGTTAAAAAACAAAGGTGATATTTTTTAGATTTTTTACTATTCGAAAAACAAATAATAATTATTACTAAATGCAGAAGTGAATGAATTTACCAAAACATCAAAATAATGGTAATGATATTCTTAATCAGTAGTCAAAAGAATTAATTATGATTTTCACCAAGCAGTTAATATGATATTAAAAAGCAAAAAAATTAAAATGCAAAAATAGAAAATCAAAGTAAACACACTAGAGATTTATAGTGGTTTAGTCAAATAATGACCTATGCCCACTCCTCAGAATCCTCCACTCCGAGAATTGCACTATCACTATAGCATCTCACCTTTTGATCCCACAGTAAGGTAGAGAAGCCCTTACACAACTCACTTCCACCTAACCTGGTGCAGCGGAGAGCTGAAAGCTTTGTCACACTCCTAGTTTTGGCAGTAAACCTTCAATAATTTTTCTCCCTCCTAGAGAAGGCATAAAACCTCAAACTCCTTTCTCACCTTCTTGGTAATGGTAGAGAATCACAAACTCCTTTCTCACCCTCCTGGTGATGGCAGAGAACCATGAACTATTTTCTCACCCTCTTGGTGATGGTAGATAACCACATCCTTAAGCTGAAAAATCTCTTCCCAGAGCGACCCAAGAAACCTTCATAGACACTTGGAGGAATGGCAAGACACTTTCTTGGAGCAACCGTGTAAACACCTCACACTAACTCTCACTCAAACATAAGCACTCCCTCTTCTTCCCGAAGCTCTCCTAAATCTTCTTCTTCAAGCTCCTTCTTAAGAACACTCAACAGCCAAAGACCTGAAATAAGTCCAATGAGAGAGCTTAAATAGAAGGCCTCACTAGAAGCCTTAAAATTCAATTCTATAAGTCTAATCATACAGTATGATCATGGATCATCTAGTATGATTTGTTCAAAGTACTCCTGTTAGTACTGTATAAAAAGCTAGATTTTACCTCCAAGTTAATTGGTAGAGTAATAGAGTCAAGCTAAATTCTTTAAAATCTTTCTGTATATATTGCTAACTTATGTACAAATAAATCTCAAGCATGCTAAGTTTCACAATTTATAGAAAATCTTTCAATTTTAAAATCACAGTTTCAATATCCCTTTCAAAACCTTTCAAATTAACTTCAACTGTCATTGTCATGTGTCTTCTACAATATTCTATTATAGTTGAACCTATGCAACGCAAATCAAAATTTTCTTCAAATAAAATCTGAATTAGACATTTTACCCCCGAGTCAATCGATGGGGTAAAAGAGTCAAGCTAGGTTCCCCTAGATTTCCTCAATCAATTTTGTAAACCTTCATGTTGGGTGAAAACTCAGAATGCTAAGGTTCAAAATTTAAAGAAAATCAATCAAGTTCAAAATTCAAATCCAACTTTAAGAATAAATAAAACTTCAACCTTAATTTTAAAGTTGATTTTCATTTCAAATTCAAGTTCAATTTTGATCTCAAATTCAAATCCAAGCTTGCACAATTCACTCCCAAGCCAATCAGTGGGGTAGAAGAGTTAAGCCAATTCATATAATTTCCTCGTTGATCTGTTAACCTTTATGTTGAATGTAAGTTTGATGTATTGAGTTTCAAAACCCAAGGAAACTCCTCTTTAATCAATCAAATCAGCTATAGTTTTAAAACATAAAATCCTGTCAAATCTAGGCTTTGACATTTTACTCCAACTCAGTTGATAAATTGTAAGAGTCTAGCTCAACTCTTAAAATCTCTTTATCAACTTTGTAAATTCTCATGTTGAGTGAAAACTCAGCATAAGAGTTTCAAAGTTTAAAGAAAATCAAATAAACTCAAAACTCAAATTTAATTTCAAATCAAACTAATTGAAATCACATTATTAACTCAAGGAAATTAAGCATACTCAAATGGCTAGAAAACTTATCTTCTCACTGGATAGGAACTTGACCATATAAGAAATCTTTTGTGATAGTTCGATTCAGTTTGGAGTGAAGTCTCAAAACATCAAGCTATCATTCAATGGAGAAATAATAATTGACATGTCTATCGGTACACAAAGGGATATTCCCTTAGTTGAGATTACTTTAGGATCAGGAGTTGACTCCCCTATCTCTAAGATGGAGGTCATTGTCGCCCCTATGACAACTATATCCTCTACTATGGAGGATAAGAGCCATAAATCAATCATGATCGACGAACGACCATCTAAGTATGAGATTTGGTCAAGTTCTAGTACCCCTAATGCCATCAAAAATAAGAAGAAAAGCTACCTTTGAAGAGCTAGAAAGAGGAATCTTAAGGCTAAAAAGACTGATGAATTAGAAGCCTTAAAGCAAGTCAAATTTGAGGCCAATCAAGAATTCCTTGCTCCTTCTACGTACCTCCTCCTTGGTGGAAATTATTTCTACCCTCTTCCTATTGCCCAAATGAGGGAGGTTGTGAGAAGAGCAGCATGACCTCCACCGTGCTTTTTTGACTATTGTACAAAAAGGATCAATCAAGACAGAACTGAACAATTACCAGTAATAGGCCATAGGCCCATAGTTAAAAGATATGACCCATCCACTCTACTAGAAGATGTTAGGTCACGTTACTATATGTGTCCCACTACATCATCTAATGAGAAGGAGGTGTAAAAACCACTCGGGGCGCCGCTCTCCTAACTACTAAGCCACTAGTAATGAGAGGGGGATTTAATCTAAGATTATATTAGATAGTGATACCATAGAAATTTAACTTTCAAAGGGGTCCTATCGTGATAAATCTTTTGATTAAAATGATGATACATCAACTAGGGATAGTGTATACCCCTAAATAATCTCTCCTTCCAAAGTGATTGTAGGAATCTAATTCCACACTGCTAGGGTCTTGCCACTTAGACCTCTAATTTTTCCGTAAGGAAAACTTACCAATTTGTCAAGTGTACTAGATCAAGATTTTCAAGATAGTTGATTCACCTTTTTTATGAAAATTGACCTCTACCTTAAACTTTAAGCAGTAGAGAGTTATAGTTGACTCCATAAGATGTTTAAATGCCCCTCCCTCCCACCACTTCTGTGGGTTAATTTGATCTTTGAATTAAAATCTATATCAAACTTAAGTTGATTTGGAAATGAACATCCTTTCAATCTTTTTGCAATTTTTTATCTTAATAGGCATCTCTTACAAGCTTTGAATCTATTCCAAGATTTTCCTAGTCAAGTTAATACTCCCATCAAAATATTAGGTCTTCTTTGAGGATTATTCTTCCTTGTATAAGAGAGATTGAGTTTTCTTCTCTAATACTTGAGATATAATCATAGCATTCAAAAAAGAGCAATCATTTTGAGATTTTAAAGGAAGGTGAAGCCTCTTCTCAAAATCAATTGAAATCAAAAGATGCACAAAGTGCTCCAAAAATCAAGAAATGCACGAAGTGCATCAAAAGTCCACAAGATGCACAAAATGCATCATTAAATCAAAAGATGCATAAAGTGAGCCACCAAGAAAGGAAAAACAAAGAAAGAGGCTTCTTCCTTCTTCAATTTCTTATATCTCAAAGAAAAACCTGATTAATCCTAATTACTTGACTTTGAAAATCTCAAATCTAGATTCTCCATCCTGCACGGATTATCTATCAGATATAAAATTCTATGCAAGAGAATTGAAAAGATCAAATTTCTCTATCTAACTTAAACCTTTTTAAAATTGATTCTAATTTAAAAATACATAAGGGAGATCCCAGTTTAGTTTCTATGAAACTTGGTCTGGGTCAACAAAACCTAAACCCTTGAACCTCTTCAGGTTACCTGGAGTCAATCTACTTCTCACTCTACTTATAAATTTGATCCCATTGGTCATTCTGACCTGGTCTAAATGTTTAAGAGGAAATTTTCAATAAAAAGAATAAATCATCTACTCTTGATAAAATTTAAATTTTATCCTTGAGGAATGTGTGTGAGTCATTGCACATAGGCATCTTTTCCTTCAAGGCCTTTTCTATAAAATCACACTCTATGTTGGGTCCAAGATCAATCCCACTAGAGGAGTGGTTTACTTTACATGAAATTGTCATTTAAAATCAAATCATAGTTGAGCAAAATGCTCGACTTTAATTGGAGGAACTCGAGGCCTTGCAGAGCATCGTCTTAAGGCTCAATAAAAATTAGAGTTGTACAAAACTTGAATGGTTTAAGCCTGTGATAAGATAGTGCGACTTAGAACCTTCCAAGTAGTAGACTTGGTCCTGGTTCTTCGAATGCCTATCTTAGCCTACCTGGAGATCAGTGGGGGAGTTTGAACCAATATAAGATTAACCTTTTATTGTAAAGATGATCTTTGAGGGAATTTCAAACATAAATTGATCAACCCTAAAGGATGCCACCTGATATTTTCAAACATTAGGGTGGCTCTTCAGGAAGTACCATGCTGAATGAGTATCAAATTCAACATCAACAAAACACTCTTCAATTCAAAAAATTTTGAATTCAAAATTCTCCAAATTCAAATTTGAAATCTTCCAAATTCAAATCTCTATCCGAAATCAAAATTTCAATTAATCTCAAATCAAATCAAATTAAATCAAAATCCAAAATTCAAAGTTCATATCCAATTCAAAACCAAAATCAAAATTCTCTAGTATTTTAAGGATTGGTGTGAGTCCCCGTTCTTCCTTTTCTTAGGATTAGATCTGCTAGTGGTGGAGCAAGCCCATCGTGGCACTATCCTAGCATCCAAAATTAAATTTGGGTTAGATAGTTCTTTCCAAAATCCTTTAAGCTTTAGGTAGACTGTCTCCTTGGCTATTTCCCCTAGTTATATATGAGTCCCTATGCTTTCTAGCTAGGTTAGTCATTGAAAATCTAAAAGAAATTTGATCTTTTAGGAGTAGGTGTGAGTCCCCGTGCTTCCTATCTCCAAGGATCTCAACTGACTAGTGATGGAATTAAGCCTGCTGGGCCCCATCCTAGTTAGTCACCATCTAGTCCCCTGGTTAGATGTGAGTCCCCGAGCTTTCTAACTAGGTTAGTCATTAAAAACCCAAAAGAAATTTCATCTTTTAGGAGTAGGTGTGAGTTCTCGTGCTTCCTATCTCCTAGGATCTTGATTGACTAGTGATGGATTCAAGCCTGCTGGGCCCCATCCTAATTACTCACATTCTAGCCTTTCAGGGATAGGTGTGAGTCCTCTTGCTTCCTTTCCTTAGGATTAGACCCACTAGTGAAGGAGCACACCCTCTGTGGTACCATCGTAGTTTCAAAATCTTAATTTGATCCTCTATATGGAGCAAGTTTCTTCCCCACATGATCATCCACTAGTGATGGAGTACACTCTATGTGGTACCATCCTAATTTTTAAATCTTGATTCATCCTCTATGTGGAGCAAGTTTCCTCCCCACATGATCATCCACTAGTGATGGAGCATACCCTCTGTGGTACTATCCTAGTTTCAAAATTTTAATTCGATCCTCTGGGTGGAGCAAGTTTTCTCTCCACATGATCATCCACTAGTGATGGAGTACACCCTATGTGGTACCATCCTAGTTCTAAAATCTTGATTGGATCCTCTATATGGATCAATTTTCCTCTCCACATGGTCATCTACTAGTGATGGAGTACACCCTTTATGGTACCATTCTAGTTTCAAAATCTCGATTCGATCCTGAGTGTGGAGCAAGTTTCCTCCCCACATGATTATCCACTAGTGATGGAGTACACCCTATATGGAACCATCCTAGTTTTTAAATCTCAATTTGATCCTTTATGTGGAGCAAGTTTTCTCCCCACATGATCATACACTAGTGATGGAGTACACTCTCTGTGGTGCCATCCTAGTTTCAAAATCTTATTTGGATCCTCTGTATGGAGCAAGTTTCCTCCCCACATGATCATACGTTAGTGATGGAGTACACCCTCTGTGGTACCATCATAGTTTCAAAATTTTATTTTGATCCTCTGTGTAGAGCAAGTTTCCACCCCACCTGATCATACACTAGTGATGGAGTACACCCTCTGTGTTACCATCCTGGTTTCAAAATCTTATTTTGATCCTCTGTGTGGAGTAAGTTTCCTCCCCACATGATCATCCACTAGTGATGGAGTACACTCTCTGTGGTACCATCCTAGTTTCAAAATCTTATTTTGATCCTCTATATGGAGCAAGTTTCCTTCCCACATGATCATCCACTAGTGATGGAGTACACCCTTTGTGATACCATCCTAGTTTCAAAATCTTAATTTGATCCTCTATGTGGAGCAAGTTTCCTCTCCACATGATCATCCATTAGTGATAGAGTGCACCCTTTTGTTGTACCATCTTAATTTCAAAATCTTGATTTGATCTTTTATATAGAGAAAGTTTCTTCTCCATGAGATCATCCACAAGTGATGAATAATGCCCTTTGTGGCACCACCCTGGTTCTACCTTTAACCTTTCTTTTCCTTTAGGTTAAGTGCTGCCTTTCCTTAGGATTAGATCTACTTGTGATATAGTACGCCCATCATGGCACTATCTTTATCTTATTTCAAATTTGATCCTCTATATTTAAGAGTTCTTCCTTCCTATATGATCATTAAATCTTCTTTTCCTTAAGGTTAGGTGCCTTCCTTCCTTAGGATTGATGTACTAGTGGTGGAGAATGCCCCTTTATCGCACCATCCTAGTTTTAATTATAAATTCTAAAATTAAATCTTCTTTCCCTTAAGGTTAAGTTCTTCCTTCCCTTAGAATTAAATCTGCTAGTGATGGAGAATGCCCTTTATGGCACCATCCTAACTTCAAACTCAAGAATTCAATCCTCTTTTCCTTAAGGATATGTCCTTTCCTTCCTTAGGTTTAGACATCCTAGTGGTGGAGAATGCCCTCTGTGGCACCCTCATATTGTCAATTTTTATTTCAAATTCCAAAATTAGCTTCTTTTCCTTAAGGTTAGGTAATTTCCTTAGGATTATATCTACTAGTGGTAGAGTACGCCCTTAGTGGCACTACCCTAGTATCTATTTAAAACTCAATCCTCTAGGGTTAGGTCTTCCCTTCCCTTAGAATCAAAACTCAAATTTGATCCTCTATAGTTAGGAGTTCTTCCTTCCTATATTATCATTAAATCTTCTTTTCCTTAAGGTTAGGTCCCTTCCTTTTTTAGGATTGATGTACTAGTGGTGGAGAACGCCCCTTTGTGGCACCATCCTAGTTTCAATTTTAAACTCTAAAATCAAATCTTCTTTCTATTGAGGTTAGGTTCTTCCTTCCCTTAGGATTAAATCTGCTAGTGATGGAGAATGCCCTTTGTGGCACCATCCTAGCTTGAAACTTCAAACTCAAGAATTCAATCCTCTTTTCCTTGAGGATAGGTCCTTTCCTTCCTTAGGTTTAGACATCCTAGTGGTGGAGAACGCCCTCTGTGGCACCCTCCTATTATAAATTTTTATTTCAAATTCCAAAATTAAACTTCTTTTCCTTAAGGTTAGGTACTTTCCTTAGGATTAGATCTACTAGTGGTAGAGTACGCCCTTAGTGGCACTACCCTAGTATCTATTTAAAACTCAATCCTCTAGGGTTAGGTTTTTCCTTCCCTTAGAATCAAAACTCAGACTCGATCCTCTATAATTAGGAGTTCTTCCTTCCTATACGATCATTTAAGCTTCTTCTCCTTAAGTTTAGGTTCTTATCTTCCTTAGGATTAGATCTATTAGTGGTAGAGTATGCCCTCTCTGCACTACCCTAGTATTAAAATTCAAACTCAGTCCTCTATAGTTAGGAGTTCTTCCTTCCTGTACGATCACCTAGATATTCTTTTCCTCTGAGGTTAGGTTTCTCCTTTCCTTAGGATTAGACCAACTAGTGGTAGAGAACACCCACTATGGCACTACCCTAGTATTAATTCAAACTCTGATTCTTTAGGAATATCTTTCTACTTTCCTTTAGAATCAAAATTCTAGACATAACCCTTCAATTCGATCAACGCCATATGTACAATAGAACTTCATTCTATTACACATATTGGGGGTCCATTTATTGACCACTTTTTTATACGAGGTCCTTTGGACCAATCTAAAACCAAAGATCTACCTAGATCTTAAATCAATCCAAATCAAATCCATATTTTAAATCAAAATTCAAGGTTCAAAGGCCCTGTCCTGAAAACCTTTTCCAATGAATTTTCAAACATTTCAAACCCTAGTCAAATGACCTCTGATTCATGATCTATCAATATCATATTGATTAGGCATATATCTAGGGTATACCCTCTAAATTGGAGCTCAATCTAGGGTCTCTAACAGTAAAAACTGAATTAAAATCTAAAAGCTGTAAAACCTTCAAATATTTATGGCCCATGCCACTAGACCTGCCACCTAACGGATTTTGACCTTGGAGCCTTCTACAAACCCATTTTATTACATCTAGACCCTTGATTATCAAATGTTAAACATTAAATTACATGTTGGTGGACTCTCTTTGACCCCTAGTTGACCAGGAGTCAAAATGACCAAAATGCCCCTTAAGGGCAATTTTGGAGTTTTCTTGAAATTCCAATATAATATTTTCAAACCAAACCAAAGAATCTCATCCAATGAATCCTAAATATCATTAGGAGTGCATTGGACCCAAACCCTAGCTCTTGGTCAACCTGGTTGACCAAGTCAACTTAGGTTGACCAAATAACCCTTTAAGGGTTAAATGAGCCAAATCAACATCTATGACCAAATCAAATCATTTGAACCCTCAAATTCATTCCAAAAGATATCCCAATCATGCTCCAAATATTTTTAAAATTTATTTTCGATTAAACCATAGCTAGCTTTACTAAATCACCTAAATTCCCTTCTAAACAATAAACTTTAATTCATAGCCATTAAACCCCTCTCCAATACATCACTCTAGCACTCAAGGAGTTCTCCCCAAGCCACCTCAGCTGCCATATGGCATGGGGATTGGTCAAATGGTCAAATTATGGGTTTAGGGTGGTCAAACTTGGTCAAAACCCATCTTAAGCTTTATCCCCTCTAAACCAAAGCTATCCATGCATTTTGGTGGCTAAGGGGATTATTTGGCATCTGCTCAAAGCTTCCATATCTCTCATATTAAGCTTATACAATCATTATATGCTAGTTTGGGTGGCTAATCCAACTTTAAGCTTCGGCTTTATCCATTCCCTTCCAAAATCTTTAGTTCCAACAGCCCCCAACCCATTCCAAGGATAACTCAACCTCTCCATCAATTTCTAAGACTCTCAAAAACTTTCCCCATCTTTTTCCCAAGCTCAAAAACCTAATTTTGAGAAGAGAGAGAAAGAATAATTACTGTAGCAAAATTTGATCCAACTGTCAAAAGTTCTTGGACCCTTGAAGGAAGTTCTAGAGGATTCAAATACCTTTCCAACAAGCCCAAGAACATCAAAATCTGATATCTGGATTGTAAGTTATCTTTATTTTAAGTTGTATGATCAAACCTTAATTTCTCCCAAATCTCAATGCATGGAGCTTTGAAATTCCATGGGTTGAAAGATTAGGGCATCAAGATCCTATGTTTCAAATTTCATAAATTTGGATGGTGGGATTAAAAGTTATAGGCAATTAAATTTTCAGTTCATTTTGAACTACGCAATCGGATGGCCCTGATCAGGCCACATCACGTGCACTGCAGTTCTACTCAAATTGAATAAAGAAATTCAATTAAATTCCCAAAACTCCCAAAATTCATAGAAAATCTAATTTTTCACCAAATTGAGTGCTCTTGGGCTCGTTGGAAAGGTCTTGATCCCTATTATTCAATAAAAATAAAATTCAAGTGTTTTAATCACTGTATTGTGAGTTATTTTAATTGTTTGAAATCCTTTTATAGCAATTTTCTCACAATCTAGTGGTCAAATTGAGCCCACATTTTGGTGAAATGTTTATGGACATCTTAGGTATTCCCTGTAATTTTTTTAGGATCAGATGTCCAGTGGATTTATGTGATGTGAATTTTTAAAGTAATGGGTCTAAATTATACACAAAACTTTGGAAATCCAAAACTCTTCAAATTCCTTGAATTTAGCTTCATAATTTCTGAGATGTGCTTGCATATGTACTAGGGTTAGATGACCAAAATTTTAAACCCATTTGAACACTAGATACACCTAGAAAACATAATTAAGGAAATAGTCTAGCCAACTTAGAAAAATTCTAGAAAATTGTACACACACCCAATTGGGGTGAAACTTCAGAAAGTTAAACTTAGTGATATTTTACACCTTAGGTTCGAATTTCACTAGATTTGAAGGTCATTAAGTCAGAAAATTAAACTAATCAAAATTCAATCCTTTTTAAGACCCAAAAATTTTTATAAATGTAATAAATCAAATTTAAATCTAAAAACTACAAATAATATTTCAAACTACCCAAACATTAATCCTCTGTCTAGGAAAATAAAAGCTCCATCACTAAACTTTTAATTAAACTTTAATTTAAAATTTAGTGAAAATTAACAATTAATTAAATAATATTATTAAAAATTTTTAAAAATCCAAAATAAATTCTGAACACCTGAAAATATTCCCATGGGTCATCCCTGACCTTTGGGAGTGATTTCATATAGCTTAAGATGAGTTTGGATCAAAATAATCAAAATCTTCTTAATTAAGCAAATTAAAAAATCCATTAATTAACCAAACTTTAAAAAATAATATTTAATTTAAATTAAATCAAAAAATTTAAATAATATATAAAATTAACTAGAATTCAATTCTTAATCAATAAAAATTAAAATCACTTTAGAGGATAATTTATTTTTAAGTAAAAATTAATAATTAATTCATTTAATTAATTAAAACTAATTAAAAATTTCATAAAATATCTAGACACTTGGGAATTTCTCCTTAGGTCATGCCTGACCTTTGGAGTTAATTTCAAGGAGATGAAAGTTCATTTGGAGCAAAATCATAAAAAGGCCCTTAATTAAATAAATTAAATAATTCAAATAAATATAAAAACTTTAAAAAATCATAACTAAGAAAACTCCAAATTGAGCAAATTTAAAGGTATTGTAATCCATATAAGGCCTAATATTTATTAAAATTTTCAAAACCTCAGAAATCACTTAAAATCAAAAAAGTCAATATTTGGGTCAACTCTAGCTCAAATTTTAATCAAAACTTCAAACGTGCATAACTAAATCTAGAAAAATCCAATTCTAGCAAACTCAAAGCCTAATTACTCATCTTAGGGTCTAGTATTTTATAGAAATATCAAAAATCTAAAAATCTATTTGAATCCAAAAGTCAACTTTTGACCCCTTAATTAAATGATTAAAATAATCCCAAAAATTTCAAAATTTGATAATTAATCTCAAATTCCAAAAAATATTAAATCAATGTTTAAATCACTCAACCAACTCCTTTAATACATAACAACCACTCCAAAGATAAAGTTTTTAGGCTGGACTACGCCGAGCTACAGGGTTAAATGTCCTAAGGAGGCTTTGTTCCTCGAGCCTGGTGGAACAACACCACGAATGGATTCAATAGGGTGTAAAACCTTAAAATTAATTGATTATTAATAATTTAACTGAATAAAAATTCTTAATTTAACTACATCAATCAGATTTTTAGGATGGACTACTCCAGGCTGTAGGGTTATGTGTCCTAAGGAGGCTTTGTTTCTCGAGCCTGGTGGCACGGTGCCATGAACTGATTGATGGAAAATATAAATTAATTTAACATTTAAAATCAGAAACCAATTCAATTATTTAAAATTACATTAATTCTTTAACTTCTAATTAATTAAATCCATTTAATCAACCAACTTCAAAAATCTAATTGTAAATAAACCTTAACAAATTATCATTTAAACTTTAGTTAAACTTACCCTTGAACCATCAACAAACCTGAATATTAGAAAACTTAAACCAATTACCCGATATAGGAAATATCCAAACCACAAGACCTATTATATACACTTAGATGGTTTGCTAGGGCACCACTTCTAGATTTAGGTTAAGCCGGTGATTATTTTTCTGCTGTGTGACAAATTTTTTGAGCTTTCACTGCATTGTTATTGTTATAATTAGATGATTGCGGTAATTATTTATTTAATTTCTGCACTCTAGAATGTGATTGATGGGTGTTAGATTTACCCTTAAGATAGGGGTGATTTAAATGCTGATATAATCTTATATAGGTGGTTATGCTCATACTGGGCATTGAAATTAAAGGGGGCAAAGTTAAATTTAAATTAATCAAATTTTTGCATGTGCTCCAGAATGCTAAGTCCCCCTTTAAAAATCAAAAGAGCACAGCCAAGTGTGACTGATTTGAGTACTTTTAATTTTAATATATAACTACTTGAGATGTAATTTCAAATCATAATTATTTAGGATAACTCTACAGGATGTTTGAGTCTAAAATTTTCTATTTTCAAATGTAATTTGATTTGAATCACGAGTTGTATATTCAAAGTAATTTGAGATGGGACATAAATCTAATCTGAAATTTAAAGAGAAGAGTGAAATCTCTTAGGAGAGAGTACCTCTTCATTTGAAATTTAGATTATGATACTTTGAGTATCCAAGGAGGAAAGAAAACACCTCTTTAGGGAAGAGTTTCTTTCACTTGGATACCTAGACCTGACAATCCAAGGAGCCCCATAGAAGGACGAAGAAGTGAAGATCGAGAAGAATCCCATTCTCAAATTCACTTGAGTCTTAGGAGTAGAATCCGGGTTGTTGTTAGTGGTACCCGGCCACTTTACTTTATGCAGACCCTAGGTTGTAATATTAAAAGGCACTTGCCTATGGTCATTTTACTTATTTAATTGATTATCCAATTGATTGTTTGATGCTGATTGTGATATATGATTGCATATTTTTAGTAATTTTTTATAGCCCTTGCAAGTTGATCTTTGTTTTAGCCTGGAACCCGATCAGAGGCTTGTGAGGGAATGTTAAAATTCTTTTACTTAAACAAAAGTAAAATTTTTAAGCTCACATAGAAATCTAACATTTTAAAAAGTAAGCCCGAGTTCACCGAGAGTTCGCATAGCATGTTGTTGCACCTTCTCTCCTTTTGTTAGGCAACTCCCCGCCTACGAGTTTTGGCAGGCCACCTAACCTACGAGGGTGGAGATCTGTCAAGGGGAATCTGTGCAATCTAGGATAAAATCTATTTTTAAGCCTTTTAAAAAAAAATTTCTTCATATTTGATTTAAGTATTTGTTAAGTCATCTAGCATGCATTGCATTAGAAATAAATTAAAATGAGTAAAAAATTTAATTGTATTTACTTTAAGCTTCATACTACCCAATATAAGTCAAAGGGCCAATAAAGGACTGCTCTAGATGTCATCCCTATTCTCAAAAAATTATCTTAAGTAACATCCCTACCACTCTATATTAAATAACCGAACACATGGTTTTGAAGTGCTTAGGTGGTTTAGCTGGCTCCCCAATCCAGGCCGAGGTAAGTCCAGATCTTGCATTGCATTAGCCAGATTAGGGTCGCTGATTTTTGGTGCCCATTTTAGACTTAGGTTCTGAGGCATGTTCAGGCTATAAGACCTCAACCTTTGGGAATCTAATTCCCAAATCTTCTAATAACATTGATAACTCAAACATAAATCTCTTTCAATTCAAATTTAAGCCCAATACTTAGGATAGATTGAGGCACTTCTGAATTATTTCAGAATCCCAGGTGCCTCCTACCCTTCCTCCTTTGACTCCAGAAATAAATGTTCAATCTTGATCCAATCCCGATTTAAAAATTTTAATCCTTGCTTCCTTTGACATCAAGTTTTGAAATCTTAAAATAAAATTTCTATCACTATTTTAGTCGAGAGTATTCGTAGAAAACTTCAGTGTCCTACAATGTAATTAACTATGAGGGCTTGTGCTCGTAGGAGATTTAGTAACCCAGATAAATTTTCAAAATCAATGTTTTAAAATCTCAATTAATTATTTTTGGGCAAATATAAGTCAAAATCAACGATCATTATCATCATTTTTAAACGATCAATAATGATTGATATCTTCTTCCTTCAGGAAGATATATTAATTATTATTGTAACTTTGATTATGAATATAATGATAATTTATCCAAATTTTTGTACTCAAATACCTAAGTGAACAATCATTTTGACCCTCCAGGGTTATATGTAGTTCTTGCTCGAATTTGACTATAATAATCAGGATAAAATTTTAATCGTGTAAATTAAACCCATTAGGGAATGATATTTTTGCCTCTCGAGGTAATCTTTTATTCATAATGATGCGTTCAATTTCAAAATTAAAATTTAAGGAATTAAATCACCAAAAAATAATTAATCTTTTCAAAAATAACAATACTTTTTAATCAAACAATTATGTTTTATCCTGTGCTCTATTCCAATATCATGTAAAAAGTTCAAGTAAAGTTTATGTTATTACTTTTAATAAGTTCCTACTGTTGACACGTGACTACTCTAGAAATTATTCATTATGTTGTAATCATGTTAATGATATAGCATTTCACAAATGTCATGTCACTTTAAATTAAAAGTATAGAACTTCTTGTTTATATAATACTAAATTCTTGTACAATTCATCTTGATTATAAATATTATGTTTTTTAGCAGGCCGTGTATAGCCTACTGAGCATGAGTTGCTCATTATTGTTATTAACATGTTATTTCAAGAAAAGGTAAGGCCATAGCTGAGTAGAAAAGAGTTGATAAGGTTAAAGTACAGACTATAGCCATGTTTTCGATTATAGTTTTATTGATCATAACATGGAAGTGTTATGAATGGAAAACATGATGTAAGGTCTGGAAAAGAAATTCTTGAATAAAGTTATATGTCAGCTTACCAACTACAAGAATTTAAACATCAAAATTAATAATTCAGCATTGGATGTAAAATAGAAGATGGACAATGTTCTCCAACAAAAGCACGGCAATTGATTTAAGGAGTATTCTCATCCTTAGGATTGTGATGGGAGTTTTTTGAAAAAGATTGGTGATCTATGAAATAACTGTCCATGGTATGACCGAGTAACTTGGAATCAACAAATACAACATGTAACTTTGTTTTACCAATATGATTAAGGTGAAATCTTTCATCCCAATTGTAATTTTTCACGTCGGTCCATCATCTCAAAAGTTGCAATTTTCTTAAATTGAATAAAGGACATAGTAGAGGGAGTTACAGTGAGGGCCCTGAGAGCATGAGCCCCAACCGCTCCATCAGACATCAAATCTCTTCTCCTATTTTTTCTACTATGTAATTGAGCTTATCATTATATGTGTATATAATCTCTTCTTTTATTTTCCATCATCTCAAAAGTTGCAATTTTCTTAAATGGAATAGAGGACGTAGTAGAAGGAGTTACAGTGAGGGCCCCGAGAGCATGAGACCCAACCGCTCCATCAAACATCAAGTCTCTTCTCTTATTTTTTCTACTATGTAATTGAGCTTATCTATCTATATATATATATATATATATATATATATATATATATATATATATATATATATACTTTCCTTTCAAAATTAAATATAGCACCCTATCTTTACATCTTATTCTAAAATATTTAATTTTGTCCCTTGCCAGGCTCCAGAGACAGGATTTACCATTTCAATTTTCATTATGCTTTGATGAAACAAACCTAAAGTTGTAGCACTCCTCCAATGTATAATATTAAATAATAATGATTAAAATTAAATTATTACAATAATATTATGTAAACCTGAATATTTAACTATAAAAAATCATTAATATCTTAGTTTAATGTTGCATGTCACCATTAGGCCACAGAGTCAATCCATGCTTCAATTTTTATTATTTTGTTGTTTAAATTATAATCAAATTCGACTAAAGTGATCACTAACAAACATTAAATCCATAAATTCTTGACTTGGTATGAAATTTGCATCACTAAAAAATTTGTATATAAAAAGGAAAATTATGTGCATGTGATAATTTTTCCTTAATAAAATTAATGCCTTAAATATTTAAAGTGAAAAAAGATAATCATAAATTTATGTGTAATACATCTAATAGAATATAGAAAATAAAATTTAATAATTTATTAAAAATAAATATTAATATTTAAAAAAATTAAAATACTGTTTCTCTATGAACTCTAAATATAAAAGCGAAAAAAGTCACAAAAAAGAGTATTTTAAAAATCATTAATTTGTATCTCACTAATTAAAAATTTTAGCTCCGCCAGATTGATAGAGGTCTGGGTGAAATTGATAACTTGCTTTACAAATAACAATATTGAGATGGGCTGAATTGGTGTAGAGGTTTGGTGATTCTTTTCAAGTACAGAACCTAGACATGCATTGATCATCTATTTATAGAAGGAAGAATTGGAAAATTGCTGTATATCAGAAGTTTTATAGAATTGAAAACATTATCACTTTATAAATCCAATCTTGAAGGTCCTTCCCATCAAAACAGTTAAGGACAATTTAATGGCTTTAGGCAAGGGAATATTTGTTTCGGTGGGATATATCAAAGAAGGAAGGCTATGGCTCGAAGAGGAGGAATCGAGAGATGTAGGGGACAGAAGGTTATTGCAGAGTAGGGGTGAAAACGAGTCGAGTCGAGCTCGAGCCAAACAGTGTTCGAGTCGAGCTCGACTATTAAAAACCGAGGTCGAGCTCGAGCTCGACTCGTCTCATATGTCGAGCGGCTCGTCGAGCTCAGTCGAGCTCCGCTGCGAACTCCGTCCCGAGTCGGCTCGTCGAGCTCAGTCAAGCTCCGCTGCGAAGTGCGAACTCCTCGTCGTCACGAGCTCGCCATCTCGTTCGCTCATCCGTCGTCTAGTTCGCAGTCGCGTTCGCAGTCGAGATCCACTGGATCTGATCCAACGTCCTGAGCTCGAAAGATCCGCCGTCGACATCGTCGTCACGAGCTCGTCGTTGTGTCTGCCGTCAAGATCGCATCCGCCGTTGAGATCTAGCATCCCGAGCTCGTCATCGCGTCCTCCGTCGAGTCCCGAGCTCGTCATCACGTCCGCCGTCGAGTGACTCGAGTCCCAAGCTCGCTGTCGCGTCCGCCGCAGAGATCCAGCATCCGTCGTTCGTCCGTCGAGTACCAAGCTCATCGTCGTCGTCCGCCTGACCTTCATTCGTCATCCCGCTCGCGCAACCCAATTTTTTTCCCGCCCAGTCACACGCGAGCTACTCGACGAGCCGACGAGTCGAGTCGGAGGTGTGTTCGAGCTCGAGCTCGATAAGCCATCGAGCTCGAAATTGTGTTCGAGCTCGACTCGCGAGCTCGATAAGCTCGGCTCGTCGAGCCAGTTACCGAGTTGAGTTTGAGCCGGCTCGCGAGTCGGCTTGACTCGTTTGCACCCCTATTACAGAGCATTTGTTCAATTTGACTATCAAGATTCTACACCTTTAGATTAAGTTCACGCCATCCTGTGCAGGATTGGAATAAAAATAGAATAAAATGAAGTTAATGGAGAAGTTGCCGCCATTAAGGAATGAAAGGAGGGTAAGGAAGGAGGAGAGTATCAATTTTGATACAGTTCTTTAGGAAGGAGCGGAATAGGGAGACCTCTTATTCATAGATAGCGATTAAGAAGGCATGTAAAGTCAAAATTCACTCATAGATAGCCTTTTTTTTTCGGGTTGGAGACCTCTTATTCATGATAATATAAATTTAACTGTACTGCCGACATTATACTTACTGAAAATAGGGTTGCTTAAAACTGAATGGGACAGCCAATTTAATTACTGAAAAAAAAAAGATATTTATTCTGAAGTTATTCGCAACACATTTGTTCTAATTCCAAATGGACATTTATGAGAAATTTGGATTAAATCTGAATCAGCAAAGAAAATATCATCACACATATCACTATACAATCTTTAAACGCGAATGACATTCACCATACATCAGCGTTGAAAGGAAAATTAATCTTAAATAAATTAATTAAGTTCTGGTATTTTAATCAAAATTCCTTAAAATTATATGAAATCAAAGTTAATCTTATGAAAAGATCTGATCTAATTAATTGAGGTTAATTATCGCTCTAATGCCGGAAAAAATTTTTTTTTTTGAAACTCATTTGATTTGCTTTGCTTAGAGATGAATAAATATAAAATTTACTTATTTCAGTAAGTTTTATTTTATTTTTTTCATCTCAGTTTAAATAAAATTAAGTTTGAAAATCAATCATGCTCAGTTAATCCTGATCTAAAATTTGTCCTCCTATGCATCTACCCTGGGTATTGGAGAGCATCCCATAGAATCCCATCACCCATTTGAAATTTAAAAAAATATAGGTTTTCATTGAGTTTATTTGTTTCCTATTCAAGGATCCCAACCCAATTCGCAATAAGTCTAATAGAAGCATCTGCTAGAAGCTTAAAATGTAAAAGATCACACTACAAAGAAAGCAAGCTTGAAGACCATATATACAGTAGAAGTGATACAGAAACTACGATGGCCACGAATTGATCAAGCCGGAAGGATATGAGTGCTAATTGAGACCATTATGATGCCCGGCCCAAAGGTGAATAATGGCGTTGCAGCTTGATTTTCTCGTAGAACTCCGTGATAAACTTTTCAGCCCTTGAATCAATCTCCTGGTCCTCCTCATCAACCCCCTTCTCCAGCGTTGCATCAGACCAAGAAGTCTCTGACTCCCAATCTTCCTCCTCATCGATCAAATGATCAGTATGATCTTCGTCACTCTCTTCCACCTCCAGATACTTCGTTTCTATTGACTTTTGGAAGAAATTTACATATTCATCTTCGTCGCTTTCGAAGTCGACGGAGGGAGTGAGGCAGGGAAGAAAGCAGAGGGAAGCGGAGCGGTGGTGATTCTTTGATTGGTAGGACGGGGTGTCATCGAATGAGAATTCGCGTTCGCTGTAATGCGAGAGGTAAGTGTCGCTGTTTAGAGCGCGGGAGTCGTCGAGAGAGCGTGGCTTCAATTCAGCCCCCTTCCTAGTCTTGAGTAGGGGGAGACGGAGGAGACGCCAAGCGCGGCCGGCTACTGTAGATGTCTTTTTTCCCATTGCGGGCAGGAGAGAATAAAAAACAATCCTGCAGTGGCAATGTTTTCAGCTTGCAGCTTGGTAAGGTTTTAGGTTCGTGTGGGGCTTTTATGCTGTGTTTTCTAAGCTTTGGAGATGACAATAAATGGAAAAATTAGAGAAGGTTATTTGTCGAAATAAAGCTTTAAGTGTAAGACTAAAATATTTTGTGTAAGAATATCTTAATAAAATATAAATTAAGATGAATTTTTAATATTTTAAATTCATTTTATAATGTGTAAAATATGTTAATAATTTGTACTAAAAGAATTTTAAATTTCATATGAGACTTTAAATTTCATTTTAATCTAATATTAAATTGAGTATTCTTATTTAATCTGTATGAGAATTTCAGCCATATATATTAAGGTCATGAATTTTTGTCATATATTTCAAGATTAATAGATAATTATTTAAAGAAATAAAAATTATGAGAATTATTTAAAAATAATAAAAAATTAATGAGAAATTTGGATAAAAATTAGTCTTGAGTCTATTACATAATAATCTATATTACATTTACTTTAAATTAAATTAAAATTTTTTTTTATTTATTCTAATAAAGAAATTGATCAGAATATTCTGATCCTATTTTTTTTAAGAAAAAGCATGTTAAATTTTTTTAGACTTGATATTTAAGGATCCTTAAGATTACTGCTACTGGTTTAACAGTTCAACGAGATAAAAGGAGGCTTTCTATTGGTTGCAAAAAAATTGTTTTCTTCCATGAGTTTAAAATCGTCTTTGTTTATGAGCTGATTTGTATTTTTATTTGTTACAGTGATATATATATATATATATATAATAATAATAATAATAACAGAAATATGACAATCACCACCTCAAGGACAAGCTCACAACCACTAGTCAATAACTGTACCAATGCATCACGCACCTACACGTGTCATGTCATGCATCACACATCAACAATTGTAAATCTAGAACAATCCTCTTCCAATATATATATTCATCATCTGTACTTTACAGCATATATATATATATATATATATATATATATATATATATAGAGAGAGAGAGAGAGAGAGAGAGAGAGAGAGAGAATGCATATTAACTATGTTTAGCAAGAATTCGCTTTACTGTTTTTTCATGGTATCAGTGCACGTTTAAAGTTTCACAACTTTTGCGATGGCTCAGTCTTCTTCTTCGCAGACAATCGACCCTCTGTTTGCTACCTTCACCAAAAGTTGTATTATACCTACTTCTCTGAAATTTTTCATATGAAATATCAAAACTATTGTCCCTCCCCAACTTTCCAATGAGAACTACTTAATCTGCAAATCTCAGATTCTTAAGCAGCTCCAAGCGAATGGCTTCACTGCATTTCTCCTTCCCACAGCTAGTCCACCTCCTCACCTCACCTAGGTAGTAGATGGCACCACCATAACAAACCACAGATACACCCAGTGGATCCTCATTGATCAAAATTTGGTTGCAGCCATCTTCTTCGCACTTTATCCCTCAGTCCTCCCCTACGTCCTTCATCTTGAATCCTGCCCCGCCATATAGCTCACCAACGAGCGCCGCCTGTAAGCTTCTAACAGATCCAAAGTGTTCAGCTAAAGAATGTGCTCCATAATATCACAATGAAAAAACTCACTATGAAACAATACCTGACTGAGATTAAAACCATTGATGACAATATAGCTGCACTAGGTTCCAACGTCGACACTAAGGACATCGTCTTGTACACGCTAATGGCCTTCCTGCATTCGTTGACCTCATTTCTATATGAGGTCATCAGGATCCATCCAGACTCCTGCCTGTTGATCTAATAGTTGACAATCATCCAGTTGTCAATCATCTAGAGCCCAATCAAATCTCAATCCAGCCCTCAATCAAATTCCAATTCAAACGTCAATCAACTTCGATTCAGACTTCAATCCAGCATTCAATCAGTCTTCAATCATCAACAATCATCCACTTGATTGTGATTGTGGTGGATAAATCAAACAGAGCTTAATTGTGAGTGAAATGAATTAATCAAATCCAATGGAAGTGTTTAGGACATTTGCATATAATTCCTTATTTTAATATACATACTCATGATCTAGGCAATTTGGCTTGCACTTGGATATGATAAACAAGTGCTATGGTAAGTGTCTCCCTTGCTAAAACACTTTAATATTAATGATGTGGGAAAGTTTATTTAGGGTGAATTTTCAAATGTTTGGGTTATGGGTTAACCCCAATATTTGGAAACTCACCCATTCTTAATGCACCTGGATCTGCGTCACATGATTGGTAATGACTTGCATGGTGTGATTGCTTATATTTGTCTTAAGGATTAGAGAGCTTCGATTCAAAACCTATATGACTTAGGGACCTTAAGGACAAAAATTAAGGAAAATGTTGAGGAATTTAGAAAAATTATAGAAATTTAAATGTGTACCCAAAAGGGGTGAGATTCAAGATATGTAAGCCTAGTGACATTTCCTACCTTACATTAGAATTCACTTATTTTGAAACTCATTAAGTTAAAAATTTAATTATGTTAAAATTAACTCTTTAACTAAGCCTTAAAATTTTAAAAATCATAATTAGTTAAAATTAATTTCAATAAATACAAATAATATATCAAACTCTTTAAAATTAAACCCTCAACTTAAGAAAATTAAAAGTCCCATGACGATCATTAATTTAAACATAATTTAATTTTTAAGAAAATTTGATATTTAATTAAATTAAATATTTAAAAAGTATGAAGAAATTCAAATAAATCTCAAACACTTGAAAACACTCTTATGGGTCATATCTAACATTTTGTAGTGATTTCTTGAAGTTTGGAATGAGCTTGGAGCAAAACCATTAAAACTCTCTTAATTAACCAATTTAATAATTCAAGTAAAACCCAAATTTTAAAAATTTATAATTAATTCTAGAAAATTCTAAATTGAGCAAACTCAAAGGCATTAAACTCCATTAAGGGTTTAGTATTTATTAAAAATGTCAAACTCCAAAAATTATTCAAAGTCAAATAGTACACTTTTTCATCAATTATAGTTTAAATTTGAGTCAAAACTTCAAAAATTCATAACTTAATCTAGAAAAAACTAATTCCAGCTGATTACTCACCTTAGGGTCTAGTATTTAGGAAAAATGTCAAAACTCCAAATTTCAATCTTAATAAAAAAGTCAAATTTTAACCCCTTAATTTAATGCATTAAATAATCTAAAAAAATTAAAAATTTAATAATTAAGTTAAATTCCAAAAAAAAATCTAACTTAACTATTATAACCAGAAACTAATCAATTTAATTAAAAACTATCAACTCTCTTAATTACAACTAATTAAATCAAATTAACAATACTGGTTACTACTAGGTAACCCGGGCCTATAAGACTATTAGCTTAGCCCTAAGAAATGTGAAATAAACTGCACGGCCTTGATGTAAACAAAGGTAATAATCATTTAGTATTTAAAATATACTTTAAAATTAACATCAAGACATTAATATTTAAACTCAAATTAAAATCCCTTAAGCCTGCAACGAATATCAAAACAATAGATAACTTGAACAACTACCTAGCATAGGACATATCCAAGCCATATAGCCTGATACACATACTTTAGATGATTTATTAAGACAACCAAACCTATTTTTAGGCTAGGCCGATATTTTATTTTTCTGCTATTTGTATGCTAGTTTTGTGGGGTTTTCACTACATGTTGATTGTAATTAATTGATTGTTATTATTATTTATTTAAGTACTAATTTCATGTTATCTATGGATTGATGTGATGGACACTAGACTAATCTTAGGTTAGGAACGATCTAGATGCTCACAAAATTTTTTGTAGGTGGGCATGCTCATGTAAGTCTATAAAATCAAGGGGGTCAAATTAAAGCTTCAATTGATAAATTTTTCTGCAGGTACTATAAATGCTAAGGCCCTTGAAATTATAAGAGTATGATCAGGTATGATTTTATTTCAAATTTGAGCAATTCAATTACATAACTTCTTGGGATTGTTGATTATTTTAATTACAATTACTTAGGATAATTATACATGTTATTTTAGAGTCTTTTCTTTTAATTATTCATATGTAATTTAATTGAGTCATATTATGAAAGTCAATTTTGAGGTGGCATATAAACCATCCTACTTGAAATTCAAAGAGAAGGGAAACATCCTGAAAATTAATATAGGATGCTAAGCCAAAGTGACTATTCCTAGGTATACCAATACAAAAGAAATACTGTCACTCGATGTAGAAGCTATTAAACTTATTAAAAGTTATAATGATGGCGATGATAGTCTAAGCAACACAACAAAATATCAATCATGGATTTATACCAAGCAATTATCATAGAAACAAATATAGAAAACTAAAGTGTAAAAAAAGAGAATCAGAATAAGCATACTAGAATTTTATAGTGGTTCGGTCAAATAATGCCCTTTGACCACTCCCTGGAATCCTCTCTGAGTATTGCTCTAAACCTTTAGTGACTCTTCTTTAGCCCCTATATCTAGGCAGAGAAGCCCTTGTAAATACTGATTAGGTTATTAAACCTAAGTTAATTGTTTCAAGGCTAACCAAGAGGGGGACGTGAATGGGTAATTTTAAAATTTTCTTGGTTAATTTCAGAAAACCATTTTATAAAGTTTATCATAATATAAAGAAAATTTTAAAATAATTTTTCAACCATAGAAAATTAAATAGCAATGCGGAAAAAATAAAAATGTAATAAAAAGTATAGAACAGTGAACATCGAATTTTATAGTGATTCGGTACAACAAGACCTACGTCCACTCCCTAGAGACTCATTCTCCAAATATTGCACTATACTCAAGTGACTCTCCTTTAGCCCCTACAACAAGGCAGAGAAGCCTTTATAATTTTTCTCTCTTTCACCAAACTTAGGTGCGGTATAGAGCCATCGTCCTTTTTCATCCTCCTGGTGATGGCAGAGAATCCAGTGTTCTTTCTCACCATCCTGGTGATGGCAGAGTACCAGCATCCTTTCCATCTTCCTAGTGATGGTAGAGTACCAAGCATCCTTTCTCACCCTCCTGGTGATGGCAGAGAACCAGACTCTCCTTTAAAGATCTTCTCTCAAGAGTCTTCAAAAAGATAGGGTAAAGTCTTGAAGTATAAATAATGAGATCCTCACCTTTGGGCAACCTTGTGAATTCCTCACAATTTTCTCTCCAAAGATCTCACCAAACTCACTCTCAAAAACTCTCCCAAATTACTCTTTCCTTCACTCTCAAAAAGAAATTAGTAGAAGATTCATCGAGTTGTCAGTTTTTAGGACCCTTATATACAAAGGACAAGAAAAACCATCCAAAAATTAAAAATTTCAAGTTTAGCAAAGTCAAATCATACCATATGATCGAATATCATCCCATACGAACAGTTCAAAATATGAACGGTTGGTCCTGTATGATGCTATATGAACTTGTAAGACCTAGTTTTTGTACTCTGAAAAATGATGTATGAAACCAAAATTGTCCCGTATGAATAGTTCAAAAATAAACGATTTGTCCCGTACAATATGATGTATGAACCATGTAAGCCACCATTTTGTACTCTGGAAAATATTGTACAAAATCAAATCATAATGTACAAACATTTCAAAAATGAATGGTTCATCCCGTATGATATCCTATATGAACCATATAAGCCACAATTTCGTACTCTAGAAAATGATGTATGAAATCAAATCGTATTGTATGAATAGTTTAAAAATGAACAGTTCATCCCGTACGATACCCTGTATGAACCATGTAAGCCCCTATTTTGTACTCTGGAAAATGTTGTTTGAAAACATTTCATATTATATGATTAGTACTTACAAAAAAAAAATTTAACTCATAAAATAGGCAGGTTCATTTTAAAGGGAAAAAACTACACAAATCGTCCCATACGAATAGATATCGTACAGTACGATTAGATTTAAAAATTAAGTTTTTGTCTCACTCCCCCAGTGTGAGTGTGCACGGTTACCCAATTTACAATCACACTCTCTCATACTTAAGAAAATAATAAAAAGTATAGACTCCAAAACTAACTAACTTGAAGTCTTCCACTGTCTGAAATTTGATTTTCTTGAAACACATATTAGTACACACAATAACAAACTTTTCCAGCATATGTTAGGAGAAATACTAATCAAACAATAAGATTTTATTATCATAAAAAACTCATATGATTATAAAGATAAAGTCTTGAAAAAATTAATTTGCAACAATCTTAAGAATCTCCCCCTTTTTGTTGATGGAAAAATAATTATTATTTGTGTTAACAAATAAGCACAAATTTTCTCCTTAGATCCCCCTAAATGCCTAAAAGTAAGCTCCCCCTAAATGCATAAAAGTAAGCTCCCCCTAAATGAATGATCAATTTAAAACAAGGGGTTCCAATGAAGATAAAAAATACACACTCATACAAAACACACACATGCACGTAACACATACAAATACATGTACACATATATTTTCATGCAACATGCACATTCATTTATTTCATAATACATTAAATATCATTCTATATTAAACTATCAAACAATATCTGACTCCCCCTTTTGACAACAACAAAAAGGGAAGAATTCTAATAAAAAATAGTTGATGATGAACAAAATTTTAAAGGAATTATAAATATAATATCAAAATTAGATGCAAAGGAAAAACAACTCAAAAGTTAAATCACAGAATGACAAGGATAAGAAAAGTTGATCTATGTAAGTATTAAAATAGACAGATGATATACCGCAACTATTACATAAATGATGAAATAGAATTAATCATTTTCTAACTCAATAGTATTTATGTGATAGAGAAACTGATAAAGGAAAGTGCAATTGGGGATATTTTGCATCGTTTCAATTTTCATGGCATACTTTATGCATCTTGTTAATTTGGGCTAATTTTGTGCCTCTTTATAATTTGACGAACATTTCACATCTTTTAGTATACGTGGCACCACTACAGGAAAAACAGCTATTACCAGCGGACAGAATCTGTCGGTAAAGTAAAAAATGCGACGGAAATTATAGGTTTCCGGCGAATTACCGGCGAAAATTGATCCGACGGTAAAACACGCGTCGGAAAAAAACTTCCGTCGTATTTATTCCACCGGAAATATTTCCGGCGACCTTTCCGGCAAATAACCGGTGGATATATTTGACAAACCGACGCCTTTTCTGTGCCAGTGTTCCGGCGTAATAACCGCCGGAAATACCGGTGGATAATTATCGCCGGTAATTCCGGCGGATATTCCGTCGCAATAAAAAGCGATGCCTAGTATTACCGTCGGATATTACCGTCGAAATATCCGCCGGCGTTTCCGTCGCATAAACCGCCGGAAATGTCGTCATATCGAATTTCCGTCAAGATTACCGGCGGATAATCCGCCGGAAACCTGTAGCAGAAAAAAAAACCTTCCTCACTTTAAAAAGTGATTTCCACATTTAAACCTGCATACAAAAAATTGTAACATATATATTCCACAAAATCAACAATCACATAAACCAGAAGAGCATCAACGAGATAAGGAAAACTTAAACATGTATAAATAAACATATATAAGGAAAGTGTCATAAACAAATAACTAAACATGTTTAAACAGCAAATAGATCAATTTGTCCAAAAAACACATAAGAACATATGTCCACATCAGTTAATAATGTCTACTCTGATTCAGTTTCATCCTCAGTTGTACTTCTACCACTACTGATCTGCTCCCTCATCTTTCTCATTTCTTCTAACATTTGAGCTTGTTGCTGTTGCATCTACATCTGCTGCTTCTGCATTTGCATCTGCCAATCAGCTTGGGATTTCCATACCTGTTCTAGCTCAGCTGTGAGGGCAGCTATATGTTGGGTATATAACGATTCCTCGGTACTCGATGAAAAACTACCCCCACTAGACGACTGCCCTTCATATGCATAGGCCTGCGAGCCTAACCCATATACTCTGCCATGCTGCATTCCTCCTACCGCTTGTGACCAAGTGCGGTAGTCAGAATAGTCTGTTGATCCAACAGAAGAACCTTCACCTGCTGCAGCCAGACTCTCTCGAAGCCGTGTATAGTCCTCCTATGAAAGTTAATAAAAAGTTATGCTATTTACACATAATATCACCAAAATTAACATATACTTACATAGGCCCTCCTAGCATGCTCGTCAATCCATTGCTGGTCCTCCTGCCGCTTGTGGGTATGACTATGCAATTCAACAGGAGTCGGTTCTCTACCCAGCACTTGTTTCTGTAATAGACATATATTAGTATTCTAATTAAAGTAAATTATTAAAAGATTTTAAAATTACTTACCAAACATCTTCTGTGCTCAGTATGAGGAACAGAACCACCTGTTTGAAGGGAACTACCCAAGCCCCCAACATCAGAAGCTCTGTTCTGTCTATTTTGATCTCTTCTTCTGGTATAATCTGGGCTTCCCCAAGCACTACTCAACTCTGCCCATACACTCTCACCAATCCAGAGAGGTCGCTGGCCTGACTTTCTAATATCAGTAAACATGTCTCGCATACGATTCGAGCCACGCTTCTCAAAATTCTTTCTGATTTTATCATTATGTTGGGGAAGCCAACAAAAATCTTTCTGCAATTAAACACATACAAGAATGAATAATTATTTATTTTTGGTTTATATATATTAGATATAAATAAAAAAATTTATATAATAACATACCTCAAACTCTCTAAACCACATGTTCCGAACTTCTTTTGGGACTTTCTTCCAAGAAATATAGGGAGCATCGTATCTGCTCCGTATTATGTCCTGGATTTTATGTGTAGGATCTTTTGACGGATAAAACCTGAAAGAAATATGTTAGTCAAAAAAAATAATTCAATTCTATTAACATGACTGAAATGAAATTAGTACTTATGTGTCACCGTCAGGTTCAATCAACATGCGACCCTCTGTCGCCTCCACTACTGCAGCTGGGCAGGAAGGTCCGGCTGTAGCGGGCTGAGGTGGTGCTGTAGCGGCCTGAGGTGGTGGAGGGACATATGACGGATATGGAGGATGTGCACCATGATAAGGTGGGGTGGGTAATAGGGGTAGAAAGGAGTGGTCTGTGTAAGGTCTGGTGAAGGTAAGTGTGGGTCTGGTGAGTAGAACTGTGGGCTACTGGCTGCAGGAGTAGGTATAGGCGGGCTAGGCTGACTCTCAGTAGTAGGCTGAGATGAAGAGGTGCCCTCAGTACGTGCAGGCTTGCTAACAACAGCCTTCTTGCTGCGCCTACCAAATATATTCTTGATCAGTCCTCTCTGACGGTCATCACCTGAAGCCATCTGCACAAATATTGAAAAATATTAATAACAGATATTATGCCAAAAAATGTATAAAATATCGCAGGAATTAAATAAATGCAAGTACAAAAACTTTTAAATATAAAATAACACAATAAATAAGTAAATAGAAATACAAAAATTTTATACTTAGTCCAAATTCATTTACCTTATGTTGATTCACTTTCATATGATGAAACTTTTGTACCACTGTCAGACTCATCATGAATGTCATCTATATTTAAATCCACTTCCTCTAACTGCAACTCACTCTCAGTAGTTATAATTTGATCGTCCACATCATTAGAAACATCTTGTATGTTTGACATAAACTCTTCTTGATGTGCTGGTGGTATTGTAGTAGTCTTTTCAATAACTCCCCTGGGTTTGGTCTTCATAACTACGAGCCAATCTTGTTTACCTCGTACTCTACTCGGGTAGTTAGCAAAATAGACTTGGTGCGCCTGACTAGCAATGATGAATGGGTCATACTTTGAATATTTTCTACCCCGTTTGACTTCTGTTATACCATACAAAGGATGTTTTCTTGTACCTTTATTCTTTATTGGATCAAACCACTCACAACTGAATAGATACACATTATTCCCAACACCAGGATATTCCAACTGTAATATTTCTTCTAATACCCCGTAATACTCAGACTCATCACCTGTATGGGTATTCCCTCTAACACATACACCAGAATTATTTATTTTTCTATCTTCACACCAATATTTTGTTTGGAATTTATAATCATTAACTAAGAAATTTTGATAACACTTTACCGCTCTATTTGGTCCCCAAGCTAGATCAAGTAGTCCATGATATTGCAAATTACTACCTTCAGCGTGGACCTAGTTATTAGATAAAGTATGTCATTAGTATGCTTAATAATTAAACAAAGATATATTAATTGAAATGAATTGTCGAAATATGTACCGCATTTTTAAACCAAATAGGAAAATGTGTTTCCACTATCTTCTGGACTTCTACTTATTCTGTTGTATTCAATCCATCAATAAAACTCCTGTAAACATTAAGGTTTAGATTTAATAAAAGTGTGAATAACAAATTTATGAGCATGCTTATTCAAACTTACTCGAGATATGGCTCAACTTCATCACAGTTAAGCAAGACATATAAAGTGGCAACTCGCATCTCTTTATCAGTCAAATAGCGCATGGTACTAGCGCCTATAGGTTCACCACTGCCGTTGAAAACAAATAAATTTGATGATTGACCCACTTTTTCAGGTGCAGTGCTCTGACTTGATTGTGACCTTGTTTTAAAGTAATACGAGCAGAACTGAGTTGTCTCGTACATTAAATATGCTTCGCATATTGAGCCTTCAGGATGCGCTTTGTTCTTAGCAGTCTTCTTAAGTTTATTTAAGTATCTCTCAAAAGGATACATCCACCGATACTGAACTGGTCCACCGACTCTAGCTTCATATGGTAAATGTAACGACAGATGCTCCATAGAGTCAAAGAAAGCTGGAGGAAATATCTTCTCAAGTTTACACAGAATAAACGGGATATGCTGCTCCATAAGAATAAGTTGCTCTATATTTAATTTTGAAGAGCATACATTTTTGAAGAAGATACTCAGCTCGATCAAGGGCTTCAAAATTTGATCCGGTAGATAACTAAAGGCAGTTGGCAACAGACATTGCATGAAGATATGACAGTCATGACTCTTCATAGCAAATAATCTCCCAGTTCTAATGTCAACACATCTGCTTAGATTTGAAGAATATCCATCAGGTACACGTAAACTCTTCACCCATTCACAAACAGCACGCCTCTGTTCTAAAGTCAAAGTGAATGGAGCTTTTGGTTTGAAATATTTTCCACTTCCACCATCCCTCAATTCTAATACTTTTCTCCTACAAATCTCCTTTAAGTCCATCCTTATTTTTATGTTGTCTTTGGATTTATCTTTGATATCCATAACTGTATTGAATATATTATCAAAGACATTTTTTTCTATATGCATCACATCTAAGTTATGTCTGATCAAGTTTGTCCTCCAATATGGTAATGTCCAAAAAATACTTTTTTTAGTCCAATTATAGTTGACACCATATCCTGGCAATTTGTAATCAGCTAATGATGGAGATTCCACTATTGTGGGGCTGGAGCTGACTCTTTCAAATATTTCTTCACTAGTTAATCTAGGAGGAGGCAGCGACATTACCATTTTATTCTTGATAAAACTATCCTTATTTCGCCTGAAAGGATGATCAGTAGGTAAGAACATGCGATGACAGTCAAACCAGGTGTTCTTTCCTCCGTGCTTTAAAGTGAATGACTTTGTATTTTCCATGCAAAGTGGACAAGCTAATTTTCCAGAAGTGTTCCAACCTGAGAGCATACCGTATGCGGGAAAATCACCAATTGTCCAAAGTAATGCTGCCCTCATAATGAAGTTCTATTTGGTGGACATGTCATATATACTTATTCCCTCTTCCCATAATAGATTTAAATCATCAATTAACGGTTGCAAGAAAACATCAATCTTTGCTTTTGGATTATGTGGCCCTGGAATGATAAGCGTCAGAAATATATAAGGAGTAGTCATACACATCTCTAGTGGAAGATTATATAGTGTGAGTATGACGGGCCAACATGAGTAAGGTGAAGCAGACTGGCTAAATGGAGTGAAACCATCTACGCATAAACCTAATCTTATATTTCTTGATTCTGAGGCGAATGTGGGATATGCACGATCAAAATGTTTCCAGGCATCTGCTTCTGATGGATGTGTAATAAACCCTTCCTGTGAGATATGTTCTTTATGCCATCTCATATGTTCAGCAGATCTCATTGATGCATATAATCGTTACAGTCTAGGAATAATGGGTAAGTAAAATAATTTGCTAGCTGCTACATCCTTCAGCTTTCTTTTCGTGATAGATTTTTGTTTAAATCTCGGTGCGTTGCAATGATGGCATGCAATCTCTGATTGAAAATCTTTGTAGAATAACATGCAACTGTTTACACAATAATCTATCTTTTTGTATGTCAAACCAAGCTTCAAAACTAACTTCTTAGTCCGATATAAATCTGTGGGAATTATGTTATCTGCTGGATTGGTTTCTTTAAGCAGTCCAATAAATTAATTAAAGCAATCACGGGGGACATTATATTCTACCTTGATACTTAACATCTTAAGAACAACGGATAACTCTGAGTGAGTGGTGCAACCTGACCATATTGGTTGTTGGGAAGCATGCAATAAATCATAAAAATATTGTGCTTCTTTATTCGGTGACTCTTCTGTATATTGCTCAAATTGTGCTCCACTTGCATCATGAATTAAGTCCTCAAGATTAGGTATGATATGCTCTTCATCATCTCTAGTAGCACTTGTCGATGGGTAGCATCGAGAATCCAAATGTGGTTCGTACTCACCATGAGAAGTCCAATACCAGTAATCTGGCATGAAACCTCGATGATATAGATCAAAAGTTATGTCATCTGGGCTAAGGTGCACCTGATTTTTGTGTTTAGAACATGGGCAACGAAACTTCCCATCTGAGATGAAGCTGGGTAGTTGAGAAGCTGTCTGAATAAAAAAATGCACCCCTCTAATGAACTCATCAGTTAATGTCTTCCGTCCTTGCGCCAATCGATTATACATCCAACTTCTTTGAGTTCTGATATCCATAATATATAGCCTACATATAATATTGACAATAAGGATATAAGTTACAATTACTTGCCAAAATTTGGCACCAAACCATTTGTAAAAAGATAGCAAGGTAGTCGACGGATGATTAGTACCGAACAATAGAATTTTCCCTTAAGTTTGAGGGGTACTTTTCTATCACACAATAAACCCGATGCATTCCTCCACTTCAACCATCCAACATAAATTCTGCTGATAATATCCCCATCTATTTCACCATCACTCTAAATAATATATCCAAGATATCTAAAATGTGAATTCTTATTAATGACTTGATCATCCAATGTGACAATCCACTCACTAGCTCTATTACGACTAAAATTGCACTCCATATATTCTTATTAATGGCATGAATCCAAATTAATTTTGAGAAACATTAGCATCACACCACAACCTAAAAGCATACATAAACAAAAAAATACATAAATCAAGTTTACCTTCAACTCCCTCTCTAGTGATCTTATCAACAAGATGAATATCATCAACAAAAAGCATACATAAACAAAAAATTACATAAATCAAGTTTACCTTCAACTCCCTCTCTAGTGATCTTATCAACAAGAAGAATATCATCAACAAAAAGCATACACCAATTTACATTCTCTTGCAAATGTCTAGTGAGAGCATCCATGACTAAACCTAGTAAACACTTTGTAGAAATGCGAAAAGGAGAAGTCAGTTACCTACAAATCACGCCGTTCGTCGTCGACGGATGATCTCGCATGAGCGACCGAGCGAGGCAACTAGAGAGCGAGGGAGGGAGGTCATCGACGGAGATCAAGGGCAAGGGCAAGGTCATCGACGAGCTCGATCGAGAGAGGTAGGGAGGTCGTCGACGGAGATCGCTGCTGGCGCGCGCGTCGTCGGAAAGCGGAGCTAAACAGCGGAGCCCTAAACAGAATGAGCCAAAGTCGAGGGCTCGGGCTCGATATATTTAGATTACCGACGGATTTTTAGGAGGCTTTACCTCCGGACGTATTATCGGCGGATTATCCGCCGGTAATACGTCGTCGGGTTTTAATTAACCGGCGGTAAATCCGCCGGAATGGCCGCCGGATATTACCGGCGGAATATGCGTCGGTATATTGAAAAAATCGTCGAACCTCCGACGGTTTAGCCGCCGAAAATATACCGACGGTATTTCTGCCGGAAAATAAGACGTAAAATTACCGGCGGACCAATCCGCCGGAAATGCCGTCGCTGGTTCTGGCAAAAATATTTCCGCCGGTATTTCCTTATTTTCCTGTAGTGCACGCTTTGTGCATCTTTTAGTTTAGGGCTAACTTTATGCCTCTTTTTAAATTTTTGTCTTTTCAAAATCATTAACTCTTAACACAAATTCATTAAAGAACACTTTGAAATAGAAATAAGAGTAAAAGAAATGATATCAAATTTGTAATAATTACAACTTAGTAATATATGTTTATATAATGAACATAAAATTGATCTTCTAATCTACACCCAGTCACTAAGTAATCAAAACATTTTGAGAACTAGAATTTTGCACAAAAATTAATATTTTAATGCAAATTCAACCAACATTCTATAATGCAATCAACTACATTTGATTATTAAACTTGAAACATTACAAATCACAAAAACATTCACATGTCAATATGCATAAAGCATGACTTTTTCTTTTCATTCAACATTAACGATATAACATGTACCACACAACATCCAGCCAAGTACATTACTCACTACATCAAAAAAATAAAGAAAAAGATCAACTACAACAACAACAAAAATATCAAAGTACAACAACAATAAGAAGCACTACACCCAAGCCTAGAAGAAACATCCCAAAATTAGAACAGAAGTACAATCATCTAATATCCTGAGGGGCCCTGATCTGGAGGTGGTGGAGGACTGAACATTGTGAAGTAGCTACTTATGGTAGCTACATTGGCATTCACTAAATCAAATTATTCTCGTATCCACCCCATGTCTTATGTGTATCGAGCATCTTCCTGATTCATCTTAGTCTCAATTTGATCAAATCATTGATCAAAATAAGATTCCACTCTATCAAATCGCTGGACCATTTCTCAATAAAAATTTTGGTTAGGTCCAGGTGTAGGTGCAGGTGCTGGAGTAGGGGCTCCTTCTCCCTCAGTATCATCTCCCCCTGATCCTTGATCCTAATTAAAAAGTGCACCAAAAGAAGCATTGGTGAAGTAAATGGGCAATTCAAGAGAAGGATCAGGATAGACTAGGTTGTACTTCTTCTCCAAAACATATGTCACTAAATATCTTAATGCCACATTTTTCTTTCTCTTGCTATGTGGACTTCTAATATCAAAAAGCATATAGAGATAATCCATGATTAGTTGGGCTTCATCGATAGGAGTCTCAGTCATAATAAGGCATGTGACAGTGGACAAAAGAGGAGTCATATTTACTCGATCACCAACCTTAGGAATTATGGACGTTCTCAAAACATGCTGAATGATCCTCACATTTTGATTTAAAGTATAGACTTGAGGAAGGTGACTAACTTATTCTATACCTCTAAGGGTTAGGTTCACATTCGTCCAATCATAGTCAGCCCTTGAAGTCATAGTGTTGGCTCTAACACCAATAGTCCTAAGATGCAGATAGTTGAAAGTTCGATAGGGATGTTAAGCCCTAGTGAACTAGTCCCGAGGCTAACCAAGATGAGGGGTGAATTGGTTATTTAAAAATTTCACGACAACAATAAAAATCTTTTCGATACTTAGCAGCGGAAACAAGTAAACAAGAATGAAAAGATCAATCACAGATATTCACCCAAGCAGTTAATATCAGAAAAGTAAAGTGCAAAAACTGAATCAGAAAAGCAAACCAGATTTTATAGTTATTCGGTCAACTTGACCTACGTCCACTCCCTGGAGCCTCCCCTCCGGGTATTGCACTAAACAAAAGTGTCTCTCCTTTTGCTCCCACAGCAAGGCGGAGAAGCCTGTACAAAACCTCCTTTTCACCACACGGTGAAGCAGAGAACCCGACCTCCTTTTGCTTCCTCCTGAAGCAGGCAGAGAACCTTCGAACTCCTTTTGCTTCCACCTGAAGCGGGCAGAGAACCCGAATCTTCTTGCGACGATCCTTCCAAGACGAACACCAACTAGACGAAAGACGACGAGCGGAGAAGACGACTCTGATCCGTGCTTGGAGCAACCTTAGTGAATCCCTCACTAACTCCCCCTCATAAGATCCTCTCTCTCTCTCCCAAACTCTCTCTCTCTAGGGTTTCTCTAGACAGGAAAGTGGCAAAAGATTTTTTTCTAAACAAAGAAAAAGATCTTTTATATGAGGGCTCAAAACCAGCCCTAAATCTCAACTGGTCAGCCTAGATCGTACAGGACGATCGATAGATTGTCCTGTACGATCAGTTCAAAATCAGCTAATTAAGTCTGGACGATTTGGCTCTTTTGGACGATTTGTTCAAAAGGTTATTGATATCATCCCGTACGATCCTTCGATCGTCCGGGATGATTAGTGTAAATTGCGGAATATCGTCCAGGAGACAGTTCGGATTGTCTAGAGAAACTTATGCTACACGACTCAAAAATCACTTGCTCGTCCAGGATGATAGGTATATCGTCCTGTACGATTAGTTCAAAAAGTCCCCAAATCATCCTGAACACAGTTCGGGTCGTACAGCTGAAATGCACTAGACGATCATGATCATCTGGGACATTCCTGCGATTGTCCAGGATGATATGATCGTATCAATCAAGTATTAATTGCTTTCCTTAATTACCAGACTAATTTAGGTATGATTGTACTGGATCGTCTAGGACGATACACGTATCATCCGGGACGATCAGACCAAGTATCTAAAAATAAGAACTTGCCTAACTTGATCTGGCGGCTGAGAATTTCTGATTTGAGCATATCGTCCAGTACGATCCAAGGATCATCCAGGATGATCTGCTTAATCATACCCTCTTAACTTGGTAGCCCTAATTAGGGTTTCTATTTTTACCTGATCGTCCAGGACGATGTGACTATCGTCCAGGACGATCTGAACAAAAAATGAAACAGAAACTCTAATTCACTCAAGCTCTTCCCCTGAATGTGTGTGTGCAAGGTTACTTAGCTAGGAGATCAGTTACATTACAATTGACTCAAGAAAAATAAAATATTACATTGGACACACTTGGACCCGATCTTGAGTTGGCTTGAGTTGCTTGTGATCTTTTGTGCCTGAAACGGGTTAGCCAAGCAAAACATAATAGACACATGTTTGTCATCATCAAAACCAGATTTGCAACAATCTCCCCCTTTTTTATGATGGCAAATATTTGTACAGTAGTTTGAAAATAAAAATGACTTGGAAATCAAAAAATAAATATTTTTTCTAGATTTGCATTTAACAATCAAACTAATACAGGAAACATAACACATAACAAACACAGAAACGACTACAACTGACTCCCTCTTTTGACATCACAAAAAGGAGGAGGAAAAATAAAAACACTGAAACATCAGTAAAAAACAGAAAAGAAAATAAGTATAAAACAGAAAACTAGAACTGAGGCAGATCTTGATCGGAAGAAAGAGGATGGTGGTGACAGATCAGGATCCCAAAAATATAATCATGAAATTAAAACAAAATAAAAACAAATAAAACTCACAGCAAAAACACATAAATCCAAAATAGAATTTTTTTTAAATCAAGCTGCTCGAGGAAATCAGAATTTTTCCTTGATTTTAGATCCAAAAACCAATAAGAAGACGATTGACAGTGCGGAAATTCAGAAAAAGTTGGAAAAAAAATTGACTTTCGTAACTCCCACCTCGGGCACCTTATCGATGCAAATCTCTTTCAAAACAAACATCCAATTTAGAAGAAAAGA
Source organism: Dendrobium chrysotoxum (assembly GCA_019925795.1). Taxonomy (NCBI): domain Eukaryota; kingdom Viridiplantae; phylum Streptophyta; class Magnoliopsida; order Asparagales; family Orchidaceae; genus Dendrobium; species Dendrobium chrysotoxum. The sequence goes on along the minus strand of CM034298.1, from coordinate 46,877,450 downwards.
AATTAGATTCGAAAAGAGATCCTTTCAAGCCTCGTTCCAGAAAAATATCTGATATAATAGTGTTACAAACTAAAAAAATCAGAAATCAGGATTTTCAAACACAAGCTTTTGAACGTATTAAGTAGCACACAGATTTTTTTCTAAGACATTTAAAGATCTGAAAGAGAAGAAAGCTTAGGTTGGGCTCATTTTGTGCCTCTTTTTCAATTTATTTGGCGCACTGCGCATCTTTTAATTTTTGATACACTTTGTGTATTTGGCATTTTCGCATCTTTTCAGTTTTGGGCTCATTTTATGCCTCTTTTTCGATGTATTTGGCGCACTGCGCATCTTTTGTAAACTTTCTCCTTTTCATACTCGTTAAATAGTCTCAGCTGTGAGATTACCTTCCAGATATAGGAGATGCTCTCCACGATAAGGAAGGGTAATTCACAAAGCAAAAACCATACGTCATATGATAAGTGCAATGACTTGGTTTAGAAAATCAAAATGATGACTCAAGACTTTGAAAACACTATTGATATGAGGTAGGTTACTGTAGGAAGATAAAATAAATCTCTATTTCAAAAACCAACTTTTTAATTTTGAAAAAGATTTTTATCCAAAAGAGACAATACACCAATAAAGGGGTTAGAGGAAGAGAAACAATCATCAATATTTCTTCCCTTTAACGGATCCAGTGAGTCAATCACTACTTACCAGCTTCCAAAATAAAAATAAGGTAAAACTCCCAGTCAGAAATTTAGATTTTCAGAAGTAGTGAGCAGTGATTAGACTTTGAAAAGCATCAAATAGTAAGTGCAAGAGATGAACCAGTGAATAAAGGCAGGTAGAAAATCAAATCAAAGTAAATACTCAAATCAAACTAACAGTAAGGCTAAAAACAGAAATCAGCAGAGGAAATAAAATCAACTGAAAGTAAATAATTAAACTAAAAACTAACTAACAGAAAACATAATACCAATCAGAACAATTAGAAATCAGCAGTTATCAGAATCAAGCATTTATATCAATCACTCCTAATCTGGTTCTCAAAATACTGAATGAGTCAAAGGCCAGTGGTTTAGTGAATATGTCAGCCAGCTGATTTTTAGTTGCTACGTGATGTAGCTCAATGTCCCCTTTTATAACATGGTCCCTAATGAAGTGATGCCTTATATCAATGTGTTTGGTCCTAGAATGTTAGATTAGATTCTTAGAGATACAGATGACACTAGTATTATCACACAGAATAGAAATTATGCCCACATATAAAACTAAATCCAAGACTTGTTGCTTCAACCAAAGAACTTGGGCCACACAACTCCCTAAGAAAATGTACTCAGCTTCAGTAGTGGAAAGTGCAACTGAGTTCTATTTTCTACAGGACTAGGAGACTAAAGACTGTCCTATAAATTGACATGTACCAGAAGTGCTCTTTCTATCCACCCTACACCCCGCAAAGTCAAAATCAAAATATCCAATAATTTTAAAAGAGGTGCTGTGCCTAGGGTACCAGATTCCTAGGTTTGGGGTCCCTAAAAGATATCTAAGAATTCTCTTAACAGCAGTCAAGTGGGACTCTTTAGGATCAGCCTGAAACCTAGCACAAAGATAGACACTAAACATGATATCAGGTCGGCTAGCAGTCAGGTAAAGCAGTGATCCTATTATTCCTCTATACTTCTTCTGATCAACAGATTTTCCACTTGAATCGTTATCTAACTGACCAGAGGAGCTCATGGGAGTATTGATTGGCTTAGCTTTGTCCATTTCATATTTCTTTAAAATATCCTTAGTGTATTTAGATTGATTGAGAAAAGTTCCATCATCCGTTTGCCTTATGCTAAACCCTAAAAAGTAGGACAATTCTCCCATCATACTCATCTCAAACTCCTTACTCATTATTTTAGAAAACTCATCACATAAATACTTATCAGAAGAGTAAAAAATTTTATCATCAACATAGATCTGGACAATGAGTAAGTCATCCCCTAATCTCCTCAGAAAAAGGGTGGTGTCTACGCTCCCCTTAGCAAACTCTCTTTCTAACAGGAATGTGCTAAGCCTCTCATACCAAGCTCTGGGTGTCTGTTTCAATTCATATAAGGCATTTTTTAATTTATAAACATGATTTGGATATTGGGAACTCTCAAAACCTGGGGGTTGTTCTACAAAAACATCCTCTTTTATCACCCCATTCAAAAAGGCACTCTTGACATCCATTTGAAATAACTTAAATCCCTTATAACAGGCAAAGGCTAGTAGTACCCTAATGGCTTCCAATCTAGCTGCAAGGGCAAAAGTCTCCTCAAAATTAATCCCTTCTATCTGATTATACCCCTTAGCCACCAATTTTGCCTTATTCCTAACCACCACACCAGAATCATTCATCTTATTCTTAAAGACCCACTTGGTTCCCATAATACTTTGATTTCTAGGTCTTTCTACTAACTCCCAAACATCATTCCTTACAAACTGATTCAATTCTTCTTGCATTGCTAAGATCCAAAACTCATCTGAAAGGGATTGATTGATGTTGGTGGGTTCAGTCATTAAAATAGAGGCAGAATGGTTCACTTCCTTCCTAAGTCCGTGCCTAGTCCTAACACCTTCAGAAGGATCTCCTAAGATCAGTTCTTTAGGATGACTCGAAGAATATCTCCAATCTCTAGGCAGTGTGGTTTGAGGTTCTACCCTCTCCTCCAGATTTGCATTTCCAATCCCTTGGGTAACCTCAATAATCTCTTCATCTTCTACTTCAGATCTAGACTCCTTAGGATCAGATTCATCAAACACAATATGGGTTGTCTCCTCCACCACCAAAGTCCTCTTATTGAACACCCTAAAAGATTTCCCCACACTAGAATATCCTAAGAACACTCCTTCATCAGATTTGGGGTCAAACTTCCCTAAGGGTGACTTCCCGTTGTTCAGAATGAAAACCTTACAGCCAAAGATATGGAGGTGGGACAGATTTGGAGTTTTACCCTTAATGATCTCATAAGGTGTCTTGTTCAGTTTTGATCTCACATTCACCCTATTCAGCACATAACAGGCAGTGTTCACCGCTTCAGCCCAAAAGTATTTAGGAAGTGAATACTCAGCAAGCATGGCTCTAGCGGCTTTCACTAAGGTCCTGTTTTTCCTTTCAGTTACCCCGTTCTACTGAGGGGTCCTAGGAGCTGAAAAATTGTGACTAATCCCTTGCTCCTCACAAAAACTTCCAAATCTTTCATTTTCAAACTCCCCTCCGTGATCACTATGGATGGTAATAATCTCACATCCTAACTTCTTCTGAATCCAAGTAGAGAAAGATCTAAACTCATCAAATGACTAAGATTTATGTGACAAAAATTTAACCCAAGTGAACCTCGAATAATCATCTACAATCACAAATCGATAGACTCTCCCCCCCAAGCTGGCAGTGCTAATGGGTCCAAAGAGGTCCATGTGAAGAACTTCTAAAGGTCTAGAGGTGCTAATATCCTTAACAGAGGGAAAGGAGGACTGGACTTGCTTCCCTAACTGACATGCATCACACAGGTGATCCTTAGTGAACTTAAGCTTGGGCACACCTCTAACTAAGTCCTTTTGGGTGACTCTCCTAAAGGTTTTCATACTGGCATGACACAATCTCCTATGTCACAACCAAGACTCATCAGCAGCAGTTTTTAAGCAAATTGAATTCTCAGATTTAATGCTACTTAAATCCAGCTTGTAGACATTATTGATCCTTTGCCCCTGTAAGATAACTTTATCATTTAAGCTCAAAATGCAGCCAGTGGGTAGGAATTTGATGCTGTATAGTTTGTCACAGAGTTGACTGATGCTCAGCAAGTTGTGTTTTAGTCCATCTACAAGAAAAATATTATCAATTACAAAATTCTTTGAATCACCAATTATACCTAAGCCTACCACCTTCCTGGTGGTGTTATCTCCAAGTGTAATCTTACCTCCAGCTCTGGCCTCCAGCGAAATAAACTGATTTGCATCTCCAGTCATGTGTCTAGAACATCCGCTGTCCAGGTACCACATGCTCTCATGAGGTCTTGTGTGAGAGCACACCTATAAAATCATTAAATGTCAGTCTTAGGAACCCAAACAGGTTTGGGTTCCTTCTTATGAAAAGAAGAATAAAATGCATGTGTGCTGTGCTGTGAAACAGGCAGTTTAGGTCTCCACACCCAATGTGTACTACGGTGAACAGTGCAAGTGTGTGAGATGTGTCCTAACATACCACATGAAAAACATCTAACACCAGGAAAAGGATTAACTAAATGTCGTGAGTGATAGTGCCTCTTCCTAGATGTGTATGAAACATGCTTTGATGAATTTCCAACAAATTTTTTAAAAGGTGGTGGTGCATAAAACTTTTTAAAAGTAGGCGGTATTTTGTTCTTTTCAAAAGCACTGATTTTCACTTTTAAAAACTCAACATGTTTATTTAAATTTGCAATTTCAAAAGTTCTTGCACTTTCATTACTTTCTAAATCACATGCCATATCATTTAATTTCTTAAAAGCAATTTCTAATTCAACATGCGATGTTTTTAACAAATCATGTTCAACAGTTAAATCAGAATATTTTTTGTTCAACTCATCGAATTCATCAAGCAAAGACATGTGATTGGAATCAACAGTGGAATGATCTTTAATTAAAACATCATGCTCTTTTTGCAAAGTCAAATAATCTAATTTTAAACTAGCATGAGTTTTCTTAAGCTTCCTATACGATGTATGAATCTTCTTAGAAACTTCAAATAACTGATTGTAAGTAAGCTCACATACCTCTTCCTGGTCGGACTGACCAGGGTGATCATCAGCCATCAAACACAAGTTTGTTTCCTCCTCTTCAGCTTCAGTCTCAGAAGAGTCGGATGCAGAGTCTGCCCAGAACGCCTTCTGAATCCGCTTCTTGTCCTTTCTAAACTTTGGTTTCTCCTCACCCTTCTCCTTGCTTGGATGAGCTTTAAGTGTAGGACAATCAGCCTTAATATGTCCGGGCTTCCTGCATTCAAAACAAACAGTATCGGATGAACCCTTAAAATTTTTACTGGACTTACCCTTGTTCCACTTCTGATAGTTCTTATGTTTCTTCCTTAGAAAGCTTTTGAATTGCCTAGTGATTAAGGCAACATCATCGCTATCAGACCCGGAAGAACTAGAATCACTCTCGTTGGCCTTCAGTGCCACTGTTTTCTCCTTCTTTCGTTCACCTGCATCAAGTTGCCTTTGGTTCACCCCTTGCTCATAAGCAATGAGTGATCCAAGTAAGCTGTCAATAGAGTAAGTATTTAAATCTTTAGATTCAGTGATAGCAGTAATCTTAGCATCGTATGAAGAAGGAAAGCATCTAAGAATTTTTGTCACTCTTTCGTAGTTAGTAAGTTCTCTACCTAAAGCATGCAAAGAGGTGACGATTTGAGTGAACCTTGTGTATATTTCTGAAATAGTCTCACAAGGTTTCATGCGAAAAAGTTTGTAATCATGTAACAAGATGTTTAATCTAGACTGTTTGATCTCAGTTGTACCCTCATATGTTATACACAATCTATCCCAATTTCTTTTCCCGTTGTACAAGTAGAAACACGCATATAGTCTTCAGATTTTAAAGCACAAAAGAAACAGTTTAAATATTTTGCATTTAACTGTGCTAAGTCACGATCATCAAAAGTCCAATCTGTAAACGGGTGTTCAGTTTTAATGCCATTTACAAGTCTATGTGGTGCTTCATAACCATCCTTCACTAACATCCACATACGATAATCAATAGATTGCAGAAAAGTGGACATGCGTGTTTTCTAAAAATTAAAAGGAATATTGTCAAACAATGGCGGTCGAGTGATAGAGTAACCTTTAGTAGTATTATGATTGTTACAGTTAGCCATGGATCAAATTCAATAGTTTTTAAATAGAAATTTTGAATCCCGCTCTGATACCACTTGAAAGTTCGATAGGGATGTTAAGCCCTAATGAACTAGTCCCGAGGCTAACCAAGAGGGGGGGTGAATTGGTTATTTAAAAATTTCACGACAACAATGAAAATCTTTTCGATACTTAGCAGCGGAAATAAGTAACAAGAACGAAAAGATCAATCACAAATATTCACCCAAGCAGTTAATATCAAAAAAGTAAAGTGCAAAAACTGAATCAGAAAAGCAAACCAAATTTTATAGTGGTTCGGTCAACTTGACCTACGTCCACTCCCTGGAGCCTCCCCTCCGGGTATTGCACTAAACAAAAGTGTCTCTCCTTTTGCTCCCACAGCAAGGAGGAGAAGCCTGTACAAAACCTCCTTTTCACCACGCGGTGAGGCAGAGAACCCGACCTCCTTTTTCTTCATCTTGAAGCAGGCAGAGAACCTTCGAACTCCTTTTGCTTCCACCTGAAGCGGACAGAGAACCCGGATCTTCTTGCGACGATCCTTCCAAGACGAATACCAACTAGACGAAAGACGACGAGCGGAGAAGACAACTCTGATCCATGCTTGGAGCAACCTTAGTGAATCCCTCACTAACTCCCCCTTACAAGATCCTCTCTCTCTCTCCCAAACTCTCTCTCTCTCTAGGGTTTCTCTAGACAGGAAAGTGGCAAAAGATTTTTTTCTAAACAAAGAAAAAGATCTTTTATATGAGGGCTCAAAACCAGCCCTAAATCTCAACTGGTCGGCCTAGATCGTCCTGTACGATCAGTTCAAAATCAGCTGATTCAGTCTGGATGATTTGGCTCTTCTAGACGATTAGTTCAAAAAGTTGTTCATATTGTCCCGTACGATCCTTCGATCGTCCGGGATGATTAGTGTAAATTGAGGAATATCGTGCAGGAGACAGTTCGGGTCATCCAGAGAAACTTGTGTTGGACGACTCAAAAATGACTTGATTGTCCAGGATGATAGGTATATCGTCCTGTATGATTAGTTCAAAAAGTCCCCAAATCATCCTGAATACAGTTCAAGGCGTACAGCTGAAATGCATTAGACGATCATGATCATCTGGGACGATCCTGCGATTGTCCAGGATGATATGATCGTATCAATCAAGTATTAAATATTTTCCTTAATTACCAGACTAATTTAGGCATGATTATACAGGATCGTCTAGGACGATACACATATCATCCGGGACGATCAGACCAAGTATCTAAAAATAAGAACTTGCCTAACTTGATCTAGCGGCTAAGAATTTCTAATTTGAGCATATCGTCCCGTACGATCCAAGGATCGTCTAGGATGATCTGTTTAATCAGACCCTCTTAACTTGGTCGCCCTAATTAGGGTTTTTATTTTTACCTGATCGTCCAGGATAATGTGACTATCGTCCAGGACGATTTGAAAAAAAATGAAACAGAAACTTTAATTCACTCAAGCTCTCCCCCTGAATGTGTGTATGCAAGGTTACTTAGCTAGGGGATCAGTTACATTACAATTGACTCAAGAAAAATAAAATATTATATTGGACACACTTGGACCCGATCTTGAGTTGGCTTGAGTTGCTTGTGATCTTTTGTGCCTGAAACGGGTTAGCCAAGCAAAACACAATAGACACATGTTTGTCATCATCAAAACCAGATTTGCAACAATAGTTTCCTAGATCCTCCTTAGTAATTTCTACACGTTATTTGAGGATATAGGAGGTAATTTTGGTGTGGTCCTGATTCATTTTCATGTTGGCCAAGAAAAGATGGAAGGTTTCATGATTATAAGCATGAATCAGGGTAAGAATGAAGGAAAGTTGGGTACTATCAAAAAGAGGGATGACAGAAAAATTTAAACTATTTTGAATAAGGACCCTAAATATAGTTATGTTGGCAACACTAAACCTGTCGTATGCTTCTTCATTCTCCCTGCTCAAAAATTTGTCATCCCTAGTAGTTGTAGACGAAGAACCCTTAGAGAAACATCCATATTTGCTACTTCGTTGGCCATTTCACAGTTTGAACTCAGGAAGATTTGAAAATGAAAGTGATCGTGATTAAAAAATGGTCAAATGCCTTTCAATTTAAAGAAAAACCACAAATCGTACAGTACAAAATCTCAAATCATATGAACGAAATTGAAATCGTACGGGATGAATTAAGTTTCGTACAGATGAATAAAAACCGCCAAAAATGTAGTGGTTTTTTGTAAACTGCCCTTCCCGAGGCATCCTTTCATACATGCTTTTTGACTAACTATCATACAGACAATGACGTATTCATTTGGGATGATCAGAAAATTTAAGATCATTTGCCTGACGATTGGGTTCGTCCTTATCAGAAAATGATAACAAAGATCATATAGATGAACTACCAGTTCATACGTATGATCAGTAATAATAACTAACAAAATTTGAAAAACCATTTATATGCATACAGACGAAATTATACATATCGTATAGTATGATGATGTCATCGTACAGTATGAAAAACCATAAAAACTTTATTTTGTCTTCTCAACTTGAAAATGTCATGCATAAGTTACAGAAATAGTACAGGACGAAAAAAATTTTGTACAGTATGATCAGAACACATAAACATAGCATGATAATCAGAAAAATCTCTCAAAGTCAAATTTTTAATTAACAAGTGACATGCTTCACATTAAAAAAAATAAAAATAATAATACACAATAAATCACAGGAAAATACTCAGAACAATCAAAACAATCATACAGAACCAAATTTAACAGTCACATATATACAACACATCAAGTTTGTAAAAATTTCAAGTTAAGTATTAAGATCAATCACACCTAGCCTTGTCCTTAAGATTCTAAATGTATCAAAAGCTAGTGGTTTTGTAAAAATATCTGCAAGTTGATTTTTAGTTGAAACATGATGTAATTCAATTTCTCCCTTAGCGATATAATATTTAATAAAGTGATGCCTTATGTCTATATGCTTGGTTCTAGAATGTTGAATAGGATTCTTTGAAATGAAAATGACACTAGTATTATCATAGAAAATTGAAATTATGCCAATTAAAAATCCTAAATCAATCAAGTGTTGTTTCAACTAAAGAACTTGTGCCACACAACTACCTAAGGCAATGTATTCTACTTCAGCAGTAGAAAGGGCTATTGAATTCTATTTCCTACTAGACCAAGATACTAAAGAATTTCTAATAAATTGATAAGTTCTAGAGGTACTCTTTCTATCTACCCTGCATCCTATAAAAATCTGAATCAGAATATCCAATAATTTCAAACAAAGAGCTGTGGTTAGGATACCAAATTCTTAAGTTTTGAGTTCCCAAAAGATATCTTAATATTCTTTTCACTACTGTCAAATGTGATTCCTTTGGATTAAATTGAAATCTAGCACACAAATAAACACTACACATAATGTCTGATCTGCTAGCAGTCAAGTAAAGCAATGATCCAATTATTTCTCTAAACTTCTTTTAATTAATAGATTTTCCCTTTAGATCCTTATCTAACTGAACTGAGAAACTCATTGGTGTAGTCATTGATTTAGCATTATCCATTTTATACTTTTTGAGAATGTCTTTAACAAACTTAGACTGATTAAGAAAGGTTCATTCCTCACTTTGCTTTATGCTAAAACTAAGAAAATAACTCAAGTCTCTCATTAAACTCATCTCAAATTCACAACTCATTTTTTTTGAAAATTCATTAGAAAAATTTTTATCAGTTGATCCAAAAATGATATCATCAACATATATTTATACAATGAGTATATCATCTCCTATTTTCTTTAAAAAGAGAGTGGTGTCCACACTTCCTTTAACAAATGATCCTTTCATAAAAAAGTGCTTAACCTCTCATACCACGCCCTAGGTGCCTGTTTTAGTCCATATAATGCCTTTTTCAATTTAAAAATATGATTAGGAAATTTAGAATTTTTAAAACTTGGAGGTTGCTCAACATAAACATTATCTTATATCACCTCATTCAAAAAGGCACTTTTAACATTCATTTGATATAATTTAAAACCTTTAAAATAGGCAAAGGCTAATAAAATCCTAATTACTTCAAGTCTAGCTATAGGGGAAAATGTCTCTTCAAAATTAATTCCTTCTATTTAATTATACCCCTTAGCTACTATTCTAGCCTTATTTCTAATCATAACTCATGAATCATTAATTTTATTTTTGAACACTCACTTTGTTCCAACAACACTTTAATCATTTAACTTTTCAATTAACTCCCAAAAATCATTTCTTACAAATTGATTCAATTCTTCTTGCATGGCCAAAATCCAAAATTCATCTGAAAGTGCTTGATTTATATTTGTGGGTTCAACCATCAAAATAAAAATAGAATGATTCCCTCTTTGCTAAGTCTATGCCTAGTCTTAACACCCTCACTAAGTTCACCTAAAATTAATTTCTTAGGGTGATTTTTAGAAAATTTCCAATCTCTAGGCAAAGGGTTTTCAATCTCTGACTTTTCTTCCAACTTTGTGTTTTCAATTTCATGGGAGATATTTTCAATGTGATCTTCTTCCAACTATGGCTCTTCCAAAATGCCAGATTCATCAAACACTACCTGTGTGGTCTCCTCAACTACCAAAGCTCTCTTGTTAAATACTCTATATGATTTTTCAACACTAGAATATCCAAGAAACATTCCTTCATCAGATTTTGGATCAAATTTTCCTAAAGAAGTTTTCCCATTATTATGAATGAACACTTTACATCCAAAAACATGTAAATGTGAAAGATTAGGTGTTCTTCCCTTAAGAAGTTTAGAGGGTGTTTTGTTCAATTTGGATCTAATGTTCACCCTATTCAGAACATAACATGTTGTACTAACCACTTCAGCCCGAAAATATTTTGAAAGTGAGTATTCTGCCAACATGGCTCTAACAACTTCTATTAATGTTCTATTCTTCTTTTCGACTACCCCATTCTGCTGAGGGGCCATAGGTGCTAAAAAATTATGATCAATTCCTTTCTTTTTATAAAAGTCTTCAAATTTTTTATTTTCAAATTCTCCTCTATGATCACTATATATTATTAAAATCTCACACGCTAGCTTCTTCTAAATCCATGTACAAAACACTCCAAATTTATCAAATGATTCACCCTTGTGAGATAAGAATTTGACCCAAGTAAATCTTAAATAGTCATTAACAATAAAAAATCCAAAACTTTTTCCTCCTAGACTTATTGTGCTAACCGGTCCAGAAAGATCCATATGAATGATTTCGAATGGTTAACTAGTTCTAAGATCCTTAATGGAATGAAAGGAGGACTTCACCTATTTTCCTAATTGACACGCATGACATAGGTGATCCTTAGTAAAGTCTAGTTTAAAAGGCATTAGAAGACTTAATATTATTTAAATCAAGCATATACATATTATTTACCCTAACTTCATACAAAATATCATTTCCATTTTGGCTTACTATGCAGCAAATGGAAAAAAATTTATACTATAACCCTTATCACATAGCTGACTAATACTCAACAGGTTATGCTTTAAGCCTTCTACCAATAATACATTTTCAATAAAATAATTATTCAAATTTTTAATTATACATATACCTACAACTTTCTTAGTGGTATTATCTCCCAGTGTAACCATGCCTCCATTCCTGGCTTCTAGTGATATGAATTATGTTGTATCTCCAGTTATGTGCTTAGAACATCCATTGTCCAGGTACTAAATACTCTCATGAGGTCTTGTGTGAGAGCATCCCTATAAAATCATCAAATGTTAGACTTGAGAACCTAAACAAGTTTGGGTTCTCCTCTTAGCAATGATAAACTAGATGCATGAGTGATATGCTGTGATTTATGCATCTTTGATCTCCACACTAGATGTGTTTTATTATGAATGTTACAAGTGTGGGAGATGTGTCCTAACATTCCACATTTAAAATATCTCACACATGGAAAATAATTTCTTAATCTATATGAGATATTATTTCTCTTCCTAGGTATGGAACTCATATTTTTTTGCTTAGACCTATAGAATTATTCAAGTGTGGGTGTTGTTCTATTTTCCTTAATACATTTCATCTCTAATTAAAGATATGAGTTTCTATTCTCTAATATAGAAATATCATTTCTCAAGTCAATTTCTCTACATTCAGTTTCTTCCCGAAAAACTTTATAATCATTTTCAAGTTTTATGTGAGATGATTTCAATAGATCGTGTTGTTTGTTCAAATCATCATATTCATCCAATAAAGTCATGTGGTTGCTATCAGTTAATACGTGGTCTTTCCTAAGGATTTCATGCTCTTTTTGAAATTCTAGAAATTATATGTTTAATCTAGCATGTAATTTTTTGAGTTTCCTATATGCAGTATGTATTTCTCAAAAACTTCAAATAACTCATCATAAGTTAGATCGCATACCTCTTCTTGATCCGAGTGATCAAGGTTATCTGCCATTAAGCACAAGTTTGTGACCTCCTCTTATGCTTCTATTTTTGAGGTGTCTGGAGCTGAATCTGCCAAAAATACTTTCTGAAGCCTCTTCTTGCTCTTCTTTACATTAGTTTTCTCCTCAACCTTCTCCTTGCTAGGATTAGCTTTGAGATTTGGGCAATCAGACATTATGTGTCTAGGCTTCCTGCATTCATAGCAAGTTACTTCATTAGAAGCCTTAGCATTTTTATGGAACATAGCCTTATTCTATTGCTATCGTCTTCTTTGATTTTTCCTTAGGAAACATCTAAATTGCCTTGTCATTAAGGCAATGTCCTCTTCATCCTCAGGCTAAGGCTGGTCACTCTCAGAGCCATCCACCTTCAAAGCAATATTTCTCTCCTTTCGCTTATCACCTGCATCAATATGTCTTTGAGTCACAAATTGCTCATAAGCAATTAGTTATCCAAAAAGATTATCAATAGAATAGATATTTAGGTCTTTCGATTCAGTTATAGTAGTTATCATTGCATTAAAAGTAGTAGGAAAATAACGAAGTATTTTATTTATTTATTTATCATTCATTAATTTCCAACCTAAAGCATGCAATGAGGTCACTATTTGTGTAAAGAAAGTATCATGCCACTGATGGACTCGTTAGGTTTTATGTGAAAAAGTTTGTAATCATGCAATAAAATATTCAATCTAGATTATTTTACCTCATTCATTCTTTCATAAGTGATGCAAAGTTTGTCCCATATTTCTTTACCACTTATATAAGTTGATACACGCATATAGTCTTCAGATTTAAGTGCGCAAGAAAAACTATCTAAATATTTAGCATTCAACTGTGCAAGTTCTTTCTCTTCTAATATCCATTCAATAAATGGTGTATCAATCCAAACTCCTTCAATAATTCTAGTGGGACTAGTATAACCTTCTTGTAATAAAATCCACATGCGATAATCAAGCGATTGAAGAAAGGTAGACATACGTGTTTTTCAAAAATCGAAAGGGATGTTATCAAACAATGGGGGTCTAGTGATTGAATACCTTTCTAGTGTGTTACAGTTTCCAAATATAGCCATGATTATTTTCAAAAAGTTAATTAAATCTTAATTTTTGAACCTGGCTCTCATACCACTTATAAATATTGATTAGGTTGTTAAACCTAAGTTAATTATCCCAAGGCTAACCAAGAGGGGTGGTAAATTGGTAATTTTAAAATTTTCTTGGTTAATTTCAGAAAACCATTTTATAAAGTTTATCACAATATAAAGAAAATTTTAAAACAATTTTTCAACCACAGGAAATTAAATAGCAATGCAAAAAAAATAAAAATGCAATATAAAGTACTGAACAGTGAATATCGAATTTTATAGTGGTTCGATCCAATAAGACCTACGTCCACTCCTTGGAGACTCCTTCTCCAGGTATTGCACTATACTCAAGTCACTCTCCTTTAGCCTCCATAGCAAGGTAGAGAAGCCTTCACAATTTTCCTCTCTTCCACCAAAGCCAGGTGCGGTACAGAACCGTCATCCTTTTTCACCCTCCTGGTGATGGCAGAGAACCCAACATCCTTTCTCACCCTCCTGGTGATGGTAGAGTACCAGCATCCTTTCTCATCCTCCTAGTGATGGCAGAGTACCAAGAATCCTTTCTCACCCTCCTGGTGATGGCAGAGAATCGGACTCTCCTTCAAAGATCTTCTCTCAAGACTCTTCAAAGAGATAGGGCAGAGACTTAAAGTACAAATAATGAGATCCTCACCTTTGGGCAATATTGTGAATTTCTCATAATTTTCTCTCCAAAGATCTCACCATACTCACTCCCAAACACTCTCCCAAAACACTCTTTCCTTTACTCTCAAGAAGAAATTCATAGAAGATTCATTAAGTAGTCAATTTTTAGGACCTTTATATACAAAGGACAAGGAAAATCATAAAAAAATTGAAAATTTCAAGTTTGATGAAGTCAAATTGTACCATACGTATGATCGAATATCATCTCATACAAATAGTTCAAAATATGAATGGTTCATCATGTATGATGCTGTATGAACCTATAAGACCCAGATTTTGTACTCTGGAAATTGATGTACGAAACCAAAATTGTCCTGTACAAACAGTTTAAAAATAAATGATTCGTCTTGTATAATATGATGTACAAACCATGTAAGTCAATATTTCGTACTCTCAAAAATTATGTACGAAACCAAATCATACTGTACGAATAGTTCAAAATGAACGGTTCATCCCATATGATATCCTGTATGAACCATGTAAGGCACTATTTCGTACTCTAAAAAATGATGCACAAAATCAAATCGTACTGTACGAACAGTTCAAAAATGTATAGGTCATCCCGTATGATATCCTGTATGAACCATGTAAGCCCCTATTTTGTTCTCTAGAAAATGCTGTACGAAAACATTTCATACTGTATGATTAGTACTTAGAAAAAATTTTTACTCATAAAACAGGCAGGTTTGTTTTAGAGGAAAAAAATTGCACAAATTGTCTCGTACGATTAGATATCATATAGTACGATTAAATTTAAAAATTAAGTTTTTATCTCACTCCCTCAGTGTGTGTGTGCACAGTTACCCAATTTATAATCACACTCTCTCATACTTAAGAAAATAATAAAAAGTACAGACTCCAAAACTAATAAACTCTAATCCAGTTAACTTGAAGTCTTCACTGTTTGGAATGTGATTTTCCTGAGACACATGTTAATACACACAACAACAAACATTTCTAGCATATGTTAGGAGAAATAATAATCAAACAATAAGATTTTGTTATCATTAAAAACTCACATGATTATAAAGATAAAGTCTTGAAAAAACTAATTTGTAACAATCTCAACGGCCCTTACAATCTTTTCACCAACCCGATGCGATAGAGGACTGTAATCCTTTTTCATCCTCCTAGTGAAGACAAAGAATTTGAAATGATTTTTTACCCTCCCAGTGAAGGCAGAAAACCTAAAATCCCTTTCAATCCTCCTAATGAAGGCATATTTCAAAGAAACTAGGTAAATATAAGTTAGGATCTTCAATAGGAGTTCCCCCAAACTAAAATTTTTAAACTATTTGTATAATAGTCGATTTTAATTAAAAATTATCCGCCTAGAGAGTAAGTCTATTAATACTCAGATGGATTCCTTCTACTATAGGGTTAGCATACTCCCTAAGTGGTCTAGCATGATCTAGATCTTGAACTTGGTAAGAGATGTTAATTTTTTTTTTATTTCTTAATTTTTGTACATATCCTTTTTATTTATAGATTAAATAATAAAGTCTCTATACTAGATCTACCAAGCATACAACAAGATACAAAAACTAGAAAAAAAAACCAAACAGTTAACAAAAAATATTTTTAGTTTTTTTTTAAAATTTAGCCAAACAAAATAAAGTTATAGGATACAAGTAGGTAAAAATATGCACTTATTTTAATAATATAGTAACTTGCAATAAGGACAAAACTTCCCGAATATTGGTGCAAAAAAGTTGATGGGGCGTATGATATCATAAGATAATGGTGAACTAATATTAAACTCACTGAATTTGAAATATGCTTGGATTTTCTTTGATATAAAAATTAAAATTTCTCACTAATTTATGTAAGTATATATCTCAAATCAAGTAATAAAGTGAGAGAATAGAGTATGAAACCCATGAGAAAGTGATCTACTATACTGCAACAAAAATACTATTGCTTATAACAATTGAATGAATTTATCCTACTAAAATGATAAAAATGAATGTTTTTAGTTCCTACCATTGAATGAAAATAAGTAAAAAAGAGTTGATATAATTTTGATAAAATATTTTGGACTGATGCATATAAATAACATATTTTTCCTAATGAGTCTCTTAATTATAGATGTAGATCAAAGCAAATGCATCCCTAGATCTCTATCAAAAAGGAAGATAGATAGACTTCCTACAGTTTTACTATCTCCATTGAACTTAGAATATTCAAACATCCTATGTCTAGGCATGCCAATTTTTTATTTTAATATTCATAATTACTATTGCATTCCTCCATCGAGGCTATACATCACACTAGGTTTTAACTACATATATGTTCATTTTATGCTTGAAATGAAGAATGGGAGATATTAAAAATATCATTATTTTCATTAAAGAACAACATACTATATTAGTACTTTATAGTCCCTTTACATTATCAGCCCAAAATAGAACATCTAGTAAGACTTGGAATATATAACAAGAAAACACATATTCATTTTATTCATAGAAGAATAAAGTATAAGAGAAGTATTATGAAGTTTATCAATAGGACGGATCTAAGTATCTTCTTTACACACCTTCTTCCTCCACTTTTAGATTTATTTATACAAACACAGGCTAGTCCCCCAAAAAGTTTATACCTTGTACTTCCCTAGCCTCCCTTAGACTTTATTCTAAGGGGATACTAAAGAAAAACACTAAAAAGTACTTAATTACACTAATAGAATTGAACTCCAAAAATAATTAAACTGGCATCTATTTCTAGTAAATATAGGATCAAACTTGAGTGCCATGGTGCTAGACATGGTGGAGTTACGGCGATGAAAAGTGAACTAGTGTCTCCGAACTGGTGTGTCAGCTCCACTGCAGCATTGAGTGACATGGCACAATTACGACTTGAATTGGTACATCTCATTGTTGAGCCAGTGTTGCTCTTAACTTTTGTAACTGCTATACCATGGTGTGAAAAAATTTGAGCATTATAACACTTGGAATAACTTTTGGGTGAGGCGGCATTGGAAAGGTTGGCACTTTTGCTTAAATTTTCCCAATACACCCAATATTGCGGTGCTGATATTGGCCATATTAGGACTCTTATGTGCTATAGCACCGATAATTATGACATCGAGTCACTTTCAAATAGAGAAGGTTGGCACTATTACATTAAAATTGATGCTTCAGCATTGATCAATACGGTGTTGCGGCATAAACCATATCGGAGTTACGGTGTGATGGTGGGTGCTACAGTGGAGTGTAATTTTGAATTATAAAAAAGCATAAGGTTCTATCTCTCCTAAATAATACTTAAGTTTTCTTTGATATAATTTAACAAACATCACTTAATATAAGCAAGTATATGTGTTGAATCAAGTAATAAAGTGATAGAGTATATTATTGAACCTATATGAAAGTATGATTTTTAGCAATCAACTACTACTATTTACTTTAATTGCAAAATTATCCTACTAAAACTAAATTTTTATTATAGAGTTTTAATCATTAATAAAAATAGTAAAATAATGGATATAATATTTAAATAAAATATTTTATACTATTGAATATAAATTACATATCTTTTTTAATGAAATTCTTATTTTTAATGTGATTCAGAACATATACATCCCTAGATCTCTTTTGACCTTGTAGAGGTGAATAGAAAATCTACTAACCTCCTATAGTTCTATCGTCTCCTTAAGAACCTAGCATATTTTGCATTATAATTCTAGGTATGCAAACATGCTATTTCAATATTCCTAGTGGTTCTTGCATTCCTCCGTCAAGTTTATACATCATGCATGGTTTTTACTGTACATATGGATACTATGTGTATTAAATAAAGAGCGGGATAATATTAAAAATATCTTTTAACTTTAGAGCATAAGAATTTTTATTAGTACTTAATATTTTCTTTAAATCAACAATCCAAAACTAAAGAATTAGCCAAACATGGAAGAAAATATAAGCAAACTCATTTTCTTTGATATCATAGAAGAATGAAAATATAAGGGAATGATATCACCATGAAGGATCAATATATCTCCTTTATACTCCTTCTTCCTTAATGTACAGAGTTGCTTAAACAAATACTGACTAAACACTCTAATGATTATATCTAGTACTTCTCTAGTCTCTCTTAGATTTGAATCTAAGAGAGATCTAAAGAAGTACTCTAAAAAAGTTCTAAAATTATATAAGTAACCAAACTCCCTTGCAAATATAAAATAATGACTATTTATAGGAAAACATAAAGCAGGTAACTGGTGCTATAGTGCTTGAAAGATCGGTGCTACTGCGTTCAACAAATACACTAATACCACTGTACTATAATTTTAGCTTCACCACAGTGCTTGCTGATGTGATCACTTACTTAGTGAACAATTATGTCATTTCATTGACAGATTATGTCCTTTAGAAGTTATAATTACTACGTCATGGAGCTATTGATTTTCTAATACTACAACGTCAGAATGGTAATTTGACGCTGAGGTGTGATAGATTATGATGCTGTGGCACTTGAAGATAGTGAGCATAATGCTGCAAAGCTAACCATTTTGATGCCACGACACTATTTAATAGAGAAGTTGGCACCTCCATGTTAATATTGTGGCACTCCGGCAACACCTTTAATGGCGCTCCAGCAACACCTTTAATGGCACTACGACATTATTTTGACCAACACTGTGGTGCTAGATGAGACTTAGAATTTTGTGTCCTTTTTATATTTTTTTCTGCATAACATATTTTTATTGAAAATATAACACATAAAGTAATATATTATTTACACTTATCAAATTCTTTCAGCTTAAACTCTTGCTTATCCTCAAGCAAATAAAAATATTATAATTATGATTAAATGATTAATCAAAGTAAAAATTGATAATTTAAAATCACTAAAATATAGGATAATACATTATGATTTAGAAGTAGTAAAAATGAACATGATTTTAATTCTAGTTTAAAAGAAATACTAATAATTACATTAATTAGTCAACCTTATTATTACATAATTTGAATTCATAGGTTATAGATTTAATTATTAATTATTAAATTTTAAAATAAATAATGTCATTTAATGAATAGATATTTTAGTAGTTAAAATTGAAACTTTCATTCATTCAAAATCATTTGTACAAGTTTTCTTATTTAATCCTTTATGAAGTTATGTATAAGATTATAATCGAATTCTAGGCTTTTGACTGATACCAATTTTTGAATGTACTCATCTTCCCTTTTTTCTTATATTTTTTAACTATTTTCACAGTTCCCCTTTTTTATATATATGAAGTATATAATTAATGATTTTGAATATCAATTTTTTTACTTTGAACCCTTTTATAATCTTAATGAATTTTATATAAGGATTTAATATGACTATCAATTTCAAATTTGTGTTTCTTATGATTTCTAATTTTAATATGCTCATATTTAATCTTTAATTTGAATTATTCATGTTTATTTCAAAAATTATTACATAAAGTTATAACCTATAATTTCAAATTAAAATAATAACTTAAATGGTTTGAGTGAGTTAATTATTAGATTTTTCGCTCTATGAAGTATAAAAAGTGTTCATTAGAACTATGATCTATGATTTTATTATTATCCTAATTTTACATAATTTTTAATTATAACTTTTACTAATGCTGATTAAGTAATCATAATATAAGAATTATAGTAAGCATAAGGAAAATTTCAATAAAATGTAAATAAAAGAAGTATAAACAATAATTAACTCTATACATGCTTTCATATAAATGATAAAAGGCACATAAAACATGTGATAAAATAACATAGCACAACATATGTTACAAGATAACAAGTGCACTAGGCACCATATATAGCATATCAAGCGGGTTGCCTCCCATAACAGTTAAGTTTGAAGTCTTCTATAAAAAAAAAGAAAAAAAAAGTTTGAAGTATTCTACAAGACAAAACCAATTATTTTAATTCAGGATGAACTAATTCAGTTATATTTCACAATCAATCAATGTCCCCATCTAAATAAGATTTTAGCCTGTGATAATTCTCTATAAAAGTATGCAAACTTTTCTTATTCTTAATTTTCACGATTTCTTATGGAAATATTTTTACCATAGTGAATGGTCAAGACCACCTAGATTTTAATTTTCAGGGAATAACTTAAGTCTAAAATTAAATAATAAAACATCCTATCCAAGAATGAGTTATTTCCTAAGAAGCTTTTTATCATGATATTTTTTAACCTTATCTTTATAAATAATTATATTTTCATAAGCTTCATTTCTTATTTCTTCCAGTTCACTCAACTACATCAATCATTTTTCTTTTACAATTTTAAAATTATAATTAAACTCTTTAACTACCTAGAATGATTTGTGTTCTAATTCCATTGGAAGGTGGCAAGCCTTTTTGTAAATTAATTTATAGGGAATCATAACAATAGAAGTCTTATAAGCAGTTCTATAAGCTTATAATGCATTGTCTAACTTAATCACCCAATCTATTCTATTTGAGTTGACTTAGGATTCTATTAATCTCCCTATTACTGATCTTAGCAAGACTATTTATTTGAGGATGGTAAGCAGTTGCTACTCTATGATAAATTCCATATTTCTTTAAGGTTATTCCTATTTTTTTATTACAGAAATGAATTCCTTCCTCACTTATTAAAACTCTTGGCATTTCAAATTTAGAGAAGATATTTTTATTTAAAAACTTGATCACAGTTTGAGCATCAGTTTTAGAAGTTGTCACACCTTCAATCCACTTTGAAACATAGTCCACAATAATAAGAATATATTTATTTCTATAGGATTGCATAAAAGATCCCATAAAATCAAATCTCCAAACATCAAATATTTCTATTTCAAGAATATAGTTCAAAGGCATTTCATTTCCTTTTGTAATATTTCCTACTCTTTGGCATTAATTACATTTCTTAATATATTTATTTACATCCTTAAATAGAGTTGGCTAAGAGAATCAAGCTTGAAGGATTTTAGAAGTAGTTCAAAATCCTCCAAAATGTTCCATATAATATGAATCATGACACTCCTTAATGATTGATTCTATTTCTTCTTCAGGAACACATCTTCTCATAATTTGATCATTGCAAGACTTAAATAAATAAGGTTCATACCAACAATAGAATTTGGTATCATGCAAAAATTTTCTCTTTTGACTAGGATTTAAATCATAAGGATGTATACCACTAACAATAAAATTAACAACATAACATACCAAGATGAACTGTTCGCATGAAGTGCAAATAATTGTTCATCAAGAAGCAATTCATTAATCTCATCTCATTTCATGTACACTTTTCAATAGAAGTCTAGAAAAACGATCAGCAATTTGATTTATCAGTACCCTTTCTATCAAAAATTTCTACATTAAATTCTTATAATAGAAGAATCCATCTTACATATCTCATTTTAGTGACTTTCTTTGTCATAAGATATTTGATTGCAACAAGATCAATGTAAACAATTACTTTAGTGCCAATCAAGTAAGATCTAAAATTATCAAAAGCAAAAAAAATAGCTGACAATTTTTTTCAGTTACTATACAGTTATGTTGTGCTAAATTTAAAGTTTTGCCAGCATAAAAAATGAAATAAAAATTCTTATGTTGCTTTTGTCATAGAACAACACCCACATAAATGTCACTAGCATCACACATTACTATAAAAGAGAAAGACCAATTAGAAGCAATAATCAATGGAGCGGCAATCAAGTGTTATTTTAATGCATTAAAAGAATCAAGACAAGCAAGATTAAATGTAAAAGGAACATCCTTCTCCAAAAATTGACATAATGATTTAAAAATTTTAGAGAAGTATTTAAAAAATCTTCTATAAAATTTTATATGACCTAAAAAAATTCTAATGCCATTAACAAAATTCGGAGGGGGTATTTTTTTTATTACCTAAATATTTGCAATATCTACTTCTAATTCATTCTTAAAAACTTTATGCCCTAAGACAATGCCCTCGGTTACCATAAATTAACAATTCTCCCATTTTAATACTAAATTTGTTTCTACACATCTTTTTAAAACATAAGCTGAATGCTCAAGTCAAGAATCAAATGTAGTGCTAAATACTTTGAAATTATCCATGAAAATTATAATACCCTACTCAATTAAGTTTGAAAAGATAAACATCATACATCTTTAAAACGTAGTAGGAGCATTACACAGACCGAAAGACATTCTCCTAAAAGTAAAAGTTCCATAAGGACTAGTGAAAGTAATTTTATCTTGATCTTCAAGTGCAATTGGAATTTGATGATATCTTGAATATCCCTCTAAAAAATAATAAAATGAATGCCCTGCTAACATATCTAGCATTTGATCAAGAAAAGGCAAGGGAAAATGATATTTTCTAGTGGCTTTATTTAATTTCCTATAATCTATACAAATCCTCCATCCTGAAATAGTTCTAGTGGGTATAAGTTCATTGTGTTCATTTGTTATAATAGTCAATCCTCCTTTTTAGGAACATAATAAATAGGGCCAACCCAAGAACTATTTGAAATAGGATAAATAATTCTAGCATCTATCCATTTAAGAATTTTTTTTCTAACAATAACTTTAATATAAGGTTTAAGTCTTCTTTAAGAGTCATTTTTTTATACTGAATTAGCTTCCATTAAAATTCTATGCATGCAAATTAAAGGATTGATCTCCTTAATGTCAGCAATTATCCACCCAAAAGCACTTTTAAAATTACTCAACACCTTAATCAATTCACTTTTTTGATGTGGTTCTAAATTTGCTAAAGTAATTACAAGAAGAGTATATTTATTACCCAAAATGCATACTTGTCAAGACAAAGTAAGGCCTTAAGCTCTAAAATAGGAGTCTCCTCAATGGATGGTTTTAAAGTTTTTTCAAAAGAGAATATTTCCAACAATGCAAAATTTTCATTGATAGAGTTTTCATTTCTTACAACATATTCTCATGACATTTTTTTATTCTCTTCAACTTCTTCAGCTTTTGATAATCCCCCTTCTAATAATTCTTCCTTAAGATTCGCTATTGCCACATCTTTTAAATCCACCCCAAAGCAATCTTTATTCTTCTCTTAAGTGAATTTGATAGTTTTAATCAATTTTAACTTCTTGATTTAAACTCTCATAGTCAATTTACCTTTTTAAATATCAATCATTGCTTTTATAATCACTAAAATTTTTCTTCCTGAAATGATATGTATTTTCTTACCTTCTTTCATATTTAGAATAATAACATCAATAAGAAAAATAAATTTATTAACTTTGATCCACACATATTCTACTACACCTCTAGGGTAAGTGAATAATCTATCAGCTAACTAAATCGTAATAGAAGTTGGTTGAACCTCTCCAATATCTAGTCTTTTAAAAATAGAAAGCAGTATGAAGGCTTCGTTTGGGGCGGCTTTTTTACTGCTTCTTAAAGCAGCTTTACAGTACAAAAATTAAAAATTTTGTACTAGAAAGCTGTTTTAAGAAGCAATAAGAAAGCCGTCTCAAACGAAGCCGAAGTTAATTCTAGATCCCAAATCACATAAAGCCCTACCATAACATTTGTCTCTAATAATTAAAGGACTAAAAAAACTCCCTGGGTCTTTAAGTTTTTCATAAAGTTTCTTTTGAATTATGGCACTACACTTTTAAATTAATGCCACAATTTCAAATTCCCCTAGCTTCCTTTTCTGGTTCAAAATGTCCTTCATGAATTTTGCATATGTGGGTATCCGTTCTGCAGCTTCAGAGAAATGCATATTAATAGTTAATTTTTTAAATACATCTAAAAATTTTAAGAGCTACTTATCTAGATTTTGTTTGATCATTCTCTAAGGAAAAGGTGGTGTTGGTCTCTCTTCAAACCTCCTAATTATGCATTTGGCTTCTTTTATAAGTTTAGGTTATTCTGTTGAAAATTTATTTTTTACTTGATCAGCTTCACTATCATCCTTTTTGTGTAATCCTTTATATTTATATCGATCTCCTAAATCTTTCTCACTTCTAAGTTGGAAAAGCTACCACTTTATTGTTGGTAAAGGAAGTGAGAGAAGCTCCCAGTTTTTAGTGAGAGATTTCTTAAAATTTTTATCTCTATCATTTGGCAAAATTTTCGGCAATGACAGTAGATCATTCGGCGATCACCTTCGGTGGCCAAAATTCTGCCATTTTTACTCAACTTGGGTCTCTTATTCTTGTGGGTTTGGAGGTGTCATCACATGCCATAGAAAAGCAAAAGATTAATTTCATGATTGCTCCATTGGTTGTCAAGGAACCAACTAGTGTTCCAGCTAAATCTTCATCCCCTATGATTGGTAAAAAAAAACAAATTGTGGAAGTTTTGGAGGTGAAGACTCCTCGAATGAATGGTAAGAGCAGACCGAACGATTTTGAATCATCCTCTTCATCAGGCATGAAGCTTTTTATTAATAGGTTTGGCAATGTTAATGCTAAACCTATTATCATATCTAAGGGAGACCCTTCTATTCAAAAAAATTTTGAGGACCCATCATCTTTTTATGGTAATTCTCAAGATGATGTTTCTATTTATGATGTTCCAGAGGAAATACCGAATGTTGTTGGTGTTTTGGGTGGTAGAGGCCTGGTGAATCCTTTGTCTAGATGGCCATATATTAAAGTTAATCTTTCAAACGATGAAACCTTTTTGTCAGATGATGGGGTAGCGGTTAAGTTGCATGAGCCAAATGTGAATGTCAATTCTGAAAGACTTCAACATTCTATTATAGTGAAGGTTTTTCATAAAAATATCCCTGTCTAAGTGATTGCGGAGGAGTTACGATGCTAGTGGTTGCAATTTGTTAAAATCCATCTAATGATTCTTGGCTTAGGCTGGGTTTCTGTGCTTTTTTCTCTCGTGAAGCTATGGAGAATGTTCTATCACATGGACCTTGGTTTGTGAGTGGTCATATAATGGCTCTTGACAAATGGAATCCCAAATTTTCACCTACATCTTTGAAAGGATTGTTGTCTCCTATTTGGGTTAAGATGCCTAATCTACCACTTTATTTTTGGGATGAGATTAATGTGTCTAGAATTACTTCTTTGAATGGAAAATGATAGATGGTGATATGTTCTAATAGGGAAGATGAGAGTTTTCTAGAGTATGTGTTCGAGTGGAATTAGACAAACAACTCCCCTTGGGTGTTTGGGTGGAAAGTTTGGATGGCCGTTTCTTTCAAAAGGTGGGGTATGAGAAAATCTCATCATGCAATTTCAAATGTGGAAAGATTAGTCATTTGATCAATGCTTGTAAATTGGAGGAGATTGAAGGTGGGGTTAAAGGTACGGTTAAGCTGGTTATTCATGGAAATGATTCTGGAAAGTCTCTGTCAATGGCTCCTAATAATGATTCATCTTATGGCCCTTGGGTTCTTGTAAATCACAGAAGGAGAAGGAAGTGTACTGTTGTATATCAGAAGAAGATTTATTTCCCTAAATCAGATCCTGGTTATCTTGATAAAACCCGGACTTCATATTTGAAGACCTTTGGACCGGATAAAGTCTAGAGTGTGATCTCTGATGTAGAGGGAGTTGAATTGCCTCTGATCATTATAGAAGATCAATTTGGTTCTAATCATGTAGTTATGGAGGATGACGTTGATCTGAAGAAAGTTGGTAGTGATCGTGGAACTTCTGATGAAAGAGGTATGGACTTGTCTTCTGTTGCTGGTAAGGATCTGTCCTCTTCTATCATAGCAATTTCTACTGAAGATAATATGTTCAAATTATTGGAATCTTTTTGTGGAGATGAGGAGAATTTGAAAAAATCTATGTTGGTTGATTCAAGAATGGATGATTTAGAAGAGGGTGAACTAGAGAAGGCTGATGTTTTAAACAAAACTTTGGTGGAATCTTCCTTTTATCTAGTTAATAAGGAGGGTGATGTAGGTACCAAGGCAAAGGTTTATGTTGGCTTGGAAAATTACATTTCAGGGGCTAATAAACCTAAACTTCTTAAGGAACTCAGATTCCTTGGCCCTTTGAACACATCTTCTAGGCATAAAAGCTAGAAGTGTTGAATAAGAAAAGGAGCGGGGGACCTTCCCCCATAGTGGGGAAACGAGTTCCTTAGCTTTTTGGAACTATAGAGGGCTAATAAAAGAGAAGCCTCTCTTTATTTGAAAGAATTTGTAAAAGATTGGGACATGTTCTTTGTTGGTATTGTTGAAACGAAGATATCTTCTATTGGTAGATGGGAGTTTAGTAAATTTATAGAAGAAGATTGGGATTTCATTCTCTTTCCGTTTGATGGTTTGTCATGGGGTATTATGGTTTTGTGGAGGTCTAATTTGGCCTCTTTTTCTTTGTTGGAAGCTTCTTCTCAATGTGTTATTGGGGAGTTGAAGGTAGTTAATAAAGGCATTTGGTTGGATTCTACTGTCTATGGTAGTAAGGATTTGTATACAAGGAAGAAGTTGTGGGATTGTTTGGAATTACATTCTAGCTTAAGCCTTCCTTCAGTGGTGGGGGGAGATTTCAATTGTATCTTGTCTCAAGATGACAAAAGGGGAGGGAAGAAGTTTTCTTTTTCTCTAGGTCCTCAAGAGATGAAATTATTTATGAATAATAATGATTTTCATGATGTTGGGTTGGTTGGACCAAAGTTTACCTGGTGTAAGACTAAAACTCGAAGTGCACGCATTTTGGAGAGGCTTGATAGATATTTATTGAACTCTAAGGCTTTAGAAGTGGTACAACAAGCTTCAATTCAGCACCTGGCTAGGGTCGCTTCTGATCATTTGCCCATTGTTTTGAAAATCTTCCACATGAATTATTGTAAAAATAAATTTTTGAGGTTTGAAGATGTCTAGGTATCGTATCCTACTTCAGTGGAAGTAGTGCTTAATTCATGGAGCAAGGTTGCTGGTGGTGATGCTATAAATGTCCTCAATAGAAAATTTCTCAGAGTTTTAAGAGCTTTATAAAGCTAAACTTCAAAATTTATTAGAGTTGAAGAAAAAACTTAAAAAAGGAAGTAGCAGATCTTCTGTTAGAGGAGGTGAATGGTGATGGATTTTTCAGTGATAGCCTTCTGCTACTCAGACCCAAGATTAATGAATTGAATGTCATGCTTGCTCGCTTGAATACTTAGTAGATATAAAGGGCAAAGGTGAAGTGGTTGGAAGAAGGTGTCATGAATTCTATGTTCTTTCATGCTTTTGCTAATGGAAGAAGGAATGGCAATTTTATTAATCAAGTGAATAATGATAATGGTGATCTTATCGAGGATCAGGTGATTATTGAATGGATCTTCTTTTCTTTCGCAACAAGTGGAGGTATTGAGATTGTGATCTGATGGGTTGGCCATTTGCTCTGAATACTTTAATTCAGGAGGATTGTAATCTCTTGAATGCTTATTTTTCATTTGAAGAAGTGGAAAATGTGGTTAAAAGTTTTGGCAGGAATAGTTCTCCAGGTTCTGATGGTATTTCTTATTCTTTTATAAAAGCTTATTGGAATGTAATTGGTAAAGATATTTGGCATGCTATCCTTCTGTTCTTATCTTCGGGTATGATGTGTTCCAAGTGGAAGGAGACTCTCGTTGATCTTATTTCTAAAGTCAATAATCTTTTAGTTCCTTGTAATTTTTGTCCTATCAATCTTTATTTGTCGATTTACAAGATTGGTGGCAAGGTTTTATTGAATAGATTGCTGAAGGTTATCCATAGTTTGATTTCTGATGTTCAAGTGGCTTTTATCAAAGGAAAAACTTTATCAGACCATATTCTTCTTACTCAAGAACTCTTCTATAAATATAGAAATTCCAAGTCTAAAAAGGATTGGTGGCGATCAAAATTGATATGGAACAAGCTTATGATAGTATGGCTTGGGCTACTCTAAGGCAGGTTTTAGAGTATTTCGAATTTCCTCTTAAATTTTCTAACCTTTTGATGGAGTATGTGGTGGGTCCTAAATTTTTTATTCTGATTAATGGAAATAATTCTAAGTGGATTGAAGAAAAAAGTGGATTTAGACAAGGCTGTCTGTTATCTCCATACTTGTTTATGTTTTGCTCTCAACTCTTGTCTAATGCTTTTTTTCAGAAAGGAAGGAATTTGGGCATCAAAATGGCTTATACCGCCCCGAAGATTACTAATCTATTATTTGCTGATGATATTCTTAAGTTTTCGAAAGCCAAGGTTAGATATTTGAAGAAAATTAAAAGAATAATTTCTGATTATTGTAGTTGGACAGGACAAAAAGTTAATTATCAGAAATCTTCCATTATGTTTGGGAACTATGTTGATCGGAATAAGAGGAGAGCTATCTCAAACTTGCTGAGATATAAGGAGGTGAAGGAGTTGTATTACTTGGGTATCAAAATTGCTTTGAGGAGGTTGGTTTCATCTGATTTTCTCAACTTGTTGGAAAAATATGCTAGTAAAAGGAATGCGTGGGGCAATAGGTTCATCTCATTAGCAGGAAGGTTAGTCTTGGTTAAATTGGTGGTTCTTTCTATCCCTATTTTCTTTTCTACACATTCCTTAGCTCCTTTGAGCATCTTAAAAGAATTTGATAAAATGTGTAGGAATTTTTTATGGAATAAATAAGGTGGTAACCGTGGCCTACATTATGTTTCTTGGGATAATCTTTGCAAAGCATTGAGTTTTGGGGGATGGGGACTTCATTCGTCTATCTCTATAGTTGTACCTTTGAGAGCACAATTTTCTTGGAATTTTTTCAATAAACTAGATTCTCTTCTTAATAAGTCTTTGATTGCAAGTTATGGAATTGATATTTGGCGGGCTGATTGCAAAAGAAATAGCCCAGTCACTTGGAAAATCATGCTTAGTGGTGCAAAAGCTCTTCGGCTAGTTGTGAGATGGATGGTTGCATCAGGTAATTCTATTAATACCTTAAAAGATACATGGGTATTAGATAAAAGCTTCATTAGATGGCCGACTTTCATTGTTCTGTTAGATAGTGATTTTCCTAGTCTTGACAAGTTCATTGTTGATGGTAACTAGAACTATGTGGAGTATCTTAAATATTTTGGGAAATCCTTGATTGATATTATACTACAAATTCAAATTTACTAAGAGCTGTTGAATGATCATCTGGAGCTAATTAATAAGTTTTCTGGTAAAACTATTACTACTATGGCATTAAATGTGGCTTTAGATTATTTTGTAAATGTGGATTATTGGAGGTGGATGAAGAATTTGAAACTTTTACCTCGGGTTGATTATTTTTGGTGGTGGCTTTTGAATAATGCAATTCCTGAAAGTATGAGATGCGCCAAGAGGGGGGGGGGGGGGGGGGGGGTGAATTGGCATTTTAAAAAATAAATCCTAAACAAGAGTTCTAATTTTTAAAGGATTTTTAGATGTTTAAAAGGATGATTTAACTAATCAAATACGGATGCAAATGATTTATTCACAATTATAATAATGGTGGTAAAATTTTAAATCTCATAATGGAATATTAAAATCATACTTTACCAAGCAGTTATAGCAAAAATTAAATGCAAGAAAAGTAAAATGTGAAAAATAGAAAAAGAACACTATAAGTTTTTATAGGGTTCGGTCAACCTTGACCTAGGTCCACTTCCTAATGTCCTCCACTCTGAGAGTTGCACTATCAAAAGTTGACTCTCCTTCTACTCCCACAACAAAGCGGAAAAGCCTTTACAAAACTCACTTTCACCTTCCCGATTGTGGCGGAGTGCCAGAGGCTATGTCACCCTCATGGTGACGCAGCGAACCTTCTCCTTTTTCTCCTTTTCAGAGAAGGCAGAGAACCTCAAGGACTTTGACCTAGAAGAATCTCTCCCTAGAGAGCTCCCACAAGACTCACCAAGGCCACAGGAGGAGCAAGCGTGCAGCTAGCTCAGAGCAACCGTGTGATCCCCTCACACTCCTTCTCCCTCACGCTCAAGTTCACCTTCTCCTTCCTCTCATAAACCCTGGTTTTCTTCAAAAGCTCCCTCACAAGAGTTCCTTCAGTTATCACATACATCTCCTTCACCCTCTTAAAAAGAATAAAAAAAACTTCTTTTATATTAGGCTTTAGGAAACCCTAATAATTCAATTCAGATGTCACTATTCATACAGTATGATCTAATATCATATAGTACGATCAATTCAAAATTAGTTCTATCCAGTACAAAGGGAGATGAATAGTTCACAAATTTTAAGCACATCGTACAGTATGATCTAGAGATTATACTTAACGATCATTTTATTTTCACTGTTTGTACGGCATGACTTATGGGGCGATAAAAAATTATATCTGTAATTCATCCCACACTATACACTTTGTATAGTATGAATAGTTCAATTCAAGCACATCGTCCTGTATAATATGAATATCATCCGGGATGAATAGTTCAAAAATCATAGTTTTGTCTGGTACGATCTCTGGGATGACCAAATTTCATCTTTGTAGTTTGTAGAGTACGATGTGTATCATATAGTAGGAATGGAAGTTATTACTAAATCATAATTTAATTGCCTGATTACAAGGAATAATTTTGGCAAGATTTCAAATGATTGTACAATATGATTTATTCAAAGATCAAATTCAAAATCTTACCTAAATTATGATGGTAGCTAGGACTTCAGATGGACAAAAATCTTACAGTGTGATTAGTTCATAAACTAATTATCAGAATTACCCGTTAAGCTTAAGTTTTGATGACATACCATCCAATACATTTAAAAATCGTACAGTATGATTTTCTTTCAAAAAAAATTCTCTTCAAAAAAGAAACTCTTCCCCTATATGTGTGTGCATGGTCACCCAATTTGCATACACTCTTTTGTGGCAGACTCAAAAAAATGAAAATAAAGAAAATAAAAATATAAATACTTTTACATCTTAGTCTATCCAGTCTTGAGTTTCCTGCAGTCTTGAGTGGTGTATATCTTATCTGAAATGTTAGTGCTCAGAGATAAAAAATAACATCTATATTTTTCAAGGAAGAGCATAGTAATCCAGTCAAAATTATTTATTATCATCAAAATCAGATACTAGGGATCCTGGATTACAATAATTCCTACTAATGATTTCTTAATGTATAGAAGACTGTTGGATTATAACTACTATCCAAGAGGGTGTAGTACAGTGGAAAATTCTGAGCATGTTATGATTAACTATTCTAAACTCATTTAAGCTATTGCATTTGTTAATAAATGGGGTCTTCTAGTTCCTGTGTTCTTTTCTATTATGGGTTACAAATGTAAATTGGAGATGTTATCTAAGGTTAATCCTTTCATTGCAAATCTTTACTATTCATTGGTCTTTTTTTCTTGGTAAAGTAGAAACAAAGTTAAGCATGGTGGACAGGAGCTTGGCTAGGGTTTCATTGCTTCAATTGCAATTAGTTTTGCATCAATTTTGTCAAAATTTAATTTTTTTTGGACAACTGGGGTGTTAACCAGCTTCCTCAGTTGATTACTCATTCTTGGCACCCTCCTCCACCTGAATGTATTAAAGTCAACATTGATGCTACTTTATTGCAATCAAATGAGGCTGGTATTGGTGGTGTGTTTAGAGACCACAGAAGGAGATTCCTACTTACTTTTGGATTCATATGCATTCATTGAGATAGTGGCCATTTGGAACTATTGGCATTCCGTTCGTTGAAAAAGATAATTAAAGAGAGGATGTTGGAAGCTAAAGGCATCATAATTGAGGGAGACAATTATAATATCATTATGTATCTACAAGGGTCGGTTGGCAAAGAGTTTTGAAATGTAGATAATGATGAGGTTGAAGACTTGACTTTCTAAAAGGATTTTGTCAATCTTTTATTTCATTTTTCCAATAGAAATTTTAATAAGTTAGTCGATTATTGTGCTAACTTTGCTTTAGTTGGTGATTTTTTCTAGGAAGAGTTAAGTTGTAATAAGCTTCCTCCTAATTTTCTTTCTTTGTTAATGGAGGATTGTGATAGTTTATCTATCACTTAGTAGGTTGTATTAGAGCTTCTTTTTTTCTTTATAATGCTAATTACATATTCTGAAAAAAAAGTTGGATATGACCTTGTTCTTCTATTTTTTATAATTAATCAATCTTGTGAGTTTCCCTATTTAATCCTTAATATTTTTAAGAGCAGAAGATTGATTTTGTACTTGGATTCCTAATTATGAAATAATATTTTCCAAGTGTATTTTCTCATTCCTATCATAATAAAGTTCTTTAAAATCTGAGGGATAGTGCTATGGTGCTATATGTCTAAACGCTACAATGCAAAAAATTTTAGAGTTGATGTTGAAATTATCACATCCATCTGTCCTATTTTTAATCATCAAGTTATCCAATTTTTTAAAATAGCTACAACTTGTATAGTCAAGATTAATACAACATCAGATTCATAAATTCCAACTACTTTTTTATAATTTACCCCGTCAGCGAGCCACTAAAAATTATTACTAGTCATTTTCTCTATTAATTAATAGGCTTCCTCAAATGACTTAGATAATAATGATCCTCCAGCATCTTCATTTATAACTCTAAGAGATCCTACTAATCCATTATAAAATATTTAAATAATCAACCAATTAGGTAATGCATGATGAAGGCTTTTCTATGTATTTCCTTATATCTTTCCCAACTCTTAGAAATGGATTCTCCTTCATGCTAATTAAAAGAGGTTATGTCATTTCAAAATTTGGAACTTTTGAAGGTGAAAAGTACTTAGCAAGAAACTTATGATCCAAATCATTTTAAGTAGTTATAAAGCCCAGGGGCAAAGAATTTAACCATATTTATATCTTAGAGAAATGGGATACAATATAAGTTTAATGGCATCATCGCTGACACCATTGTACTTAAATGTTACTAAAATTTCTAAAAAGTTGGATAAATATAAATTGGGAGCTTCCATAGAAGTTCCCCAAAACTGAGAGTTTTGAACAATTTGTATAATAGTTAGTTTTAATTAAAAATTATTTGTTTTAATTTTAGGTAAATTTATACTCCACTAAAATCTGTCTATTAAAGGGTTTGCATAATCAAAAGAGGTCTAGAATGATTTTCTTCTTACTTAGGTTCAGCAATATTAAAAATCTTATTAGTTTTCCAAATTTTAGAAAGGGTTCTCATAGTTTCAGGATCAAACAACAAAAGTACCTTTCTATGATATAAAGCATGCAATAAAAAATAATAAATAAAATATACAATTATTGATGAAAGAAAATAATAAAAATAAATATGTAAGAAGGTTAAACTATGTAATTAATTCAATAATATAAATAAAATTTTGTAAAAAGTAAAATACTTCCTAGGTAATGATGCCAAAAACTTGATGGTGGGTTCTAAGGTGGAGTGTAATTTTAAATTATAAAAATGCCTAAGGTTCTATCTCCCCTAAATAAAGCTTTGGTTTTTTTTGATATAAATAATAAATCCCACTTAATAAACATAAGTATACATATCGAATCAAGTAATAAAGTGATAGAGTAGTGTCTCAAAGCCATAAGGAAGTATACTTTAACAATCAACTTTTAATGTTTACTCTAATTACAAAATTATCCTACTGAAATAGAATTTTTGGTTATGGAGATTCAATCGCTGAATAAAAACAATGAAATAATCGCTACAATATGTAAATAAAGTGTTTTTGACTTATGAATGTAAATTGCATATCTTTTATAATGAAATTCTTATTTTAAAACCAATTCAGAGCATATGCTTCCTCGATCTATATTTGAACACTTGGTTTTGTAATTTTTTATTTTATTATGTTATATTATGTGTGTGTTGTATTGTTCTTAAAATATTAACATTAATTTTGACAATGTTATAAAAAAATTATTAGGAATAATATTTTGTGCTAAAAATTGAATTAGTGTTTTAGCATTTCTATGTTAAGTTCTGCAACATTAAAAAATAATGTTACAGTGTCGAAGCCTTAAGAAAATATTTTGGGTTACACCAATAACAACAATGCATTTTTAAATGCCTTAGCACTAATATTTCTTATCGAGCACTCTAGCTCCATATTCTCAAGCACTGTAGTTTTAGTCTATTATCTCTATAGTGATGATGGTGGTGTAGTCAAATAAATCATGCATTCATAACTTTTATATTATAAGACCTTATTAAGCATTGGTAATAGTGCTGCAACATTAGGTCAAGATCATTATTATGTTAATTAAAGCACCATAGTGGTTATCTTTGTAAGCATCACAGTTCTCATATGTGTCAAGCACAACTATGTTTTCCTTATCAAAATGTTGGTCGTTCGTTTTCCAATTTCTTTGCTGTAGTGACATGCATCACATACCATTATAACGTCTGTTTGTGTGACCATCTAACATTATGTTTGTTCTTTAGTGTCACAGCATGGATTTGTTGAGTGCTGCAGTTATCCTTATGATTATATATAGGAGTACACATTTTAGATCATTTTATGTGTTATTCTCTCTAATTTATTCAATTTTCTATATATTTTCTATTTGAGCATATCATGTAATGGACCCTAAGATGTTTGATAGAAAGAAGCGAGCATCTTCGTCTTATGATAAAAGTAAATTCATTTTTGTTGAGGCTAAATAATGGCATGCTACACTGGTAGTAAATAAGAAATTGATCCCTAAGAGAGGATTCCATAACCTTGGTGGACAAGTTATGCATATGATTGTAAACCAGGTCTGGGAACCTTATGCTGCAATTATAAATATTGTGAGAGAATTTTTCACCAATTGGAAAAAGGCTATGGAAAATAAATGTTTTGCTAGAGATAAGTGGGTACCATTTGACCTGGTATCTATTTACTATACCACTTTCAGTCTTTCCCCTATAAATTATAATGAGTTTCTTAGAGTATTGTGCGAGCCTCATAGTGGAGCGTTGTTTAAAAAGAGGGAGGAGAAAATCACTAATTTTCTTGCATCCTACCTAACCTAACCTAACCCAACTTTCTAAATTATGGAATTATTTTATCTCTACCTATTTATTACCATCTAAGAATATGAATGAGGTAACCAAAGACCGTGCTATACACAATTAAACAATTCAGGTTGGTTACACTATCAATGTGGGGAAGTTGATTTATTCTAATTTAAGTTATAACATTAGGGACACTACTTCTATGGGTTTGGGGCATCCTTTTCTTATTTATGTCTTGTGTGTTAATGCTGATGTGAGGGGAGATCTTGATGAGGAAAAACTTTTTCCTATTTCAGTCCTACCCATAAAATAATTTGAAACCTTTAAAAGTTTTGGTCTAGAGAAGGAAGGACCCAGTCAGGTCAAGTTATTTGGTAGGCCCAGCAACTGCAGTAGTAGGAGTTCTAGGGCTCCTAAATCCTGAGTTAAAAAGGTTGTTGATTTAAGGGAACAGATGGTGGGGGGGGGGGGGGGGGGGAATAGTATTTTTTTTGGAGAGTAGGGAATGGAAGGCACACTATTTGGGTATGTAAGAAAAGTATTATGAAAGTATAGCTGAATTCAATATGGCTTTAGTGGAGTTGTTCAGGAGGAGTCCCTTTATAGAGAATCAAGACCAGCTGCATTTCTCTACTATTCCATAATACGAGCCATTTGATTGAACCCAGCCTGATGATGATGATGATTATGAGGAGGAGGAGGAGGATCATGACTCTAAGTGATGAGAGTCATATGTTTCTTTGATTATCCATGGAAGGCTTTTAAGAAAGAAAGAGAGAGAGTGGTGGTTGTTGCTACTTTTATTTGTAGCTAATTTTCTTTTATTTATTTTTCATTTCTTTTACTTGGGGTGGGATGCCGTGATGTTATGATGTGATATTTTTATTGTGAAGTTGAGTTGTGACTATGGCCGTTAGGATATTTTTCTTATAAGAATAGTGACCATAAGTTTGATGTGGAGAAGGATTAGAAGAATTGTGCTTCATGCACTAATTATCTTATTTATTGTTTAATAGTTGTATTCAGTGCCTTTAAGCTTATTATCATTTAAATTAAAGGAATGTTTATTTCATATTCAATTTTTATGTGTTCAAGTGCATTATTTGATTCATTTATTTACATTTAATTTAAATTCATTTATGCTTTGCTATTGAGTATTTTTCTCTACATAGCACTTGCACTTTGATTACTTATTTAGCTAGACCGAAAATGATAATTAAAAATTATATAAAATTAAGATAATAATAAAATCTTATATGGTAGTTTGAATGAACATTGTATAATAATTCATAAATAGAAAATCTTAATAATTAACTAATATAGATCACTTAAGCTATTGACTTATTTTGAACTTAGAAATTATACAGTAATACACTAACTATTGAATTGAAGAATGAATAATAGAATTTATAGAAAAGGGGTGGATAGCTTAAATTAAAAAAATTATAGTAAACATAAATAATGAATTAATGACCTTATTAAATCCTTACATTAAATCAATTAGTGTTATAGGATGATGAAAGATAAACATATATTCAAAATCATTAATATGTCCTCCAAAATTTTGAAAAAGTGAAATATATGAAAAATCATAAGAGGAAATATGAAAAAAAAAAAATATGTGCATTTAAAAATTGGTATCAATTAAAGGTCAATTCCAAAAGCATCCTAATATTTAAATCAATTAGGATAAGATAAGTGAACTAATACATATAATTTTGCACTAATGAACTTCCAATCTAACAAAAAAAAAAACTAATTCCTAAATAATAAATTATTTATTTCTAAAATCAGAAGTCAATCAACACATACGTAGTGGATAGGTTCAAAATAAGCAATAATAAGGGCGACTAATTGGGATAATTATAATGACCTTTCAAATTAGAATTATAACTTTGTTCATTCCAAAGTACTTCTAGAGTGTGATGTACCATCTTATATTTTAATAATTTTATATTATCAATTTTTACTTTGGCTATTAAGTTAATCAGTAGGTGGATTCATGATTGTGTGAGGATAAGAAAGAGTTTACACTAGGGGGAATTTAGTAAGTGTAAATTTATATATTATTTATTATGTTAAAATATAATGAAAACATTTTATTTTAGTTTTATTTGGGTAGGAAATATATAATAACAGGTAAAAATTCATAAGTGTTGAATGAGCACTATAGTGGCCATATTCTCTATATTATAGCAATTTTATCTACAGCACCTTAGTGCCTAATTCAAACATTAAAATGTCGGCCATTTTAAAATTTTGGGAATATCAGCATTACAACTGAGTCGAGTTCATCGCCACAGTGCATCACAGTGCTACCACACTAGAAATTAACATCATAGTACTGGAGCCTCATGAATTTGAATACTAGAGTACTAATCATCACAATACTGTGGCATCGAATTGCACTTTCAAGCGTTGAAGCATTCAACTTTTATAGGATCATGGTAGAGTAGTTATAGAAATAGGAGCCAAACTGACTAAGTTAAATGATGCACCAATTTGACTATTAATGGAGCCAGGTCAACCAAGCACCATAGTAGAGCAACATTACTATGTCAATGTGCTAGTCTATTTTATACCACCACTACACAACCTTATCGAATGCGACCATACCTTAGTATATACATATATAGTTTTTTAGTTATTTTGTTGAGGAGTTCTATCATTTTAATGGAGTCTTATACTATGTAATGTCTTTCTCTAGTTCGCCCTTAGTGTAAAGTCTAAGGGAGGCTAAGGAAGTACAAGATACTTTTCGTTGCGATATCTTAGCCTCTATTGTGTAAGTAATTCTATTATTTGAAGAAGTATCATGAAGAATCTTAATATATCTTTCTGGGTGACATTTATTTTATCCATTCTTTTGTATCTTTTTCATATGAATGAAATGAATATGAGTTTACTTTCTATGTTATCTATGTTTGGCTAAATCTCTATGTTTATGGCTAATGATGTAAACACATATTAAGTACTAATGTAGACTCTTCTGCTTTAAATTTATTCATAGATATTTTCAATATATTCCATTCTTCATTTAATGCTTATAATGGCCATGTCTATAGTTAATACCTAGAGTGATGTTGGCATACCTAGACATAAGATGTTAAACATTTTAGGTTTTATGGAAATATTAAAATTATTGGAATGCCATAAATATCTCTTTTTACCCGCATAATCTTGACAGATATTTTGGGAGCACATGCTATGATCCACATTAATATCTAAGAGCCTCAATATGAAAGCTTCATTATTTATATTCATTAGTCCAAAATAATTATAAAACTTGGCATCTCTTATCCTTTTAGCTCTTTCTCCATAAGTTGATGGAATTCAACCATTAAATTTTCATTTAGTAGGATAAAACATACATCCATAGTAATCGGTACTAGTTTGATTGTAATTAAGCAGAATACATCCTTGTGAGATTGATACTCTCACAACTTCTTTATTATTTGATCAACATGTGTACCTATGTATCTAGTTGGTCATTTATATCATAGAAAACCTAAACATCATTTGACCCAAAGCTTATTCTATTTCATACATTCTTTTATTTGGTGCATCATTTCACATCACCTGCATCAATATCCAATTGAAGTCTAAATATCATTCTTTAGGATTAGTTAAACCTACTCTATGGGGCTTCCTTTCCTTTTCAATTCCTATTGATCTGGTAGTTTTTCTGGTCTAATCATCTAAATTTGCTTGTTTGGGATCCATATCCAATTCAAGTTTAAATCTTATTATCTAGGTTTAGTGTAACTTACTCTACGGGGCTTCCTTTCCTTTTAAATTTTGGTTATTTTGGTAGTTATCATGGTTTAACCATTTAAATCTACTTATTTGGGATCCACATCCCATTTGAGTTTAAATCCAATCTTTATGATTGGTGTATACTACCCTATGGAGTTTCCTCTCCTTTTGAAGTCAGGTTGATCTGGTAGTTATCCTGGTTTAACCATCAAAATCTACTCATTTGGGATCCATATCTCATTCAAGTTTAACTCATAATCTCTAGGATTTTTTTAACCTACCCTATGGGGCTTGCTTTCCTTTTGAATTTTGTTTAATCTAGTAGTTTTCTTGGTCTTACCATTTAAATTTTCTTGTTTGGGATCAATATCCCATTAGAGTTTAAATTCCATTTTCTAGGATCGGTTTAACCTACCCTACGGGGCTTCCTTTCTTTGTCAATTTGGTTGATCAGGTATTTTTCCTGGTATAACCATTTAAATCTACTTATTTGGGATCCATATCCCATTCAAGTTCAAATCTTGTTCTCTAAGATTTGTATAACTAACCCTATGGGGCTTCCTTTCCTTTTAAATTCATTTTATTTAGGTAGTTATCCCAATCTAACCATCCAAATTTGCTTCTGTATAATAATTTCCTTTTCAAGAATTCATCTGAATTTAATTCTGAATAAATTTAAAATCAATCTAGAAACAAATTTTAGTTAATCCCTTCAGTCAACACCAACACATATAATTTACTTTTCAAATTGAACGCACTTGTTGGTGGTCCATTTCTTGACCTCATTTTTACTTGAGGTCACCTGAACACCAACAACATTGAAATATAATCAACTGACTAAATAAACTACCCTCTATAATGAACTAACTTCTTGATTTCAATCATTATTCAAATCACATCATTTGGAGTTTCATATATCAAAATCATCATCATTAGTTCTTTGAGCAAGTTACTAACTGACCCATTTAACTCAACCTAGCACAACTAATCAAGCACTTAATTCACAAACAATCATACCCCAATATGCAATTAAACTTCACCAAACTCTTCTAAACATAGCTCTTAGAGAATTGAACATGATTGATCATCCCAATCTAGTCAATAGTTGACTTGGTCAACTAAGTCCAAATCTGGTCAAATATGGTCAATTTGGGTCAACCCATTGTATACAAATCAAATCAACCTTTCTAATTATTATAACTCACTCTATTGCATGCATTAAGTGAGTTTATACCTTATGTGAGTTAATCCTTGGTGAGTTAACCTAGTCAACTCATCAATGATTGGTCAAACTCCCTCACATAAAGGCTTTATGTAGTCAAGCACTAATTCTATAGCTTCAAACTTCTTGTATTTGACCCAATCAGCATTCAACATCTCTTTAGGGTCTAACCTAGCTTGCAAAACCAAAGTTAACTAGTCAATATGGTAAATTTCTAAAAAAACCCTTAAATTGTCAACGTAGTCAATAAAGCCCAAATTTTAAAATTCTCTCCACTCCAACCCTTATGGTAATCTCAAATTTATTCTTGGTTTCTTAATTACCTAGTAATCTATTTTTAACTAATGGTTTATTTCAAATCATCCCAAACTTCTCCATGTGCTTAAAAGGATAAGAATCAGTATACACATCATATGTCTTTTCCAGGTCCTTCCCTATCATTTCTAACTGCTTGGGACACTTGTAAGCTTCCTAGGGAGTGTCTCTAATCACCCTAACCACTAATTTTTCTTAGTGTTTGATTTAAGTTAAACCATTAATTATACTCTTTCCAACCTAACTCATCACATAGGGCCTCTCTAAGAGAGATTTCTTTTCATTTTGTCTCTAGAGAAGTTCCTCTATAATCCCTAAGGGTTGCCCCACCAGTTGCAAGTTAGTGATGGTAAAATTTCCGTGAGCTTAACCATATTCCATTCAAAGGGAGATTGCTTTAAAACTAGGGCTTCTCATGTTGCAAATCTGGTTTTGATGATGACAAACATGTTTCCAGTGTGTTTTACTTGGCTAATCAGTTTCAGGCACAAAAGACCGCGAGCTACTCAAGCCAACTCAAGATCGGGTCCAAGTGTGTCAAATGTATGATTTTTCCTTTTATTGAGTCAATTGTAATGTAACTGATTCCCTAGCTAAGTAACCTTGCACACACACACTCAGGGAGAGAGATTGAGTGAATTAGAATTTCTGTTAAAATTTTGTTCAGATCGTCCTGGACGATAGTATCATCGTCCTGGACGATCCAGTTAAAACAGAAACCCTAATTAGGGCGACTAAGTTAAGAGGGTCTGATTAAGCAGATCGTCCTGGACGATCTTTGGATCGTACGGGATGATATGCTCAAATCAGAAATTTCCAGCCGCCAGATTAAGTTAGGCAAGTTTTATTTTAAGTATTTTGGTCTGATCGTCCCGGACGATACGTGTATCATCCTGGATGATGCACTACAATCATGCCTAAATTAGTCTGGTAATTAAGGAAAGCAATTAATGTTTAATTGATACGATCACATCGTCCTGGACGATCGCAGGATCGTCCCGGACGATCGTGATCGACTTGTGCATTTCAGTTGTACGACCCGAACTGTGTTCAGGACGATTTTGGGCCTTTTTGAACTAATCGTACAGGACGATGTCCCAATCATCCTGGACGATCAAGTTATTTTTTGGTCGTCCAGCACAGATTTCTCTGGACGACCCGAACTGTCTTCTGGACGATTTTCCTCAATTTGCACTAAGCGTCCCGGACGATCGTAGTATCGTACGAGACGATATGAACAACTTTTTCTACTGATCGTCCAGAAGAGCCTAATCGTCCAGACTGAATCAGCTGAATTTGAACTGATCGTACAGGACGATGTTCAGATCGTCCTGGACGATATTGGCCGACCAGTTGATATTTAGGGCAAATTTTAAGCCCTCCTTTAAAAGAATTTTTTCCAATTTTTGGAAAAATCTTTTGCTGCCTTCCTTCCCTGAGAAACCCTAGAGAGAAGAGAGAGTTGGGAGAGAGAGAAGAGATCTTGTGAGGGGGAGTTAGTGAGGGATTCACTAAGGTTGCTCCAAGCACGGATCAGAGTCGTCTTCTCCGCTCGTCATTTGTCGTCTAGTCGGTGTTCTTCGTGGGAGGATCATTCGCAAGAAGATCCGGGATTCTCTGCCCGCTTCAGGTGGAAGCAAAAGGAGTTCGAAGGTTCTCTGCCTGCTTTAGGAGGAAGCGAAAGGAGGTCAGGTTCTCTGCCTCACTGTGTGGTGAAAAGGAGGTGTTTTGTACAGGCTTCTCCGCCTTGCTGTGGGAGCAAAAGGAGAGTCACTTTCGTTTAGTGCAATACCCGGAGGGGAGGCTCCGGGGAGTGGACGTAGGTCAAGTTGACCGAACCACTATAAAATCTGGTTTGCTTTTCTGATTCAGTTTTGCACTTTTCTTTTCAATATAAACTGCTTGGGTGATTATCGTTGGTTGATCTTTTCGGTATTGTTTACTTGTTTTCACTGCTAAGTATCGAAAAGATTTTTGTTGTTATCGTGAAATTTTTTAAATAACCAATTCACCCCCCCTCTTGGTTAGCCTCGGGACTAGTTCAGTAGGGCTTAACATCCCTTTCGAACTTTCAAGTGGTATCAGAGCGGGATTCAAAATTTCTGTTTAAAAACTTTTGAATTTGATCCATGGCTAACTGTAACAATCGTAATACTGCTGAAGGTTATTCTATAACTAGACCACCGTTGTTTGATAACATTCCATTTAATTTTTGGAAAACACGCATGTCTACTTTTCTTCAGTCTATTGATTATCGCATGTGGATGTTAGTTAAGGACGGATTCGAACCACCTTTTCGAATGGTTAACAATGTGAAAACTGAATTGCCGTTTGCTGATTGGACGTTTGATGATCGTGATTTAGCATAGTTAAATGCCAAATGTTTGAACTGTTTCTTTTGTGTTTTAAAATCTGAGGACTATATGCGTGTTTCTACTTGTACAACGGGAAAAGAGATTTGGGATAGATTATGTATAACATACGAAGGTACAACTGAAGTCAAACAGTCTAGGTTAAACATCTTATTACATGATTACGAACTTTTTTGCATGAAACCTAGTGAGACTATTTCAGAAATGTACACAAGGTTCAGTCAGATTGTTACCTCTTTGCATGCTTTAGGTAGAGAACTTACCAACTACGAAAGAGTGAACAAGATTCTTAGATGTTTGCCTGCTTCTTATGATGCTAAGATTACTGCTATTACTGAATCCAAAGATTTAAATACTTACTCTATTGACAGCTTACTTTGATCACTCATTGCTTACGAGCAAGGGGTGAACCAAAGGCAACTTGATGCAGGTGAACGCAAGAAAGAGAAGACAGTGGCACTAAAGGCCAAAGATTCAGATGCTAGCACTTCCGGGTCTGATAGCGATGATGTTGCCTTAATCACAAGGCAATTCAAAAGCTTTCTAAGGAAGAAACATAAGAACCATCAGAAGTGGAACAAGGGTAAGTTCAATAAAAACTTTAAGGGTTCATCTGAATCGGTTTGTTTTGAATGCAGGAAGCCCGGACACATTAAGGCTGATTGTCCGACACTTAAAGCTCATCCAAGCAAGGAGAAGGGTGAGGAGAAACCAAAGTTCAGAAAGGACAAGAAGCAGATTCAGAAGGCATTCTGGGCAGACTCTGCATCCGACTCTTCTGAGACTGAAGCTGAAGAGGAGGAAACAAACTTGTGTTTGATGGCTGATGATCACCCTGGTCAGTCCGACCAGGAAGAGGTATGTGAGCTTACTTACGATCAGTTATTTGAAGTTTCTGAAAAGATTCATACATCATATAGGAAGCTTAAG
Organism: Dendrobium chrysotoxum; assembly: GCA_019925795.1. Taxonomy (NCBI): domain Eukaryota; kingdom Viridiplantae; phylum Streptophyta; class Magnoliopsida; order Asparagales; family Orchidaceae; genus Dendrobium; species Dendrobium chrysotoxum. The sequence goes on along the minus strand of CM034298.1, from coordinate 46,833,952 downwards.
AAAACCCATGCTAGTTTGAAACTAGATTATCTGACTTTGCAGAAAGAGCATGAAGTGTTGATTAAGGATCATTCTACCATTGATATCAATCACATGCCTTTACTAGATGAGTTTGATGAACTGAATAAAAAGAATTCTGATTTAATTGTTGAGCATAACTTGTTAAAAACATCGCATGTTGAATTAGAACTTGCTTTTAACAAAGTGAATGATTTGGCATCTGAGTTAGAAAGTATTGAAAGTGCAAAAACATTTGAAATTGGAAGTTTAAACAAACACATTGAGTTTTTGAAAGTGAAAATCAGTGCTTTTGAAAATAACAAAACACCGCCTACTTTTGAACAATTTTATGCACCGCCACCTTTTAAAAATTCTGTTGCAAGTTCATCAAAGCATGTTTCATACACTACTAGGAAGAGGCACTATCACACGACGTTTAGTTAATCCTTTTCCTGGTGTTAGATATTTTTCATGTGGCATGTTAGGACACATATCACACACTTATATTGTTCACCGTAGTACACATTGGGTGTGGAGACCCAAACTACCTGTTGCACAGCACAGCACGCATGCATCGCATTCTTCTTTTCATAAGAAGGAACCCAAACCTGGTTGGGTTCCTAAGACTAACATTTGATGATTTTGTAGGTGTGCTCTCACACAAGACCTCGTGAGAGCATGTGGTACCTGGACAGCGGATGTTCTAGACATATGACTGGAGATGCAAATCAGTTCATTTCACTGGAGGCCAGAGCTGGAGGCAAGGTTACACTTGGAGATAACACCACCAGGAAGGTGGTAGGCACAAGTATGATTGGTGATTCAAAGAATTTTGTGATTGATAATGTTTTGCTTGTAGATGGACTGAAACACAACTTGCTGAGCATTAGTCAACTCTGCGACAAGGGATACAGCATCAAATTCCTGCCCACCGGCTGCATTTTAAGCTTAAATGATGAAGTTGTTTTGGAGGGGCAAAGGATCAATAACGTCTACAAGCTGGATGTAAGTAGCATTAAATCTGATAATTCAATTTGCTTAAAAACTGTTGCTGATGAGTCTTGGTTATGGCATAGGAGATTGTGTCATGCCAGTATGAAAACCCTTAGGAGAGTCACCCAAAAGGACTTAGTTAGAGGTGTGCCCAAGCTTAAGTTCACTAAGGATCACCTGTGTGGTGCCTGTCAGTTGTGGAAGCAAGTCCAGTCCTCTTTTCACTCAGTTAAGGACATTAGCACCTCTAGACCTTTAGAAGTTCTTCACATGGACCTCTTTGGACCCATTAGCACTGCCAGCTTAGGGGGGAGAGTCTATGGTTTTGTGATTGTTGATGATTATTCAAGGTTCACTTGGGTTAAGTTTTTGTCACACAAATCTGAGTCATTTGATGAGTTTAGATCTTTCTCTACTTGGATTCAGAAGAAGTTAGGATGTGAGATTATTACCATCCATAGTGATCACGGAGGGGAGTTTGAAAATGAAAGATTTGAAAGTTTTTGTGAGAATCAGGGGATTAGTCACAATTTTTCAGCTCCTAGGACCCCTCAGCAGAACGGGGTAGCTGAAAGGAAGAACAGGACCTTAGTGGAAGCCGCTAGAGCCATGCTTGCCGAGTATTCACTTCCTAAATACTTTAGGGCTGAAGCGGTAAACACTGCATGTTATGTGCTGAATAGGGTAAATGTGAGAGTCAAGCTGAACAAGACACCTTATGAGATCATTAAGGGTAGAACTCCAAATCTGTCCCACCTCCATGTCTTTGGCTGTAAGGTTTTCATTCTAAACAACGGGAAGTCACCCTTAGGAAAATTTGACCCCAAATCTGATGAAGGAGTGTTCTTAGGATATTCAAGTGTGGGGAAATCCTTTAGGGTGTTCAATAGGAGGACTTTGGTGGTGGAAGAAACAACCCATGTAGTGTTTGATGAATCTGATCCTAAGGAGTCTAGATCTGAAGTAGAAGATGAAGAGATTATTGAGGTTACCCAAGGAGTTGGAAATACAAATTTGGAGGAAAGGGTAGAACCTCAAACCACATTGCCTAGAGATTGGAGATATTCTTCGAGTCATCCTAAAGAACTGATCTTAGGAGACCCTTCTGAAGGTGTTAGGACTAGACATGGACTTAGGAAGGAAGTAAACCATTCTGCCTTTATCTCAATGACTGAACCCACCAACATCAATCAAGCCTTGTCGGATGAGTTTTGGATTTTAGCTATGCAGGAAGAATTGAATCAATTTATAAGGAATGATGTTTGGGAGTTAGTAGAAAGACCTAGAAACCAAAGTATTGTGGGAACCAAGTGGGTCTTTAAGAATAAGATGAATGATTCTGGTGTGGTGGTGAGAAATAAGGCAAGATTGGTGGCTAAGGGGTATAATCAGATAGAAGGGATAGATTTTGAGGAAACTTTTGCCCCTGTAGCTAGATTGGAAGCCATTAGAGTGCTACTAGCCTTTGCCTGTTACAAGGGATTTAAGCTGTTTCAAATGAATGTCAAGAGTGCCTTTTTAAATGGGGTAATTAAAGAAGATGTTTTTGTAGAACAACCCCCAGGTTTTGAGAGTTCCCAATATCCAAGTCATGTCTATAAATTAAAAAAGGCCTTATATGGATTGAAACAGGCACCCATAGCTTGGTATGAGAGGCTTAGCACATTCCTGTTAGAAAGAGAATTTGTTAAGGGGAGCGTAGACACCACCCTTTTTCTGAGGAGAATAGGAGATGACTTACTCATTGTCCAGATTTATGTTGATGATATAATTTTTGGATCTTCTGATAAATATTTATGTGATGAGTTTTCCAAAACAATGAGTAAGGAGTTTGAGATGAGTATGATGGGAGAATTGTCCTACTTTTTGGGGTTTAGCATAAGGCAAACGGATGATGGAACTTTTCTCAATCAATCAAAATACACTAAGGACATTTTGAAGAAATATGAAATGGACAAAGCCAAGCCAATCAATACTCCCATGCCCTCCTCAGTTCAGTTAGATAAGGATTCAAATGGAAAATCTGTTGATCAGAAGAAGTATAGAGGGATAATAGGTTCACTGCTTTACCTGACTGCTAGCCGACCTGATATCATGTTTAGTGTTTGTTTTTGTGCTAGGTTTCAGGCTGATCCTAAAGAGTCCCACCTGACTGCTATTAAGAGAATTCTTAGATATCTTTTAGGGACCCCAAACCTAGGAATTTGGTACCCTAGGCACAGCACCTCTTTTGAGATCATTCGATATTCTGACTCTGACTTTGCAGGGTATAGGGTGGATAGGAAGAGTACCTCTGGGACTTGTCAATTCATAGGACAGTCGTTAGTCTCCTGGTCCAGTAGAAAATAGAACTCAGTTGCACTTTCCACTGCTGAAGCTGAGTACATTGCCTTAGGAAGTTGTGTGGCCCAAGTTTTTTGGTTGAAATAACAAGTCTTGGATTTAGGAGTACCCGTTGGCACAATTTTTGTTCTGTGTGATAATACCAGTGCCATCTGTATCTCTAAGAATCCAATCCAATATTCTAGGACCAAACACATTGACATTAGGCATCACTTCATTAGGGACCATGTTACAAAAGGGGATATTGAGCTACATCATGTAGCAACTGAAAATCAGCTGGCTGACATATTCACTAAACCACTGGCCTTTGACTCATTCAGCATTTTGAGAACCAGATTAGGAGTGATTGATATAAATGCTTAATTCTGATGACTGCTGATTTCTGATTGTTCTGACTGGTAGTCTGTTTTTCTGTTAGTTAGTTTTTGGGTTGATTACTTGCCTTCAGTTGTTTTTATGTCTTTTGTTGATTTTCGTTTTAGCCGTACTGTTAGTTTGATTTGAGTATTTACTCTGATGTGATTTTATACCTGTTTTTATTCACTGGTTCATATCTTGCACTTACTATTTTATGTTTTTCAAAATCTGATCACCGCTCACTACTTCTGATAATCTGAATTTCTGACTGGGAGTTTTTACCTTGTTTTGATTTGGAAGCTGGTAAGCAGTGATTGATTCCACTGAATCTGTTAAAGGGAAGAAACATTGATGATTGTTTATCTTCCTCTAACTCCTTTACTGGTGTATGGTTTCTTTTGGATAAAAATCCTCTTCAAAATTAAAATGTTAGTTTTTTTGAAATAGAGATCATTTTATCGTCCTACAGTAATCTACCTCATATCACTAGTGTTTTTCAAAGTCTTGAGTCATTAGTTTGATTTTCTAAAACCAAGTGATTGCATTTATCATATGATGTGTGGTTTTTTGTTTTGTGAATCATTCCTCCCTACTGTGGAGAGTCATCTCCTATATCTGGAAGATAGATTCACAGCTGAGACTCTTTAATGATTATGAAAAGGAGAAAGCTTACAAAAGATGCGCAGTGCGCTAACCAAATTGAAAAAGAGGCATAAAATGAGCCCAAAACTGAAAAGATGCGAAAATGCCAAATACACAAAGTGTATCAAAAATCAAAAGATGCGCAGTGCGCCAAATAAATTGAAAAAAAGAGGCACAAAATGAGCCCAACCTAAGCTTTCTTCTCTTTCAGATCTTTAAATGTCTTAGAAAAAACTTGTGTGTCACTTAATACGTTCAAAAGCTTGAGTTTGAAAATCTTGATTTCTGATTTTTTACTTTGTAACACTATTATATCAGATATTTTTCTGGAACGAGGCTTGAAAGGATCTCTTTTCAAATCTAATGTCCTTTCTTCTGAATCGGATTTTTGTTTTGAAAGAGGTGTGCATCGATAAGGTGCCCGGGGTAGGAGTTACGAAACTCGATTTTTTCAAACTTTTCTGGATTTCAGCGCTGTCAATCGTTCTCTTATTGGTTTTTGAATATAAAATCAAGGAAAAATTCTGATTTACTCGAGCAGCTTGATCAAAAAAAAAATTGTGTTTTTTCTTCTGTGAGTTTTTTCGTGGCATTTTGATTTACATAATTGTGTTTTTAGAATCCTGATCGGTCATCTTCATCATCCATCTTTTTCTGTTTTCTTCACATCGTCCTGGACGATCCACATATCGTCCTAGACGATCCACTCCGTCCTGGACGATCTAAACATCGTCCTGGACGATTCGTTCAGAATCGCCCCTCCACTGCTCCAGCTGCTGAAAAATTCCAATTATTGGTGATCATCCCGGACGATACTCACATCGTCCTGGATGATATGATCCATATCTTCCTGATCTGATCAAACGGCTGAGATTGCACCAATTATTGCCCATCATCCCGGACGATCCCTTTATCGTCCCGGACGATCCACCTGTCAAGCCGCTGGACGATTTAAATTCGGCCCATCCGACATATTTATTGTAAATCGTCCTGGACGATCCACCTAATCGTCCGGGACGATACCTTTTCGTCAACGGTCGTCCAGCTGACTCCTCGGGATGATCGCCTGTGTCTAATCGTCCCGGACGATATCTGATCGTCCTGGACGATCGGACCGCCTTTTTGACCAATCGTACAGGACGACATAAATGCCCCGATCGTCCCGGACGATGTCTCGATCATACGGGACGATCAGTCCGTTTTCTTTATAAACAGCAGATTTCTTGAGTTTTTTTTCACACCGATTTTCTCCACTCCACTTCTACTCCTTACTCTCTCAATTCCTCATGGCTGGTGGCAAGCGTTCCCGTCAGAAGGGTGCCAGTTCCTCCCGGGGGCCGGTTGATCCTCGCTTCCCTAATGCAGCCGATCAGGCTGCCTTTGAGCGATACTGCGAGGTGGGGATCACGCCTTCAAAAATAGTAAATCCCCGTACACTCACATATCCTGTCCTTGATCTATTCGCCCACACCTCCCTCGCCTTCATCCTCACCCTCGCTTTTCCCTTTAGTTCCGAACTTCTTCGCGTTTTCTTCGCGAACCTAAGGATTACCGCCGACTACTCGACTCTCCGGTCCTATGTCAATCAGCGCCCTGTTGAACTCACCTATCAGGACTTTCACTCCATTCTCCACTTGTCTATCACTGGCGACAAACTCCATACACTTACCGCCGACCCAGACTATGATTGGAGTGTCGCCAATCATTTCCTCCGCAATACAAATGCCCCTTACCATGACAATGCCTGTTCCACACTTCTGAAAGACGCCAGGACTATCCAACATGTTCTTCGTTCCTCTGTCATTCCAAAGGCGGGGGATCGAATTCACATCACCCCCTCCTGTCCTTGACTACCTACTACATCATGGCCCGTAGGGAATTCAATGCCGCCAATCTCATTATCTGATACCTTGAGCACCTTACCACCATTCGAGATCCAGGTCATCGCCGTCGTCCAAATCTAGCCTTAGGACATCTCATTGCCTATGCTCTTGAAACCAAGTATGACCTGCAATATCCTGTAGCCCCAGATGTTCCTACTCACTTCCTCACCAACAATGCCTTCCATGTCCTTCACAGCACCCGACTACATCCGGAGCCCGCCCCGGATGTTGAGGAAGAGGAAGAAGCGGCCATTCCCGCTCCTGCGGCAGCCGAGGCACCTGCTCCCCTTCGCATTGCCTCTCCCTTTGACCACCTGGTGCAGCGCTTTGACCAGTGGGAGGCACGGTTCACGGACTATGTTGCGCAGCAGCAACAGCAGCATGACCAGGACATGGCCTGGTTCGGAGCTCAATTTCAGGCCATTCACCATTACCTCAATCCTCCACCACAGCCTCCTCCTTCCGATCAGGATCCACCTCTGTTTTAGTTTCCTGCTTTTGTAGTTGTTCTATATTATGTTTTATTTCAGTGTTCTGTTTTTCCCTCCTCCTTTTTGTGATGTCAAAAGGGGGAGTCAGTTGTAGTCGTGTCTGTTTCTATTTTCTGAGTCATGTTTTCTGTATTGTTTGAGCTGTTAAATAAAAATTTAAAAAATGTTTGTTTTGTTTGATTTCTTAGTTTCATTTTATTTTCAGACTACTTTACAAATGTTTGCCATCATCAAAAAGGGGGAGATTGTTGCAAATCTGGTTTTGATGATGACAAACATGTTTCCAGTGTGTTTTGCTTAGCTAATCAGTTTCAGGCACAAAAGACCGCGAGCTACTCAAGCCAACTCAAGATCGGATCCAAGTGTGTCAAATGTATAATTTTTTCTTTTATTGAGTCAATTGTAATGTAACTGATTCCCTAGCTAAGTAACCTTGCACACACACACTCAGGGAGAGAGATTGAGTGAATTAGAGTTTCTGTTAAAATTTTGTTCAGATCGTCCTGGACGATAGTATCATCGTCCTGGACGATCCAGTTAAAATAGAAACCCTAATTAGGGCGACTAAGTTAAGAGGGTCTGATTAAGCAGATCGTCCTGGACGATCTTTGGATCGTACGGGACGATATGCTCAAATCAGAAATTTTTCCAGCCGCCAGATTAAGTTAGGCAAGTTTTATTTTAAGTATTTTGGTCTGATCGTCCCGGACGATACGTGTATCGTCCTGGACGATGCACTACAATCATGCCTAAATTAGTCTGGTAATTAAGGAAAGAAATTAATGTTTAATTGATACGATCATATCGTCCTGGACGATCGCAGGATCGTCCCGGACGATCGTGATCGTCTTGTGCATTTCAGCTGTACGACCCGAACTGTGTTCAGGACGATTTTGGGCCTTTTTGAACTAATCTTACAGGACGATGTCCCAATCGTCCTGGACGATCAAGTCATTTTTTGGTCGTCCAGAGCTGTCTTCTGGACGATTTTCCTCAATTTGCACTAATCGTCCCGAACGATCGTAGTATCGTACGGGACGATATGAACAACTTTTTCTACTGATCGTCCAGAAGAGCCTAATCATCCAGACTGAATCAGCTGAATTTGAACTGATCGTACAGGACGATGTTCAGATCGTCCTGGACGATATTGGCCGACCAGTTGAGATTTAGGGCAAATTTTATGCCCTCCTTTAAAAGAATTTTTTCCAATTTTTGGAAAAATCTTTTGCTGCCTTCCTTCCCTGAGAAACCCTAGAGAGAAGAGAGAGTTGGGAGAGAGAGAAGAGATCTTGTGAGGGGGAGTTAGTGAGGGATTCACTAAGGTTGCTCCAAGCACGGATCAGAGTCGTCTTCTCCGCTCGTCGTCTGTCGTCTAGTCGGTGTTCTTCGTGGGAGGATCGTTCGCAAGAAGATCCGGGGTTCTCTGCCCGCTTCAGGTGGAAGCAAAAGGAGTTCGAAGGTTCTCTTCCTGCTTCAGGAGGAAGCGAAAGGAGGTCAGGTTCTCTGCCTCACCGTGTGGTGAAAAGGAGGTGTTTTGTACAGGCTTCTCCGCCTTGCTGTGGGAGCAAAAGGAGAGTCACTTTCGTTTAGTGCAATACCCGGAGGGGAGGCTCCGGGGAGTGGACGTAGGTCAAGTTGACCGAACCACTATAAAATCTAGTTTGCTTTTCTGATTCAGTTTTGCACTTTACTTTTCAATATAAACTGCTTGGGTGATTATCGTTAGTTGATCTTTTCATTATTGTTTACTTGTTTCCGCTGCTAAGTATCGAAAAGATTTTTGTTGTTATCGTGAAATTTTTTAAATAACCAATTCACCCCCCCTCTTGGTTAGCCTCGGGACTAGTTCAGTAGGGCTTAACATCCCTTTCGAACTTTCATCTCAATCTTTGGTTTCTACCATGGAGGTATTTAAGACCTTTCAAGCAAAAAATAGAGCCCTTTATAGATCTTGACGTACATCATGTTGAGGTAACAAGCTAACCCTAGTTTATAATGAATATGCTAAAAAAACATTTTGTAAAGTGATTTTCAAACCCCAAAAACTATTCCCCATTCTTCATTAGCTTATGCATGATCTCTTCCTAAAATTTTACATCAAATGGAAGAGCATTTTGGAGTTTAGAGCACTCTTCATCAATAGTGCTTTAAATAAATAATGCATGAATTATATAGGAAATGGACCATATATTTCAAAATCAACAACTCAGATCTTGCCATTTCATTTCAAATTCGTGAAGTAAAATGGTATTTAGTGGCTTTGATCTTCATCCAACAGCAACTTAACTATTGATCCCTTTCCTTGTGTGATAGGATGTCCCACTCCACTGCAGATGTGGCTAAGTGAAAGTAGAGTGAATCGAGCACCGTGCTACCATTTTGCAATCATTTGTAATGATTGCGCCGCCACACTTTCATTACAAATGACTGGCCATCAAAGTTTTAATTTAATTTAAATGTATTTTTTAAATAAAAAAGTGTTTGAAACTTCCAAATTTTGTAATTAATTAATTTTTATGAAAAGTTGGAGTTTTTGGACTCTGTGAAACTAGCATGAGCCCATTTTTAATTTAAAATTTTTTAAAGTGATAATGACCACTATCTAGTGAAAAGTTAAGGTTTGTTTGCCTACTAATTTTTTCTAATTACTCCCTAAGCAATAGTTAGATCGTTCCCAATTTTGGATGATAAAAATTAAGGCATGCTTACTATATGCTTTAATTTTTGTGGACCTTGAAAAATAATGTATCTCTAGTAGTTGAATTTTTAAAGTTATAGGTCATAATTTATCCCAAAACTTTGGAAATTTATTATTATGAATGCACATAGAATTAGGGCACCAAATTGATGTCGTAAGTTTAAATTATTGTAAGGGTTAGACATACTAAATTTCAAACTATGATGGATTCAAGAGACACCTAAGGAAAAACACTTTGGGTATGGTCTAGGGAACATTGAAAAATTCTAGGAAATTCCTCTCACATCCAATATGGATGAAACTCAAACATAGCCCACTTAGTGACATTTTATACCCTAAAAAATAATTTTATGCTAATTGGTATTCATTAAGACCCTTAATTAAACATACCTAAAATCAACCCCTATTTTGGGTTTTATTTTTCTAAAATTGATATTAAATTATATAAAACTCCTAAAAATCTGAAATAAATTTCTATCAATCCTTAATAATTCATATAATTAATGAAACTTAAAATTCCACTTCAAACTTAATTAATTTGAAATTAACACTTAATTAAATAATAATTAAATAAAGTAATAAAAATTTATATATTAATCATATTAATCCCAAATTTTTAGGGATTGGCCTATTGGTTATCCTTAACCAATGATGTCATCACCTGAGCATTTGGGTTAAATTTGTTAATTAAAACCCAACCACAAATCTCAGATATAAGAAGGAATTTAAATAATTTATAAATTAAATAAATTAAATAAATATTAATAAATTAAACTTAAATAAATAAATCAAATAAAAATAAAACAAAATTAGAATAATTTAATAAAAATTAAATAAAATTTTAAAATACAATTAAAATAATAATTTAAATAATTAAAAAAAAATAATTAAAAAATTTAATTAAATAGTTAAAAATTTAAATAAATCAAATAAAACATTAGTGAACACTAATCAAATTTGAATTGACATAAACTAAATAATAAATTGATAATTCATTTAATTAAATTTATTTTAATTCAACAAATTTGACAATTAAATAATGAATCATTACAAATAGGGTCCTTTATGTGTTATGTCGTTTTATTCCTTTAGAGAACATACTAGCAATGGATTATGGGGTCCTTAATCAACTTTAAATAAATCAAAGATCTTCATGTGTTATGTATAATTCCTTTTCGGAAGACACCAACACATTAGATTGAGGATCTTTAATAAGTCTTTATTAAATAAATATTAATCAGAAGACCTTTATACATCATGCCTAATTCCTTTTATAAAGCATGTATGCATCAAATTTATAAGGCCTTTCTGTTAACTCTCATATTAAATCATTAATAAAAACTTCAAGGACTCTATACAACCAATCCTATCCTTTGTGGGGGAATGCTAGCATTAGAAGTAGGAGCCTGACTTGGTTTTTATATTTAAATAATCAACTTCAATACTTTAAAACATAAATAATAGAACACAAAATTATTAAGACTTAAACTTAAATTAAAAATCACCTTTTAGGTTTTAATGTAAAACACTTTCAAATAAGGCAACTAAAACATTAAACCTCATAGAACATATCAAAATCACATAGCCATCTTCACACACTATAGATGATTTACAAGGACAACCAACTCAAGTTTAGGCTGGACCGGTGGTTTATTTGGCATGATTATGGATGCTTTGCTTGGAGAGAATCCTATATTTTTTACTCCAACACTTTGAATGTCATACAAGTTTCATTTTTAATCGATTCACCTTAGTCTCTTATAGGTTGTACTTGATTCATTAGATTCTTATGCACCAGCATTGGACTCTTTCATTATATCTACTTTTACATGGTTTTTATTGCTTACAAGAGTTAGCGTATAAAGTAATTAGGATCTAATGTTAATGTAAAAAGTCATTGTAAATGTAGTTTGTATATAGTTTGAGTTTTAATGTGTCAATGAGTTATAAAGATTTGAAAGTATCTGCTTATATATATATATATATATATATATATATATATATATATATATATATATATATATATATATATATAGGGCACTGAAAGATAATTCCCTCTCTCCTGAAGGGTATTCTCTATTGGAATTATTTAAGAAGACCTAAAGTCAGAAGATGATAAACAGGTGCATTTAAATCTATTCACTTTATAGGTATATAAAATAAGGATTATTATTGTGGAGCACGACCACCTTACTTTTCTGTAAACCCTGGGTTACAAAAATCCTTTAAAATAAATGAAATAACTTTTTCTTTTACACTATTATATTTTCATACATTGCTTCATAGACATTCATTACATTTTTATGGGAGGTAAATTTTGTTAGAGTTTCAAACATTTCATTCAGTGTAAATGTTTCAAATTTTGTAGGAACATATATGCAAGTTCTAGGGTGATATGATAGTGGTACTGTATATAAGAATACCTTTACCCTAACATGCATATAAGCATGCATTTTTTTTTGCAACATACACTAGCTAAATACACAAGCCATCAATGAGTAATGAGGAGCCCGAGCGACGAGGATCCCATACTTCTCGTATGGGTTAAGGCTATTATGCTGCCAAAATATTCTAGAAATTTCATACTTAGCTTCTAGGCAATTTAGTTTAGGTAAAATGGGATAAAGTTTTAGTGAGTCTTATCATTACAATCACTTCAACATAAAAGTTTAAAAACTAATCTTGAGTTATTGATTCAGTGTCAAACTAGCTCATTGCTTCCTTAAGGATAGAGCATATCTTCTCTTGCATTGCATTAAGCTGATTGATGTTTGTATTAAGGTTGTTAGCTGGCAATGCTCTCTAAGTGAGCATAAGTCCCGCTATATTTGTACATCTTAAACTTCCTTTTTGTGGGATTATCTTGACCTTCAAAATGAGCTTTATAAATTTAAAATAATGAAAGGAGTATTTTAAAAAATGAATTATTCAATCATTTAAATGTATAATTCAAATATAGTAAACTTTTAAAATTTAAGACTAGTCTCCACTTTAATCAAAAGTCTTCTCTTTGGTGATGTAATTAACTGTAGATGCTTGCCTTAATGGGAACATAAGGACCCAGATTAAAATAAACCCTAATTTTTTTTGCTAAAATAGGAAAAAAATTCTTTAGATGTTGACTAAAGCTAATCCTTAATTAATTTCATAATTAAAATGATAGGTGAATAAGAATTTTATCCTTTGAGATGATTTTTATATTCTCTATCCTGAGTTTGATTATGAAAAATAATATTGTTACCTTTTTAAGTTCATAGTGTGGCATTAGCTTATCATTCTAGGTAATATAATGTAGGAAATACATATTTATTTAAAGAAATACAATAGTGAATCAGTGGTCACATTCATTACTCCACAACTAGCTACCTTAATGATATAAAATGAATTTCATTTAGTGGAAATATATATTTAAATATAAAAAATTTTTGTCTGGTGCCATGTTACCCTATCCTATGCACCTCAACATTCCACCCCCAACCTCATAACACTTAAATTAATTTGGCTAAAACCCAAAGAGCTCTAAGCTAATCAAAGAGCTCTAAGCCACTGTGCTACCTACTCCAGCGATGTGGAACCCCATGTAAAATTTTCCAGATTACCTAATCATGCATATAAAAACTTGATGCTTGGTTTAGTATAGATTCAAACATTCATATGCATGCAAAATATTCCCAAATACATGCAAGAGGAGATTGAATGCAGAAATTCAATGACTTACCTTTAACAGATTGGGTCAAAATGGGTAGAATGGTATACTATTAATCCATAGGTGTTACACCTTATACGCTACATTAATATGTTCCTCCCTCTCCTACTCGACCATAATCTCGACTTGCCCCACTATAGCACTTATTGCTTATACTCTAGAACTAGTAATATTACCCACCCTTAACAGTTCTAAATCATGTAACTCCTTTGAGTGTGGATACCATGTAATCAATATTAAAAATTCATCAAAGGTTAAATATAAGAAGATTAGTGGCATAGGCAGGAGTTGATCTCGAAAGATAGCTTCTTTTAGTATTTGAAAGAAACCCTACTATATCCAAGCCTTCATCTCTTACTCATTTGTGGATACTACAATAACTTGCTTGATGAAATGTTAATTATAAACTCTATCAAATTTGATATCTTTGTTGGTAATAATGATATTTTCAAGTACTTAAATTTATCCATTTTTCTTATACTTACCCACATAGTGGTGCCTAAGAACTCACATCAACTTTAATAGAGGTGACCTCTCCACACTCTCTAGAGCAAGGTGCACTATTACCTCTCACCTCCTTACTCATGTGTAGAGGGGCTCATCATCATTCTCAGGAATAAGAATGATCCTCGTAAGAGGATCTCCATCACTAATATTAGTGAGCTTGATGTCACCAATTTCCACAGTCAACACTATAAAAGCCTCAATCACTTCCTTAGCATCAACATTAGTCCTCTTTTTAGATAAGGTGGTGACAAGTTGGCAGGTGTCAACCACCGCCTGGGTGCTAAGTCAACTTCCCTACTTAAAAGACGATCTTATCACCTCAGTGGCCTTTCTCTTAGCCTTCTCAGCTCACCCCTAGCAAAAGGCAACCTTCATCGAGGCCCTCAAGTTGGAACAAAAGATGTTGGGAGGGATTATTTTCTCAATGATTTGAGGTTCTTATATCATTAGAGTAAAAAAGTGAAACTCTCTCTTTATAAGCCTCCTATTTTTTAATAGCCAAGCTAATGGTGATGTCATATCATCATCATCAAGGTGAGGTGATGGTGTGTATGTGTGGGTAAGGCTTTGATATATATACTATATAATAAGTGTTTGTTCTGTTAATGTTGAGTAATGCTTAGGTTTTCTTTGTATGTTAATATTAAAAGCCCCACTTAAATGTACGTAAGTATATGTGCCAAATCAAGTAATAAAATGATGAAGTAGAGTGTAGAACCCACATGAAATTATTACTCTTACTTGCAATAAAACTACTACTGCCTACTCTAGATGTATAAGTTATCATACTAAAAACAAATGATATTTTTGAAGTTTCTATCACTAGATAAAAATAGTAGAATAGTTGATACAATTTTAATAAAATATTTCATATTGATGAATGAAAATATCATATTTTTCATAATAAGACTCATAATTATAGATTCGATTCATAGCATGTGCATCCCTACATCTCTTTCGAGCTTGTAGAGGTAAGAAAGGATATTTGCTAACCCCTATGGTTATAATATCTCCTTTGGAACCTAGAATTTTTAAACATCCTATGTTAAGGTATGCCAATATTCTATCTCAATATTCCTGATTATTTTTGTATTCCTCCATCAAGGCTATACATCAGAACAGATTTTAACTACACGCATAGCCACTATGTGCATTATATAAAGAGTGGGATATAATTGAGAACATCATTAAATCTTTAAAGTATAAGAGTCTTCATTAGTACGTAATATGATCTTTATATAATCAATTCAAAATAAGAGATTTAGCTAGACATAGAATAAATGACAAGAAAATTTAATTTTGTTGTATTTATAGAAGAACTAAAGTACAAGAGAAGTTATGGAATTTTATCACTAGATAGGATAAAAGTATCCCCTATACCCTCCTTCCTTCACATCAGAGTTGCTTCAATAAATATAGGCTAAATACTCTAATAGATTGTATATTGTACTTCCCTAGCCTCCCTTAGATTTTACAAAGAGATACTAGAAAAGCACACTTAAAAGTACTAAATTTTACACAAGTGATTGAAGTCTTCTATGAGTAGAACATAATATATATTTATAAGAAAATCCAAAATAGGTATATGGCATTGTGGAACTTGAAAGTGTGCCATTGTGTTGCTCGGAAGTGAACTACCACCTCGACACTGAAATATTCACTTCGCTGCAGCGCTTGATGAAGTGGAATGATTATTAAGTGAATAGACATGTCTTTGTATTTGAGCAATGTGTCCATTCGAAATTATAAGGCAACACCATGGCACAATAAAAATTGGAGTGCTATGGATTTCAAGTGGTCAAAATCTCATTGAGGCATTGAAATATGATACGTTACGACATTCATTTTTCTTAGAACCTAGTACTGCCAAGACAATTTTCTGACACAGTAATGCATCAAACATTGTGGCATTGATTGTGTTACCAATGTAGCACACATAAAAAGAGAGGATTGCGCTACAATGTCCAAGAGTTGATGCTTCAATGGTGTTGAACAGACCGTAGTGGCAGTGTTTCATCAAGCGCTGTGGCGCTGAATGTTCTTTTGTATTTTTCACCATTTTTGAGTTTTTCATATCAAAAAATGACTAAACCAACACATTTTCATTTAAATTCAAACATAAAAAATATTATATAATTTACAATTATCATGATGTTAACAAAATCATCAAGGCTTTATTAAAAATAGGGAACTAACCCAATGTTTACTTTATTTCTTTATGTTTGACCGACACATTTAGTATCATCCACTCATCTTTTTCATCACTTTTCTATCAAAAGTTAGAGTAAATTAGGGAGCTAAATATATACTCGTGTAAGCCTTCATAATTATTTAATTTGGAGATTGAAGTTAATGATAGAGGAACTCACTCCCAAAGGGGCTAATAGTGGAACTCACCGAATGACCATGGAGGTAATACTCGCTTGGAACTCGTAGGAGAACTCAGCCATCATAATATACAAGCACTACTCTCCTAGACCCACTAAGGAGCTCTCCCTTTCACATGGCTAATTAGGGATTGCTCATCTAAGCAGTGACTAGACAATCTCTATGTTCCTGGACCACTATGTCAATCACTCGATCTCTCTCATAGCAATCACCCTCATGAAGGTTAGCCATGCCCAACTGCAATAAATCACTTATTCCTGAGAATCTCTGCTACATCTTTCTTACCTCTCTCTCTCTCTCTCTCTCTCTCTCTCTCTCTCTCTCTCTCTCTCCCTCCCTCCCTCCCTCCCTCCCTCCCTCTCTCTCTTCCAAGGTAATCGGAGATCTCTTATTAGAGTCACCAATGACATTGATAACCTTGATAAGTGCAGGTTCCCTTAACTTAAAACTCACCCTTAGACTTGACCCAACATACTTGCCACAACTGTACTCACTTAGAGACCATTAACCAGAGCTCTTTTGGCCTCAACCTATTTCAACCAATCAGAGAATGTCATGTGTCTAGGATAGTACGAACTTTCTATATGGCATTGAACTTTTTTTTTCCTGTTTGTGTAACCTTTCTTTTAACCCTCATTATCCTATAAGGGGTGATGAGGAGAA
Organism: Dendrobium chrysotoxum; assembly: GCA_019925795.1. Classification (NCBI taxonomy): domain Eukaryota; kingdom Viridiplantae; phylum Streptophyta; class Magnoliopsida; order Asparagales; family Orchidaceae; genus Dendrobium; species Dendrobium chrysotoxum. The sequence continues at coordinate 46,817,278 of CM034298.1, read as the reverse complement.
GATTGAGACTTTTTTTTTAATTGATTCCAATGGACTCCAGGCTAGTTTGAAATTCAAATTTTCTTGAGCTATCCATTGATTCCCTCTCTCTCTCCATTTTTCTTTCAATTCTCCATTCCTATGCAGATTCCAACTCACCAGCTCATCGAGTAGGTTTGCTAGTAAAGCCAGTCATTGCCTACGGACACAATTGGATCCAACAAGTTATTTTCTTTAGTTTGGATAAAAAAATACATGAGGACTAAAATGGATACCAACCAGTATCTAGTTAAAATTAAAAATAAATTTAGATTAGAATATCCTCACTCATGTTTAACCATTAGAATTTTTATGAATGTAATAAATACAGTGTTTTTATTAAAACTCAGCACTAATCTGGCTAAACAAAATTCTTGAATAATTTTAAATGGGCTAATTAAATGTCTTATGCAGACTTTGAACATCTCCTTTGACTACCCATAAAACTAAGCCTACCTAATAAATTTTCTGGGGGGTAATGATAATGGAAGTAGGGCCTTATTTCTACTGTGAACAGGTGCCTGTCGGTAGGCTTTAATTGAAAATTACGTATTTTAAAAAATATTGGATTATATTTTATTTGGAATTGAATTTATATTAAGTTATAATATCTCTTTCATTTCATTTGTAAAGTTTTCTATATAATTAACGGTATATTATAAATATTTTGATGTTATTATATTTTATAAATTTGATCTTCAAAATAAAAAAAAAAAAGAATAATTATTTTAAGAGCAACAGGGTGCGTCTTGACTTTCAGAACTTCTGTTGTCAAAATTTTATTGTCTTTTTTGTTTTTAAAGTCCTTTTTGTTTTTAAAGAGCTGTTAGCTGGTCATGGTAGCTCTCAATAGTTTAATGCTAGTGGGTTGATCTTGACGTGCTTTGATAGCAGCGATTTATTCTACTGTGGACTCGGTTTAGGTTATAATTTAGTATTATTTTTTTTTTAATGAATTAAAGTATAAATTCTCACTTATTACACAAAATAATTTCAAAACTAAAATCTCTTAATTAGAAGTAACTCCCAAAGAAGAGGTCAGAGTGGGCAGCATAGCTTATAATTTAGTTGATGCTGATGTCGATTAAACTAATTCAGCACCAAAACAGATTTGCTTGGCAATATTTAATTAATTATAAGTTATATAATATTTTTTTAAAGGGACAACAAATAATGCCGGCATAAAAGTATTCTCAAACATATTTTAATCATTTTTTAAGTTTTTCCTAGCTAATACAAAATTAAATTTTAGATATAGCTGATTAGGAATTTAAACTATAATGACACGCACATAAGTTTCGAATGTTTAATTTTTTAGAGATATATATTTATTTATTTATATCCAGTGAGTTGGATCCAAATTTATTTTTAAATGACATCCAAATTTACTAGAAGGCTAGATTGATGAGCTAAGATTTGTGAGAATAAAGGGTGCGGTGCAGAGAATATAATAAAATCTATAAAATGTTCAAGAAACAATGTGTATAAAAATTTGTATAGTATCAGCTATATTAGTGAAAAATTCTTCCCAAACAGTTCCTCGTCATCCCTTATTTATAGGGATATGAGGACTACATGAAAGGCAATATAAAGGAAAAGTAAAAAATATAACTATACATAGAATACCCCATAGTGTTAGATGTTATCCTAAATACATGTCTCGTCTCGTATGGATGAACGAGAGTAGTGCTTCAAAGCTCTGAGGATTCATCTTCAGGAGAGCTTCGTGATGCTGGGCGTGTGAGGGATTGGTTGATATTGTAGAGAGCGAACAAGAAGAGTTCTATTGGCGAGTGTTGCTGGAGGGAACATTGGCTAGCGTGCTTGCTGACTTGCTAGTGTCTTGTATGAGGGATTAGGGTTTGCCTGAGAGAAGGGCGAGTGAGATGTTGGGGATGGAGAAATCAATTTGATGGTTGTGGAGAAGTTGGTTGAGACTCCCATAAGTAGGCACTTTCTTCTTATAGACTTTAGAGAAGATGAACGGTATGGGAGAGAATGAGTGTGTGAGATGGCTTAGGAACGAGAGAGTGAATAAAGTAATGGTCTAAAGAATATGGCGAATTGTTAGCTTAATAAGAAATCAAAATTTCACCATATAAATCGAATGTTATTTCGTTGGCTTAGGTGACTAGCGCTTAGTGATTATTCTAAGTGAGTCCCCTATGAGTTTTAGGTGACTAGTGCCTCAAGTTGGGTGAGTTCCATATTTTGGATCCTTTAGAGGGAGAGTTCCTCCCCATAACTTGCCAGATACTTGTTAGATTCCTTTTGAAGCTACATGTGATTATACAATTTATATACTGACTTTGGAAAAGGTTGAGACTCTATGTGAGAGTGAGTTTTTGAGATTTCTTAGAGGAGGAGCTAGTGAATAAAGCAATGGTCCAAGTATATGGTGAGTACCTAGCCTAAAGATGAATCTTCATTTTTTTTCTCTATAGAGAGTGAACTTTTTCTTAGTACTAGGTGACTAATAGGGGTGTCAATAATTGACACGACATGAAAACCTGACTCGAATCTGACCCGAAAATTTTGGGTGTGACACGACCAGATTTCAAAACGGGTCGGATTCGGGTTCAATAAAATGACTCGATTTAGATTTCGGGTCGAGTCCGGGTTAACCCGACAACCTGATAGGTTACCCATTTCGACCAGCGAATTTCATTTCAAGCGGATTAAATTAGGGCTCCGATGCCTCTGCTGCTCCGCATTCATTTCGCATCCGCTTCATCCTCTTCTCTCCTTCGCTGCTTCGTCTAGGGTTTCCGATTCTTCTCTTCAGATCTCCTCAAATCTCTGGCTCTTTCAACAGTTTCCTCTCTTCACTTTCTCTGACATATTGTTGGTCCGTGGTGTTCATCGTGTACATCTCGTTTGGCTAAACAGGAACACTAACATCACTCGCTGTTTGTATCTCTTATCTTTTTTCTATTTTCTCCTTTTAGAAGCTCGATCTATGAGCAGAGTATAGGGCTATCTTGCTGTTTGATTAAATTATTATCGTTGCTACAAGAAAATTTTTGGGTTTAGGGTTTGTCCGATTTGTTGTCATCTTGATGACTTGCTGTTATCTCGATTCTCGAATATTTTCTCGGGTTTTTTGAAAATCTGAAACAGTTTGGCATGCATTTCTAGATTGGCATGCTTTTCGCTTTGGGGTTATTTTTGTCCGAAAAATGGATGAGGTACTGTTCGAATATCCTTGCACTATGCTTCTGGTTTGAGAGTGGTTTTTCTATTCAGTTTGTGCTAGTTTTTCTCGATAGTGTAGTTGCTCTCTTACTATTTTTTTTATATTACTAAGTTGTTCACTCCAATATCAATTTTGTAATATGTATATGTCTGCCCAAACTGCCCTTGTGATGGGGCATCATGGTGGTCAAATGGTTATGATCGTAGTGGCCAGATTGATAGTGGTTGTGGGCTTGTGGCTGTAGGAAAGGAGTTAAGGAAATAAAAGTTCATATTTTTGTTCTAATTAAAAATAATTGTATTGACTATTAATAATACTTTGTACGTTATGCATCTATAGTTTCACTCATTCTTTGCGTGTATAGTATCACCCTTCTCTTCATTATGTATTAAGAGTTGTCTCCTTTCTCTTATAATCCTTAATATTTATGTATTATACTTTGACTTCCATTGAATGCTATTATTAGAGATTGTATGGTGTAAATTATTGACAGTTGACACCCCTAGCATTGTAATATATTATAATGTTTTGGTTAGATGGAGGATTCTAATACCATTCCTGAGAATTTTAGTTTTGAAGAAAATGAAGAAGTCCATACTTGTGAAAATGCTGTAGAGCCCTCTAACGAGCTGTGTAATGAGGGGACAATTGCTAAGAAACGGAGAAGGATGACCTCACTTATTTGGGGCCATTATTAGATGTTACCTAATATGAAAGATGGAAAACAAAGATGTAAATGTAAGAAATGTGGCACCACTTATCTATGTGATAGCAAAAATGGAACTGGTAATCTTAGACGCCACCTCAAAAATTATAAGAAAAGAAGTATGTGTGATATAGGACAGTTGATCTTACAAACCAATAATGAATCTTCAATGTCTATGTCTGATGATAAGTTTGATCAAGCTAATTTCGTAACTTGTTTACTGCTTCTATCATTATGCACGATTTTCCTTTTCAATGTGTTGAGTGGGTTGGAATTCAAGTACTTTTGCTGTATCTTCGTTGGGACTTGTAATTAATTTCTAGAAACATGGTTAAAAATGATTATAAAAAATTATTCATTAAGGAGAAGTGTAATATAAAGGAACAATTATCTAAAGTCACTAGCAGGGTTTGCTTAACATTCGACCTTTGGACATCTATAAATACTGATGGGTTTATTTTTTTAACTGCTCATTATATTGATAATGATTGGCAATTGCAAAAAAAATTATTAATTTTTCATTCATGCCACCCCCCTCCCCCCCCCCCCCCCCCCCCCCCCCCATGATGGAATTGCTTTGTTTGAGAAGCTACAATCACTTTTGGTTGAATGAAAAATAAAAACTATGCTTTTCAGTATTACCTTGGACAGTGCTTCCGTAAATAATATTTCAGTTGATTATCTGAGAAATCATTTAAATTTGTGTGGTAGCTTGTTATGCAATGGTGATTATTTTCATATACGTTACACAGCTCATATTGTTAATCTTGTAGTTCAAGAAGGTTTGAAAGACATTGATAGTTCAATTGGGAAAATAAGAGAGAGCATTAAGTATGTTAAAAGCTCTTAGACTAGAAAACAAAAGTTTCTTGATTTTGTTTACAGAAAGTTGCTTAGATGGGAAATGAGGTTTGCGTCGGGATGTCCCCACCTGATGGAACTCCATATTCACAATGCTGGACAGTGCAATATATTTTAAATGTGCTTTTCAACATTTTGATTTGGTGGATTCAAATTACAAGAATTATCCAACACCTACTGAATGGGAAAAAGTTGAAGAGATTAGCAAATTTTTGGCACCTTTCTATGAAATAACTTGTCTCATTTCTGGGTCTAGATACCCTACAACAAATTTATACTTCCCTTGTATTTCTACAGCTTATGCAGAACTTAAAAATGAAATGTTAAGTGGGCATCACTCTATAAAGAGAATGGCAGTCGGAATGCTTGTAAAGTTTGAAAAATATTGGTCTGAATTCAGTGATATTTTGGCAATAGCAGTGATTTTAGATCCAAGATACAAAATGACTTTTGTTGAGTGTGTTATCAGAGATTGTATGGGGGCAATTACCTCTGTGAATTGAGGAAGGTGAAACTTAAGTTAATTTCATTGTTTGCTAACTAAGGTTCAAGTAGAAATCTTTCATCAGGACAAATTTCAAATACTTCTGAGGTGGTACAAGGGTTACCTTCAATGACCATACCATTACCAATTATTAAGTCCAAGTTTATGCATGTTTTGTGTCCATATTTGTATATTTTTCTTTTTTGTTTCTAATGCCTTTCCATCCTTGAGCTCTTCTATAAGCAGAGAATCTCTCCATAAACCATAAGCCACATGTTAGATATTAGTGAAGGTAAAAGCAATTATATTATATATGTAAATATCTATTTATATTAATGTATGCTTGCATGTGTACATATGGAATGGCACATTCTTTTTATTGACTCTATAGAAGATGGTTGCTCTAAAGTGAGCTAGTAACCAAGATTTTTTGGAGAAGGATCGAGTGACTAAAGCATTGGTCCGCCTGTAACAATGAGTTTTCCTGTAGTGTATATGGCATTTTCAGCCCATTGAGGGATCTTCATTTCACCCGGCAGAGGGTGAGCACCTTGGTAGGCCAAGGTGAGTAGCGATTAGTGATTATTCGAGGTGAGTCCCCTCTGAGTTCTAGGTGAAATTCCATCCTTATGCTCTTCTTGAGGGGAAATTCCTCACAATAATTTACCAATTACCTATTAGATACCTGTGAGAGAATATGTTAGTATAATCCAAGAATTAAAATTGAAAGATTATAATAATTTATCTATAAATCTTTTTGAAATAAATTTTTCTCTCACACACCCAAAAATACAATATGATGATAATTTTAAAACTTTATTCACACTAATTTCTTTATAAATATTTTGAAAATCTATTTTATCATTTATACATGAAATACATAAAATGTATTGATGATTAAATACTAAAGGAATACAGGATGAGTTCATTTAACAGAAATTACATTGATGAAAAAGCAAAGAAGAATTTGATACATCAACCAAATATGAAAATTAATAATGTATACTCACGGAAGAAAAGGAGAGATGTTACTTCAATTAGCATATACTTTTTGAAAATATTGAAGGTGATCAAGATGTGTCTCCAAGCAACCTCCTAAGAACTTTGAATGAATTTTACAATGAGAGCTTTACTTATGATTTTTCTTTTGTATAGACAAGAGAGATTAAGTGTGTTACAGATGGTTACAATAGAAAGATTTTTAAATAATGCAAATTTGGGCCATGGGAGTTTGGGAGGGCTTTTGAAATTTGTAAATTTGTAAATTTAAAAAAAAATTCAATATGAAAATTTTGATTAAGTAAGGTTTGGAAATAAATCAACCATGAAATTAAGGAGAGATTTATCATGAAGATGTAATGAAAAAAATAAGATTTAATTTTATTAGAATCAAATCAATATTTTTATCAATAAATTAAGGAAGGGGAGTGGGCAAGACATTCCAAATATAAGTTAAAAGATTTCAGAAATTTTTTGAAATTAAATTAAAATATTTAAGATATAATATCTAAAAGATTATGGCAATATTACTATGAAGAAATCAAAACTCTATAGGTAAAACATGGAAATAATCTTGAATATGGCCTGGCCATGAATGATTTAAGGTAATTAATCCATTATGTGATTTTCGAGAAATTGTCTAAACTTTTTTAATGCAGACTTTCAAAAATGGAAATTACATTAAATCAAGTGAAAATATCTTAAATAGTCATATTAGTGTTTATCGTTAAAATTTCAGCAAAGATAAAAAAGAAAATGATAAAAAGAATTGAAGAGAGAAAAAATTTAACACAGAATTAAATTACTGCAATAATTTGAAAATTATTTGAATTAATGATGGGAGTAGTGTGGAGCGTAATTTTGAATTATTAAATATTTAAGGCTCTATCTACCCTAAATAATGCTTAGATATATATATATATATATATATATATATATATATATATATATATATATATATATATATATATATATATATATATATATATATAATAAACCCAACTTAATATATGCAAGTATATATGCCGAATCAAGTAATAAAATGATAGAGTAAAGTGTTGAACCGCTGAGGAAGTATGCTTTTTAGCATTTACTATTACTGCTTACTCTAATTGCAAAATTATCTTACTAAAATAAAATTATTGGCTGTGGAGATTCAATCACTAAATAAAAATAGTAAGATAATGGATACAGTATTTAAATAAAGTATTTTGGATTAATGAATATAAATTGCATATCTTTTCTAATGAAATTCTTATTTTCAATGTTATTTAGAGCAAATGTATCTCTAGATGTCTGTTGAGCTTGTAGGGGTGAAAATGATATTTGATGACCCCCTATAATTATATCATCTCTTTAAGAACCTAACATATTTTACATCCTATGCCAAGGTATACAAATATACTTTTTAATATTCATGGTTATTCTTGCATTCCTATGTTGAGGCTATGCATCATACTAGGTTTTAACTAGACATATGACAATTATGTGCATTAAATAAAGAATGGGATAATATTAAAAATATCATTTCACCTTTATAGTGTAAGAACTTCATTAGTATGTAATATATTTTTTAAATCATCAATCCAGAACTAGAGAATTATTTAGACATGGAAGAAAAGATAAGCAAACACATTTTCATTGAAATCATAGAAGAATAAAAATTCAAGAGAATAATATTACCAGGAAGGATCAATGTGTCTCTTCTACACTTCCTCTTCCTTAATGTATGGAGTTGCTCAATTAAACACTAACTAAATACTCTAACAATTATATCTAGTATTTTTCTAGTCTCTTTTAGATTGGACGTTAAGATATATCCAAAGAAGTAATATAAAAAGTATTGAAATTATACAAGTGATTGAACTCTCTTACCAAATAATATAATGACTATTAATAGGAAAGCACAAAGTAGGAAACTGACACTACGACGCTTAAGAGATTAGTGCAGCAGTGCCCATAAAATGAACTAACATTGTTGCGTTGATACTTTTGGTCTACTGCAAAGCTTCTTGATGTGATTAGTTATTTAGTGAGCAGTCACGCCATTTTGCTGACAGATAATGTCCTTTGGAAGTTACAACTACTATGCCACAACACTGCTGACTTTCAAACACTAGGTGCTAGAGTAGAAATTTTGGCACTTAGGCATGATCGATTATGATGTAGTGGCACTTGAGGACATTGAGCATGTTGCCGCAAAGCTGACCATTTAGATGCCACAATGCTATCCAATAGAGAAGTCAGTGCTGCCATGCAATATTATAGCGCTCTGGTGATACCTTTGATGGCACTGTAGTGTTGACTTTTTTGATGTCGTAGCACTAGAAGTTACACAGAATTTTATGCCTTTTTTTGAATTTCTCCTATATAACACAACTAAAATAATACATTTTCATTGAAAATATAACATATAAAATAATACATTATTTACACTTCTCAAATTTTACCTAGCTTAAACTCTTACTTGTCCTCAAGCAAATAAAAATTTTGCAATTCTAATTAAATGATTAACTAAAGTAAAAATTGATAATTTAAAATTAATAAAATATAGGATAATACATCATAGTCTAGAAGTAGTAAAAATGAATAAGGTTATAATTCTAATTTGGAAAAATACTAATAATTTCACTAATCAAATATCCTTATTATTGCTTAATTTGAATTCACAGGTTATAGTTTTAATTATTAATTGTTGACTTTTAAAGTGAATAATATTACTTATTGATTAGATATGTTAGTAGTTAAAATTGAAACTTTATAAGTTCACCATTATTTGTACTAATTTTCTTATTTTATCATTTATGAATTTAAGTATATAGTTGTAATCAGATTATAAGCTTTTGACTGATACCAATTTTTAAATATACTCATCTTTTCTTATAGTTCTATTTTTTTTCTTTTTAGAACTATTTTCATAGTTCTTTTTAATTTTATTTTACGGAGTACATAGTTAATAATTTTGAATATCAATATTTGCTTCGAAGCATTTTACAATCTTAATGAATTTTATGTAAGGATTTAATAAGATTACAAATTTCAAATTTGGGTTGCTTATGATTTATAATTTTAATATAATCATATCTAATCTTTAATTCTAATTATTTATCTTTATTTCAAAAATTGATGCATAAAGGTATAACTTATAATTTCAAATTAAAGCAATAACTTAAATGGTCTAAGTTAATTAATTATTAGTCTTTCCCCTCTATGAAGTATAAACTATATTCATTTGAACTATGATCAAGGATTTTATTATTATTATAATTTTGTATAATTTTAAATGATAATTTTTACTAAGGTTAATTAAATAATCATAAAGTAAGAATTAATGAAAATTATAGAAAGCATAAGGGGAATTTCAATAAAAGATAAATAGAAGAATCACAAATAATAATTAAAACTACACATGCTTTCATATGAAAGATAAAAGGTGAATAAAATATATGATAATGTAACATAAATATAATATATGTTACAAGATAACATGTACACTAAGCACCATATATAGCATATCAAGTGGGTTACTTCCCATAAGCGCTAAGTTTAAAGTCTTTAGCCAAACTCAATAACATACTCGACCTAATTCAAGATTGCCTCCCACACAACACTAAGTTTATTTCCTTCAACCAAACTTGCCTAGTTTTTTTCAATTTAGCTAGTTCCATTCTTTAAATGACTACCACTAAGATCTTTTCTTTTTCTTTCGGGTTAACTTTAGTATTACTAGGTAAAGATCTAAGAGGTCTACTATAGATTGAAATTGCAAGGTCACTTATTTGTGTTTCTAATTTTTTAATAGAAGCAGTTTGATTTTACAATTGATTCTCTAGTTGCATAAGTTCATCCTCCAATGCTAATTTTTTATTTCCAAATTGATTACATCAATTATATCCTAGGCTTGCTGATAGGCTAAATCCTGAAAAAGTAGCTGAAATTTATGAATATGATGCTTTATAAATCTTGAGTGCATAAGTTGCAGTAGTTTTTAAGAACTTGAATACTATAGGAGTAAATTTTGGAATAAGAAATGAATCTTTATAAAATCAAAATATAATTGAATAAAATAATATGTAAGGGATTAAAAATATTAATCTAATTAGAAGACAAAATAATCCCATTCAAATATTTATAATCGAGGCTGGAGGAACTATTATAATTTTAATTAGTCAAAAAATATTAATGGGTGGTTTTTGGATTGGGTTTGAGCACTAGGTGAACAGTTATAATCATGATATCATCGATACTACACACCTTAGCCAATTTCTAATTTTATCCTGGACCCTTTGTTACATAATTTTTATGTTTGGTTTGTTAAGGGTGCTTTCTCAATTTGTTGTAGGCTGATGCAGATCTATTTGAGGGGTTTTGTTTAGGTTGGTTTCCTCTATCATCATCTGCAGATGTGGCTGGATTGGTGTTTCTTTACTTATACTTATGCTATTAAATCTGTCAATGCATTTTCTAAGTTTCTGGGGGTATCTTCAGTTCCAGTATTTGGATTTGCTCTTACCCTTTATGTTCAATTCATGTTCATATCTATGGTAGTTTGTCCCACTTATTGTTATGTTGGATTGGTTAGTTCGGGAATGGTCTCAACATTGCCAATATAATGGGGACTTTATGGTTTATGACTTTAGATATCAGTGGGGCTATTATTACCTGTTTCTTGATATTTGTTATTATGTTTGGTGGCTGTAATATCTTTGAGGCCTACCGGATTACTGCTTTTGCTTGTTATTTGGTAAATATTTTTGGTTTTTCTGTTGCTGTCCGGTACCAGTCATTTGTTTCAAATTATTGTCATGAGGACTGCCTTTTAGGGAGGTTTTTTCGGAACTCTATACAACATGGCTTCACTAATTTAAATAGGTTGGGTTACTTTTCTTTCCAATTCTGTAGCGGTTAGATTGTTTATATGAAGTGTTGCTGGAACATTCACTAGAGCTAGAATTGTTGGTTTGGGAGCCTTAATTCTCTCCTATTGGGTGATGTTTTGGTTCTTTGTTTTGTCAATTTTGAGCTATTACAATTTAGTAATTTTGATGATGGTTCTCCCACTATGGCTCAAGTTAGGAACATTTGCTCTATTTAGTTATGCTTTAAAGTGGTTTTTTCATAGTAAAGAAAGTCTAATTAATGTTACCATATGCTTTAGCATTGTCAAGTTTAAAAATAATCTTCCCACCTCCCACTTTAAGATCAAGATCATGAGTGAGCTCTGGTCCAAGTAAAATATTTTCAATAATAGCTCTACCTTTGATAATGCTAGTTTGATTAGGAGAAATTATTCTATAAAGCAAAGGAGTTAGTTGATTCATCAAAATTTTGGATATAAGTTTACTAAAAAAGGAGCAATGACTAATAGGATGAAAAACAACCCATGTATTAACAACAACCTTTTTATGAATAAGATCAATTAATGTACTATAAAAAAATTAGGAATTAAAAGTTTGTGAAGGCGGTTAAACCAAAAAGAACTAGTCCCTAGGCTAACTAAGAGGGGGGCTGAATTGGATATTTAAAAAATTCTTTAAAAAAAGAAAAATATTTTTATATCTTGTAGCGAAAATGAATTAAATCAACAATAAAAAGATTAATCAGATATTTCACACATGCAGTTAATTACAGTAAAAATAAAGTGCATAAAATAATCAGAAAGAATACAATATATTTTATAGTGGTTTGGTTAACTTGACCTATGTCCACTCCCTAGAGATACCATCCAAGTATTGCACTAAACCTATAGTGTCTCTCTTTTCGCCCCGACATTAAGGCAGAGAAGCCCTTACAAAATCATTCCACCAACCCGGTGAGGCAGAGGACCTGGAATCCTTTTTACCCTTCTGGTGAGGTAGAGAACAAGTAACCACTTTCACTTTCCCCAGTGCAGCGGAGGAGTCGGGTCCTTTGACACCAAAGAGATCTGCTTCTTCCCAAAACATCCCTTAAGATAAACCTTAAATTTGATGGTACCAAAGTGCAAGCTTGCAGGAGCAACCGTGTGAAATCCCCTCCACACTCCCTTAAAACTGCCTCCAAGGATGTTCTCCCTCTCAAACTCTGCCCTTTCGTCTCTTCCTTTCAAGGCCCTCTCTTCAAGTTTTCTCCAGAAGAAAAATGACTCAATGCATGCCAAAGACACTTATAATGTCTTTGGTGAAAGCTTAAATAGAGTGCTTTGAAAAACTCTAGATATTTAATTCTGGCGGCAAAGATCATCCAGGATGATCCGAGGATTGTCTAGGATGATGTGTAGAATTTGAAAAACCTTAGAAACTCAATTCTGACAGCAAAGATCATCCAGTATGATTCAGGATCATCTAAGATGATGTGTAGAGTTTGACCTAATAATTCTAGATGATCTTTGGATAATCCATGACGATCAGTTCAAATTTATACTAATCATCCAGTATGATATTAGGGATTGTCCTGGATGATTAAATTAATAATTATGGTATTTCATCTTGTACGATTTGGGGGTCATCCCATGCATCCTCTCGATTGTCCAAAATGATCATTACTGATTATTTTGGAGGATGGGATTAAATAAATTAACCATAATTAGTCCCCAAATCACAGGATTAATTTAGGCATGATTATCATAGATCGTCCTGGATGATTAGAGAAAAATTTCAATCTTAAAATCTTTCATAAATTATGATTGGCAGCTTACTTTTTCATGGTCATAACTGATCATCCTAGATGATATAAATCATCCAGTACGATTAATTCAAAATTTGAACTTCTAATTTTGACTCAATCTTAATCCCCCTGAGTGTGTGTGTGCATGGTTACAAAGATAGCATACACCCTTTCAAGAATTGACTCAAGAAATAAAGAATACATCAATGAATATTATAGACTCTTTACAAAATGACTTATTCTATCCAATCTTGAGTCCTGAATCTTTGTTAGATGATGTATGGTGTTCATGAAATATTAGTATAGACACAAACAAGTATAGAATGAAAATTCTAGGAGACATAAAGATGTCAGCCATAATGTTTATTATCATCAACAATATAAACTCATGAGCTCGAATCTCAATAATCTCCCCCTTTCAGATGATGCAAAATATTATTGGTGAATTTTCAAACTAAAAGTATTTTCTCCTAATCTCCCCCTCACTAAGGTATTTATTTTAAAATAGGGGAACTAAAACAATTTTTTCTCTTTTAATTTTTATTTATTTTTTAACAAAAAAGGAAATAAAAAGATAAACTGAATAAATACAACAATATGTAAACAAATACAATAATATGTTCTCCCCCTTTGACATTATCAAAAAGAAGAGTAGCACAGAAAAAATAAAACAAGAAAAAAACTAAAGATCTAACGGACACTGATCAGGTGAAGGTGAAGTTTTAGAAGATTCAGTTTGAAATTTCAACAAATTTTCATGGAATGAGAATGTTACCTCTTATTTTTATTCAAAAACTTAGTAAGGCATGTATTGACAATGCATAACCGAGAAAGGTTAGAGATTAAGAATTTGTTAATCCAAGCTCAGGTTCCTCAAAGGCTCAACTCTTTTTTAAGCAAACATCTAAATTAGGGACCAAATTAGAGAAGGAAACAATAATATTTTCAAAACTCCTTGCAGCAAATATATCTAATAGAAGATTAATGCAAAACGGTGAATCAAAAATTATGATTTTTAAACTCAAGTATCGAAAGTATCAATAGATATAATGGTTTTCTTAAGATTTAAGAAATACAAGAAAGGTAATCTAACTCATTATGGGGTAATTTTGTGCCTCTTTGTTAGTTTTGGCACACTTTACGCATATTTTGATTTTTGATACACTTTGTGCATCTTTCCATTTTGTAGTCATTGCACATCTTTTCAACTTTGGGCTCATTTTGTGCCTCTTTTTTTTTGCAATTATGCTTCCTTTTTACATTTTTAAAGACTAAAGCTAACTCGATCAAGTGACAAAAATGAACAGCATGATTAAAAAAAAATTATGAAGTGGATTCATCAAATTACAAAAGATCCCTATGAGATAAAAAAAATGTAGGGAGATTTTGATTCAAAAGTTAAATAGCCTTATTAAAGAAATGAGATAAAGAGACAAAATTATAAGTTTCCTTCCTTTGATTGATTTTAGAGAAGTTAACCACTACTTACATAAAATTTCAAGAAAATTTGAGGTAAATTTTTCATTTTTAGAAAAAAATGATCTTTGAAAAGTGATTTGATTTTCTAAAGCATATATGGAACAAAATATGATATGTGTGTGTTGATCAGAGAAACTACACAAAATTTATGGAAAATAAAATAAATGATAAAAAACATAAATATAAAAACACAAAGAAAACACACAAAATAAACACATTCACAACGAATAAAAACATATACACACATAAAAAACAAATAAACACCCAAACAAAAGTTTATTCATCAATATTTTTCTCCTAGTCTGATGATTTAAAAGCTAGGTCTGGCTAGAAGATTTTTTTATTTATCATTTTTTCCTTATTGCAATTTACTTATTTTTATCCTTTTTATTCATAGGAAGAGTTTTTAAATTAGGGCACACATTTTGTATATGTCCAGATTTCCTACATCCAAAGTAAATAATGTCAGAAGAAATCTTAATATTCTTATCATTTTTACCTTTGTTCCACTTTTGTTGATGCTTATGCTTGTGCTTTAGTGGACATTTCAATTTACATGCTATTGATGCTAACTCTTCACTTTCATCATCTACTAATCCACTTTTATCCATGTCTTCAGCTTTTAGCACTATAGTATCACCTACATCTAAAAGCTTTTGACCCAAACTTTGCTCATAGGTAATGAGTGAGCCAATCAGATTATCAACAAAATATTCATTCAAATTTTTTGATTCATAAATAGCAATGACTTTGACATCAAACTTATCAAGTAGATAGTATAAAATTTTATTGACCTTTTCAAAGTTTAAAAATTCTTTAACTAAATCATGTAATGATGTCATAATTTGAATAAACTTAGTATACATGTCTAGGATAGTCTCATAAGGTTTTATGAAAAATAATTCATAATCTTGCATTAAAATGTTCAATTTAGATTTCTTAATTTCACTAATACCTTCATATGTAGTGCATAATCTATCCCAAATTTCCTTGCCAGTAGTACATGTAGAGATTCTCATGCAATCATCAGAATTCAAGACACAGAAAAAATAATTCAAACATTTAGCATTCAATTGAGTATTGATTTATTCTATTCTACTCCACTTAGTAAAAGGATTATCAGTTTTGACTCCATCTACAATACATGACGGTACAGAATAACCGGTTTGAATTATATGCCACATTCAATAATCAATTGATTGTAAAAAAGTATACACGCAAATTTTTCAAAAATTAGAAGAAATATTTTCAAATAAAGGTGGTTGGGTTATTGAATATCTTTCTATAATATTACAATTTCCAAAGTTAGCCAATGATAAAAATTTAAAAGTTTTTGAAAACTTAATTTGTCAATCCCGCTCTAATACCACTTAAAAGTTTGTGAGGGTGGTTAAACCCTAAAGAACCTGTCTTGAGGCTAACCAAAAGGGGGGTGAATTGGATATTTAAAAAATTCTTAAAAAAAAAAAATCTTTTTATATCTTGTAGCAGAAAAAATTAAATCAACAATAAAAGATTAATCAGAGATTTCACCCATACAATTAATTGCAGTAAAAATAAAGTGCAAAAAATAATCAGAAAGAACGCACCAGACTTTATAGTGATCCAGTCAACCTGACCTACGTCCACTCCCTTGAGGCACCCTTCGAGTATTGCACTAAACCTATAGTGTCTCTCCTTTTGCCCTCATAGCAAGGCGGAGAAGCCCTTACAAAATCTTTCCACTGATCCAGTGAGGCAGAGGGCTTGGAATCCTTTTCACTCTATTGGTGAGGCAGAGAACCTAGAATCACTTTAACCTTCCCCGGTACGGTAGAGGAGCCGGGTCCTTTGACACCAAAGATCTTCTTCTTCCTAAAACTTCCCTCAAGATGAACCTTAAATTTGATTGTACTAAGGTGCAAGCTCGTCGAAGCAGCTGTGTGAAAGCCCTCCATACTCCCTTGAAACCCCCTCCAAGGATCTCCTCCCTCTCAAACTTGGCCCTTTCCTCTCTCCCTTTTAAGGCTCTCTCTTCAAGTTTTCTCCAAAAGAAATATAAATCAAAGCATGCCAAAGACACTTACAATGTCTTTGGAGAAAGCTTAAATAGAGGGATTTGAAAACCCTAGATATTCAATTCCGGCGGTAAAGATCATCCAAGACAATCACAAAATCATTTAGGATGATGTGTAGAATTTTAAAACCCTTGACATTTGATTCTGGTGGCAATTATCATCCAGGAATATCGTAAAATCATCTAAGACAATGTGTAGAATTTGAAAAACCTTATAAACTCAATTCTGGGACAAAAATCATCTCGTACGATCATAGGATTGTCCAGGATGATGTTCAAAATTTAACCTAATAGTCCTAGATGATCTCTAGATAGTTAAGGATGATCAATTCAAAGTTATATTGATTGTCCATTATGATATTGGGGATCATCTTGGATGATTAGATGAGTAATTATGGTATTTCATCTTGTATGATTTTGGGGTCTTCCCATGCATCCTCTCGACCATTAAGTACAATCATCATGATCATCCTAGATGATCAGATTAAATAAATTAACCATAATTAGTACCCTAATCACATGATTAATTTACGCATAATTATCATAGATCATCCAGAATGATATATATCATCCAAGATGATTAGAACAAAATTTCAATCTTAAAATTTTGCCTAAATTATGATTGGCAGCTTATTTTTTCATGATCATAGCTGATCATCCTGGACAATATAAACATCCAATATGATTAGTTCAAAATTTGAACTTCTAGTTTTGACTTAATCTCACTCCCCCTGAGTGTGTATGTGCATTCTTACTAAGCTAGCATACACCTTTATAGTAATTGACTCAATAAATAAAGAATACATCAACGAATATTATAGACTCTTTATAGCATGACTTATTCTACCCAGTCTTGAGTCCTGAATCTTTGTTAGATTGTGTATGGTGTTCCTAAAATGTTAGTATACATATAAATAAGTATAGAATGAAAATACTAGGAGACATAAAGATGTGAGCCATAATATTTATTATAATTAAAAATATAAACCCGTGAGCTCGAGTCGCAACAGGAATGTTGTTACAGGTAAACAAAATCTAAAACAGTAGCACATAAATCCTCGTAAATGATTTTCTAAGCTTTTTGAAAAAAATTGGTAGCATAACCATCAGGGCTAGCAATCGAATCAATATTCATAAAAAAATTGTATGCTTAACTTCCTCTAAGGAAGGAGGAATAATCAAAGCATTGTTATCAAACTCATTAATGATAGAAGGGATGAGATCAGAATGATCCATACGGATAAGCTCAAAATTTTTATTAAAAATATTAGTGAAATGGTCCATAGCATGAAGGTAGCTATTTAGAGAGAGAAGCTCTACCATTTTAGGGAGAGAAACTCCACCATTTTCAAATTTTGGTTTTCCAGGTTTCTTGGCATTTTGGGAGGGGATGGCGGTGGACGCCCATTGGTCGTTGGTGGCCTCGTTGTCTTCTTATGCTCGATCTTTTGGTGGATTGAGTGGTCAGAATAGAGTAGATGTTAATCGTTAGCGAGCCAGTGTTGCTGTGGATGCGTAGGAGGCGCTAAAGTGGTATTCTTTGAATCTTCTAGTCCTTAAAGAGAATTGTGGTGATATTCTGATGAAGATTGATTCCGTAACTGGGAAGGGAAAGGAGATTTTTCTTAGCTCATTTTGTAATACTCCTCAGTAGCTGAGATCCCCTTTTGTATCGCCTTTAAAATTGAATGATCTTAAAGTGTCTTCGTTAGGAATGAAAATTTTTGTCAATAGATTTGGATATTCAAATGCAATCCTTGGAAACAATGTGATAAATGTGAATTCCTTGAAGTCGATTAACATAAATATTCATGAGTCTGATGGAAAGTGTCTTGTAGGCGATCCAGAGGATGTTGCTGCTGAGTTATTTGTAAATGTGGGTTCTACTTCTAATCAAGATGTTGGTTTGGATAAGGAGGATCTGAGGGAAGATCTCAATCATTTTATTGAGTCTAAGAATAATGTTAGTGTCTGTAAGGAGGTTCCGGAGAAGCAAGTTTGCGCTAAAGAGGATTTTAGTTCTGCTTGGAAGAAAACATAACATGTGAAGCTAAATTATAATATGAAATCAACTCTGATGTCTTAAAATGGTGTGGTGGTAAAACTTGATCCTGTTTTGGAGCAAGCTAACTCTCAAATTCTGAAGAAATCTCTGGTGGTTAAGAACCTTGGTAATAGTATACCATTTCCAATATGTAGCGTTGAGCTCCGTAGACAATGGAATAAATTTGGAAGTTTCCACCTAACAACTCTCAGTATGGACTAGATTTTTTTCTCATTTAAGAACTCTGAGTCTTTGGAGGAGGTCCTAAGTGTTGGCCCATGGTATATTGGAGGATATATTATTGGCATGGACAAATGGTCGCCACTATTTTCCCCAGAGTCTTTCAAAGGTCTCACAGTGCCGGTTTGGATTCATCTCTCATGTCTACCGTTGCATTGTTGGGATGAAGAGAATATTTCTAGAATTGCATCAATGGTTGGGGTACCTATGTACCTTGATGGGAATTCCTTCAAGTGGGGTAAGAGGGAGTTTGCTCAGGTTTGTGTCTGAATTGATTTGGATAAAAAATTACCAAAGGGAGTTTAGATAGAAGGATTACATGGTAGATCATTCCAAAGAGTTTAGTAAGAAAAGATCTCTTCTCTTTGTTTCCATTATGGTAAAGTGGGTCATTTGAGACCAATGTGCCCGGAAGTTAGAGTTAGTCTTACTTCCAAAGAAGATGTTGTTTTGCATACTAATTGAATGGTGGCCGAGATTTAGAAAAATCCTATAAAATCTATACCTGAGCATGATGATGAATATGGTTCCTGGATACATGTTAACTTGAAGAATAATAGATTCAAAAATGGGAAGAAGATTGGTGGACTTACGGTGCACAGGAATCAGAAAACTACTGTCTATCAAGCGAATGGTTTTGGTATCCATAATCATTCAAACAAGGTGATTAATGAAATGGGTGAAGTTGTTGCAATGAAGAATCCTGAAAAGAATGTTGAAGGTCATGAAGATTCAATTACAAACCTTCTTGATTTTCCTGATTTTGGATGGTCTAAGGGTATGATTCAAACTGGCCCTGATGTTTGTTTAAAGAACAAATTTAGTCTTTTTGAGGAGGTTATTGAAGGTCCAGATTTAAATAGAGTTGTGGAAGTGGAATGCCCTAACAATAATGAGTTGCATTTTGATGGTATAGGACTTGAAGTTGAATGCTTCTCACCAGTAGGTTCTACTATACCAGTCAGTGCTAGAACAGATGTTGGAGATCCAACAGATTCTGGCATTGGGATTACAAGTTCTTGTAAACAAAAGTTGGGTAAGGAAGTGAAGTCTTTGGGTCATGTTGAAGCAACACAAAGGAAGAGAAGAGGGGATATGAAAGTAAGTAAGATAGATAGGGACTTTTCCCCACGGTGTAATTAATGGCTTCCTTTCTTTTTTGGAATTGTAGGGGGGCTAGGAAGAGGGAGGCCTCTATTTATCTTAGAGAAATTGTGAAGGATCATGAGGCATTTTTTGTTGGTCTTACTAATACTAAGTTATCTTATATTGATATGAGGGATGTTGATAGGGTTATTGGGAGTGAGTGGGATTTTTTTTTCATAATCATGATGAGGGTACCTCAGGTGGGATTTTAGTGATGTGGAACAAGAAGAAGGTGCCTTTTGAGGTTGTTGAACATTCATCTCAGGCTGTTATTGGTGTTCTTAAGGTTCCTTTGATAGGCTCTTGGAATGTGGCCACTGTGAATGGTAACAAGGATTTTCATGCGAGGAGGTGTTTATGGGAGTTATTTGAAAAATATGTTGCGAGTAATAGACCTTCTATTATTGGTGGGGATTTCAATTGAATATTGTCTAAGGATGATAAGAGAGAGGGTAAGAGGTTCCTTTTTTCACAAGGACCTAAGGAGATGAAGTTTTTTATGACTAACAATGATTTTCATGATATAGGTATTGTCGGACCAAGATACACTTGGTGCAACAACAAAGAGGGTGCTATGAGATTTTGGGAAAGGTTAGATAGATGTTTGCTAAATTTAGCTGAACTCAAGAAGGTTCCTATGGCAAAGGTCAGACATTTAGCAAGGGTGGCATCTGATCATAGTCCAATAGCTTTCATATTGATTGAGGCTCATGACAAGTGCCCTAGAATCATCAGATTTGAGGATACTTGGAAGTCTTACCCGGTGGCTTGGAGCATTGTTTCAAATTCCTAGAAAAAATCAGACTTTGGTAGTGATGTGGATGTCCTACAAAGGAAGCTTAGAAGAACATTGAAGGCCTTATTTTTTTGGAACAAAAACCAGTGCAAAAGTTTGAGCTTGTTGAAGGAAGATTTAAAGAAAGAAATTATGGAGCTTCAACTGGAGGAATCTTCAAAAGGTGGCTTGTCGGTGGATAAGTTAAACTTACTCAAAAGTAAAGTACATGAGCTCAATGTTACTTTAGGTAGATTATCTACTTGGTGGAATCAAAGAGCTAAAGCTAGATTGCATGAAGAAGGTGATTCTAACTATAATTTCTTCCATAGTTATGCTTCAGCTAAGATGAATGGGAACCTTATAAGGCAAATTAAAGATGAAAACAACATCATGTTTGAGGGATTTGAACAAATTGAATCAGTTTTTCAGAGATTTTTTGTAGAGAAGTGGAAGGCTAGAGCATGTAACCTGGTGGGGTGGCAAGAGTTCTCTGAAAACTAGAAATTATCTCCTATGGATATGGAGTTTTTGAATGGAGATTTTACTCAAGAAGAACTTCAAACAATTATGTTTCAGCAAGGTAACAATAAATCTCTTGGTTTGGATGGAATTACAACTTCATTTTTTAAAATTTTTTGGAGCATTGTGAAAGAAGAAACTTAGAAAGTTGTGGACAATTTTTTTCAAACTGGTTTATTGCATGATGAGTGGAAGGACACTTTGATTGTCTTAATTCCTAAGGCGAAGAATCCAATTATTCTAGCCAACTTCAGACCTATTAGCTTATGTCAAACAACTTACAAGCTAGTGACAAATATGATGGTAAATAGATTGAAAGTGTGTATCTCAAAAAGTATTTCTGAAGAATAAGCCACCTATATTCCGGGTAAATCGATGTCTGAGTATTGTTTGCTTGCTCATGAGATCTTCAATAAATTTAGGTTCTCAAAGAATAAGAAGGGCTTGATGGTGGTGAAGCTTGACATGGAGCAAGCTTATGAGAGTATGGGATGGCCCACTTTGAATCAAGTTTTAAATGTTTTCAGGTTTCCTTCCAAGTTTTTAAAGTACATAATGGAATGTGTGATGAATGTTAGATTCTCCTTTATTTTGAATAGAAAGCTATCTAAATGGATCAAGGTGGAGAGTGGGTTTCTCCAAGGTTGCCCATTATCTCCTTATTTATTCATCATGTGTTCCCAACTTATTTCTAGTGCTCTACACATTTGAGGGCAAGAGTTGGGAGTTCAAATTTCACCCAAAGCTCAGAAGATCATGCATCTTCTCTATGGAGATGATGTATTAGTTTTTTTCCCAAGCTTCTCCAAGATTAGCTCAAATTATGAAAGGCATTGTTGCTAATTTCTGTGAATGGACGGGGCAGAGAGTAAATAAATCAAAATCTCAAATTATATTTGGCAAATTAGTGAAACTTTCAATGAGGAATCAAATTATGAGGAAATTAGGTTTCAAGGTGGTTAAGGAGCTCCATTACTTGGGAGTTAAAATTTGTTTGAGAAGATTGAGAAGAGCTAATTTTCAATGTATGATTGATCATGTATTAGAAAGACTTAACGCTTGGGGAAGTAGACATAAGATCATTCTTATAAAGTTTTCTCTTTTATCATTACCAAGCTTTCTATCAACTCATTCTATGGTTCCAAAGAAAGTATTATATGAAGTGGATAAGTTTTGCAAAGAGTTCATTTGGCATAAAGGCAATCGAAGGAATGGTTTGCATTATGTAGCATGGGATGTGTTATGCAAACTGAAATCGGATGGTGGTATGGGCTTGCATTCATGTGTTCTTAGAATGGGGCCTCTTAGATCAAGGTTGGCATGGAGATTTACTCAATATCCAGATACATTGCTTCATAGGAATATTATTACTAAGTATGGTGATAATATTTTAAATGGTGAAAGTAAGAGAGGAGCTTCTATGGTTTGGCAAACTTTGCTGGATGGGGGAAAGTCTCTTAAACCTGTTGTTAGATGGAAAGTGGGAGATGAAAGGAAGATTAATGTTTTTAAAGATATTTGGTTATTAGACAAGTGCTTTACTAATTGGGCAACTCTTGCTGATTGTGTGGGTTTAGAAGACGTTATGCTTAATTATTTCATCTCGGATGACTGCAGTTGGAATGTGGAGAAACTTTAGCAGTTTTTTCATGCTGATCTTATTGTATTGATTTTGCAGGTTCCCATAGATCGTGATGTTGATAATGATTATGTGGAAGCTATGTTCCGCTATAATGGGAAATCTATTGCTGTTATGTCATTTACAGAATCATTGAAGCGTTGTTCTAAGGAGGAAGACTTTGAATTTTCAAATTGGTTAAGTAGTCTCAAGCTTAATCTGAGAGTGGAGCTATTTTGGTGGAGATTGAGTAAGTTTTCCATTCCTACAAATGAGTTTGTCAGATATAGAAAGCTTATCCACATTGATGTATGTGCAAGAGGATGTCAAGAAGTGGAAAAATTATGCCCATATTGTGGTTCATTGTAAGCTTCTAGTTGAGATCATTCAAAAGATGAGAGATTGGGGTTTTTGTATTCCCATATTTCAATCTTTGGGAAGTTGTTTGAGAGATCTTAGAAGTCCTTCAAAGTGCTTCTTTAACATGGTAATAATATATTGTACTGCGGTTTTTCTTTCTTGGAAAAACAGAAATGAGTTTGTTCATGGAAAACCCACTCTTCCAAGTTCGATAGTTGCAGCAAATGTATTATTTTTGGCCAGGTTGCAATCCTATTTAATGCTAGATAGCAAGGGTGCTAATCTCCTTAGGGTGATTACTAGTGTTTGGCACCCTCCACCGCTAGGACGGATTAAGATCAATGTGGATGCTTCACTTCTGAATTCTTATCTTGCTGGGATTGGAGGTTTGTTTAGAGATCACAAAGGTAGAATGTTTCTTGCATTTCAAAAGAAGAAACTTGATTGGGACGTTGGCCAACTCAAGATGGCAACTGTTTTGGCCGTTAGGAAATTCATCCAATGTTGGATGATTGAAAGCAATGGAATTATAATTGAGGGAGATAATATAAATATTATCAATTTCATTCAAGATTCTTTGAATAAATCAAGATGGCATTTCGACACTTGGAGTACAAAGGAATTATTTTTTTTAATGATTTCAATAAGGTTATCTTCAATCATGTTCATAGAGAATGTAATAAGGTAGTGGATTGTTGTGCTACTTTGGCTTTAGAATATAGTTTCTTTTTTGATAGTTTTTCACTTGGTGATATTCCTTCTACTTTGTCTTGTTTGTTAAAGAAGGAATGTGAGCCTATTATTTCTTTGTATTTGCTTTTTCTTTAATGCAATTTGAAATTTCTAAAAAAAAAAAAAGAAATGGTCTACAGCAGACTTAGCAATTTCCTCATCATCCTCAATATAGCTACCATTAAAAAGACGCATTTTGTGGATGAAATTTTTGGCTCTATTCTTTTTAACCAAAGCATGAAAATACTTTGTGTTTTTGTCACCCTCAATGATATGCTTAGAGGCAGTTTTTTATTTCCAATAGACCTCCTCCTTCTCATGAAGCTTAAAAAGGGTGTTTTCAACCTCTTGAAGATTACTCAAATTATCAATAGAATGGT
Organism: Dendrobium chrysotoxum; assembly: GCA_019925795.1. Taxonomy (NCBI): domain Eukaryota; kingdom Viridiplantae; phylum Streptophyta; class Magnoliopsida; order Asparagales; family Orchidaceae; genus Dendrobium; species Dendrobium chrysotoxum. The sequence goes on along the minus strand of CM034298.1, from coordinate 46,793,017 downwards.
CAAGATGGCACTTAAGCTTTATAGAAGTAAATTGGTCGTCAGCTTCTAATATATTGGAAAATAAATTTTTATAAACATTTCTATTCCACCAATTGATTTTATACTTGAGCCTTTTAAGCTTAAGCCAAAGTCTATTCATACCCATAATCGAGTTATCAGGATGTAAAGGAGCCTGCCAATTAGCCTGGACCATAGTTAAAAATGAGTTATCTAAAAGCCACATATTATGAAATCTAAATAAAGAGGAATTACCATTCTATCTCAACGTAATACCAATAAGCAAAGGGGAGTGATTTGACAAAGTTTTATTAAGGTGCTCCACAAAGGTGTTATTGTTAGAATTAATTCATATATCATTAAAAGTACATGATCTAATCGTTGCCACATATTACCATGATTCCAAATAAAAGCATTTCCAGAAAAGACAATATCAATAAAATTACCATCCAAAATCCTATTATTGAAATCCTCCATAGCCTGTAAAAAGGATTAGAACCACCAATTCTTTATGAAGTATTAGTGATTGTATTAAAATCACCCCCCACTAACCAAGGCGTGTTGACTATTTCATGAAAGGTAGTAAGTAGATTCCATAAATATTTTCTAATACCATGATAAGAGGAAGCCTAGACAAATAAAGCACAATAATTAAACTGTATAAATTTAATATTACAATGCAAGACTTGAGAAAAATCAACAATAGTATCAATAATAACAGAATCTTTCCAGAAAACCCATATTTTGTTAGAGACATCAGCTAGACTAGAGTTCTCGCCAGTAAGGTGATCCCTTTTGTCCGAGATTTCTGAGCATTGAAGAGCAAAAGGATGGCATTGAAGCTCTTGTAATACTAAAGCTTTTGTTGGAGTTCTTGTTGACTATGAACCACTCAGAGGAAAAGAATAATCTGGTTCTGAAAAGGGTGTCAAATATTGATGTGCTTATAATTAATACACATCACACCACTCGTGCCCGCCTGCACTACTCGCTCATGTTCGAATAAGTAGCATTGATGGCAGGTCATTTTGGGTTCTCCCAAACCCACACCAGGTCTGGTTCGGATTCCCTACCTGTTTCCTTAACCGGGTCGGGTCAGCTGATTGCGGATCAAGTTTAGGTTAGACCCAAACCCGACCTGAAGACACGTTTTGACACCCCTAGCCAATGGGGCTTTCTTATGATAAATTACAACTCATTTCACATGGATATGGCAATGGTAGGGCTTTCTCGTGGAAAAGGCAATGAACAAAGGCAAAGGCAAATTTCTCATAATGACAATGAGAAAGAAGCATGTCACAATTTTGTCATATTAATTAATGCAATATCGCTAGTATGAAAATACTAGCAAATTGTCTCCAATAATAATGTTTAAAAATATTGCTTGGAACTAAAAACTTTTCTTATATTTATGGCAATTTAAACCATAGTAAAAGGGACCTTATCAGTGATTTTTAAATTTCTACTACATAATGTTACCGAAACCCAATGCAAGAAATTTTTGTAGTGGAACACAAAATCCTAAGTTCCTTCTTTTGACCTCATTATGTCTTTCATCGTTATCGTCTCCATGGACACCTTCATTGAGATTGTCGCATAATGAATGATAACTTTGTAACTTCAACCCCGTCATCTATTTTCTCACTTTCATTATCTCTTTGTTCCTTGTGTCAACTCCTTTGTTGTCCAATGCCTTAAACCCATTTAAAAAATGTTTAATATAATTTATTAATAAAAATCTTTGTATTTAAAAAATATATATTAATAAAGAATTTTATGTTGAAGTCTTCTCTAGTCTCATCAACATGTCCCTAACTTCCCTAGGCTAATTAACATCCTCAAACCTAGGAGGCTTCAACCTTACAAAATATCAAAGGTGTCCTTCTACCTCATTAGATTAAATAGAAAAATATACTCTTTGGTCCATAACCATCCACTTTGCTACTAAACTAGCAAATAAAGAAATGGAATAAAAACTAACATTAGGAGTAGTACTCTTCATTGGCATTATTTGACTAGCACTGTGCCAATAAGTCATATCCTAGTCTTGTGGATCCATTAGTAACACACAACTAAACAAAATATGCACATGAAAGAAAAAATAAATTGAATGCTCTAACACTACCCAGAACTCTCTCACAAGATGATAGATCAATTCCTACAACTTTACATTATAATAAACTCTCAAAAACTATGGCTCTGATACAAAAAAGGTCTATCACAACCTAACCCAATATCACCCACATACAAAATAAGTCATATCATTTTGGATGGTGACATACCAAGCCAAAGATCTATGTTTTTGTGAATTTTCATATTTCCAATTTTAACATGGAAAATAGAGCTTCTAATTAACTTCCAACAAAACAATAAGTAAACTTATCCACATATTCTTTTTTTTATTTCATTCATATCCAAAATATACAAATATATAATAAAATCTATACACAATAGTGCATTGCTATAAACCTAAAATAAAATAAAGCAATAACTAGCCACGACTAACCCAAAATTAGAAACCATAAAATACCAATATAGAGTCGGACATATTATAACCTATAAACTTTATTACTCAATTAGCTATTTCTCTTTTCTATGGCCTAAAATAGAATACATAATAAGTGTGAGCCAACATAGCTTAACATGTCACATCCATTGATTTAAATTTTTAATAATTATTTCATTAGGCATATAATAAATTTAAAAGCAAATATTAGTAGGCTAATTAACAAATAAAAGTAATATTAGTAAATAACAAAAATTAAATAAACGTTACACTGAAAGTAAATAAAAAATTACTTCATATATTATGGCAAAAATAATAGAATTCTCAGGCCTTTAAGCCTCCTATCAAAAATAGCTATCACAATTCAAACCATTATAATTCCTTATGTTCGCATATTACAAAATAGGCTCTTAGGGCACCAAAATGCTTTGCGCATTATATATTTCAAAATTTATGGCCTCTTTTACTTCAAAAGCATTTATCACAACATAACTTCCTCCAACCTCAGAGCTCCATAAAATCACACATTTTAAGCACCTAAGCATAAATATAATTGCTTTGAAATGAAATAAATTGAAATAATCAAATTGCAGAAATTCCTAAAATGCAATATTAATAGATAATCAATAATTGAGTAGAATTTCACTTTTTTTAGTATTTTATAAAATTATTAGTGATTATTTAGAATATTTTTTTGAAGCTTTAAATATTTTAACAATTATTTTAAAGATTAGAACTATCTTATAATTTATAAAAAACACTTTCTGAATTATCCAATGAAAATTTAATAAAAAATAATTTTAAATCTTCAAAAAGATCGTACCTACAACATACCAAAATGTTACATGGTAAAGGTTTTATGAATGTGAAGCTATCCCCATTTCTATAACACAAATTTGTAATTTAAATCAGGAAAGTAAAAAAAAAAAAATTCATATTTTTGAGAACTGAGATAGGCAAAATATAATCTACCTCAATCTAGATAATATTTACAGTTGGGCCGTTAATACAAAATAGACTGAAGTTGCCCAAATGAACTTTATCTCTCTAAAAAATCTCCCTTTCTCTTTCTAACAAGGGAAGAAATAGTTTTGATAAAATGAAAATAAGTTAAAATTGTTATTTTTATAACAAATATACCTTGCATAGTAGCGCTCCAAATGGCAGTGCCACAATGCCCGACCTATGGCCACAACGTTCACCCAAATTTCTAAAAGGATAGAGAGCTTAATGTCATTGTGTCGCCTACCTGGCACTGTGACTCTTTGAAGGGGAAAAAAATAGATATCTTATTCATGCACATAAACCCTGCCGACCAACTCCAGAATAGTTTTAAAGATTCACATGCATGGAAAAGTACTCACATACAAACGCAAGAAGTAGAAGTGAAAGAAATTCATTACATTACTCTTAAAAGAGTAGGCAGAATATATAGAACTAGACATTGCTTCAATGGGTAGTACACTTATGTAGATCTTGTCATAAAAGGGGGAGTTAGAGTTCTCAGTCTTGACAATTTCTATAAGATAGTATATTAAGTTTATTAAGTTTAAATTGATAATATATTTGGTACACTACATGATATTATTATTAAACTCATTAAGTATATATTTTTTCCTTTGAGTGAAATTTAAGCTCCATATCAAGCATAAATGGTAACCTCACCACGTGTACACAACCCATATACTTGGGAGCCTTAGCCCTCATGCACATCTTGTGCCTAAGGGTTTCTTCTTTCTTGAATTTGAGTTGGCCTAGCATCAAATTTCTTATGTTTTTACCTAGTACAAGCTAGGCACAAACTCCACCAAATATAGAGTCTTAACTGTCGAGATCCTCAAGTATAATTAGATTGAATCCCAACTTTCAGTTGGCTTGCACTAGATTTTGCTCTTGAGAGAGTGAAATCCGAATCAATTCTCACCTCTTAAATAAAAAGAAAATGTGTTATTGTAATTTTTTAGAATACTAAACTAAAAAAATAAATCAATCCATTTTCTAACTCATTTGGAAATATACTTATATATACCATTCTTTTTTTTTTGTTGTTGTTTGAATGTGCAAATCATATGTAATTATATTTTCTTCTGAGAAAAATTTGAACATACCTTTTAGATTTATTTATTTATTCTTATTGTCAACCACATTATCATAAGTAATATATCACCTCAAAAGGTAAAAATATCATTCTTTAATGGGTTTAGATCCCAAAACTATAAACTTCATTCTGACTAACAAAGTCAAACTCAAGAGAACATTACAAAAGAATGAAGGATCAAAATGGAATTCAATCGTAGGTTTGGCTATGATAATCAGGATGCTTTATCTTTAATTATTGTAGTCAGATCATCATAGTGAACTACATATGACCACCCTTAGTGATGTTCAAATATGTCTCTAACTATAATAACTTAGATATATTTATCATTAATGTCATATTCAAATATCTTAATAGAAAATGATATCTCTCTCCTAAGGATAGAAATATCATTTGTTATTTAGTATTTTAAATATGATGATAATGATCATCTTTGTATTTATTTTTTCCCAAATGAGTAATTATTCCCCATTTTATCTACGGACTAAATAGAATGGGGTCTAATTTATCTAGGGTCTTAAATCTCCTATAAAGGCAAACCCTTAGTTAATTACATCGTAGAAAGTTTGAGCTTCCTACGAATACTCTCAGTTAGAATAATGGTAGTAATTCTATTATATTTACAATGATTGATATGAATGGAGGGAAGTTGGAATTTCAAATGGGATTGGCCCAAGTTTTTGAGCACTTATTTTGGAGGCCAATAGATTATTGGTAGGGAGCACTTTGAGATTCTAAAACCTATTCAAAAGTAACCTGAAACCTATATTTATGTTTGGTACTATTTAATAGTAAATTGAACTTAACAAATGAAATGCAATTCTAGGCTTACATTAGCCTAGATTTGGAGGCTAACTAAACCACCTAAGTGCTTGAAAACTATGAATCCGATCTTATGAGAGATAGGTAAGACTTATTATTTAAGAATTTGATAAATTGGGGCTGACATCTTGACAATTTCTTATTTGGCCCCTTTACTTATGTATAGTGATTATGCCTAATGCATTTAAATCTACATTAATTTTAAATAGTTCCTAGTGTAATGCATGTTAATTGACCTGTATGCAAAAATAAACTGTTGAACTTTAAAAATTAGGTAGAAAAAATATTTTTTTCCTAGAGATGCACAACATACCCTAGACAGAAATGCATCCTAAAAGGTTAGGTTGTATTTAAAGACCCGCATGTGGGAAGGTTCTTAGTAAGGAGAGAAGAAAAGTACATATGCATGAAAATCACCTGGTGTGCCCTAGCATACATTTCTATGTAAGCCTAAAATTCTTTTTTTAAATACAAATAGAAGAATTTTTTTTTAATCCTTAAGAGCCCAATGAAATCTAAGCTAAAATAAATATCAAATGCAAATAATAAACCTAACAAAAAAAGTATTTTCTAAAGCATGTAAATAAAATAATGAAATAATTAAACTATATTAATCAAATATAAAGCTCATATGGCAAGTGTCATATTATAATAAACCAAGGCCTATAGAAATTAAAAGTAACTAGGCTCCACTAACAATATCACAAATATATTCCTATATTATGATGCAAGATTTAAAGTGGGGTATTTTTATCTTCATCTCTTTAGCTCTTTCTTCATGCTCCATGGATTCATAAGGTCCGAATGTCCAAAGGAAAAGAACTCAACCCTAAAGGGGTGTTTCTTGTCTCTTTAGATTTCAAACTACCCATGTTTGGGTCTCCAAATGAAGGAAACTCTCTCTTAAGAGTTGTTTTCTTCCTCCTTGGTTCCTAAATTAGGTAGCAAATATCCCACTTTAATTGACTTTAATTACTCTTTTAAATTTAAATTTAAGGTAAATTAAAATACTAAATAAAACTTTCATGTTATTGTAAGTAGTCTATATGAAATCATAAAAAAACCTAAACATTTATATTTAATTTATTACTCATATTTGAGCCAACACATTCAGTGCCATGGTTTTAATTTTTAAGGGGCTTAGCAATTTTAGTAGCTACAGAAAAATCGTTAATCTCATTTGAAATTACCCCTTTTTTATAGCTATACATAAGCATGACCACATGTCAAAAACTCCATTAACATCTAGATCATTCCTAACCTAGGAGGATCTATCTCCCATCATAAATCATATCATAAGCATTATGGTTGAAGAAAACATAACATCATAAATTTCATAAGTTAAATTAAAGCATAATAACTAACATGCATAAAAAAATACATACAATCCATTTCACAAAACAAAAGTGTGCATACAAAATAGTGACCTAGCATAAAATTAGGATTGGTTGTCTAACATGTCATCTATAGTGTATGGATTAGGCTGTGTGGTCGGGATATATCCTAAGTTGGTTGTTATTTGAAGTTTTTTAATATTTTCATTAATTTATTATAGGTTTAGGGAAGTTTTAGTTTGAGTTTAATTTTGGTATCTTAATGTTCATTTTAAAATAAATTTTAAAAATTAAAGTTGATTAATCATTAATTCTCTAAAGTTTTATATTTTAATTAGGTGTTTTAGTCTTTAAGCCTTAAAATATAATAGACTTATGCTCTCTAAATTGAATTTACATAAGGTATAAAGGCCCTCATTTATTAATTATTTATTATTAAATATTTAGGTTGAGTAATAACTGCCTTTGTTTACACCAGGGTTATGAGGTGTACTTCACCTTCCTTTGAGCTAACTTAATAACCTTGTAGGCCTATCTTACCCAACAATTATCTTTTGATATAGGTTTGATTTAGTTTGCTAGAATATGTTACCTAAATTTGTGATTATCTTGTTAATGATTTATTAAGCTTGTGGTTTATGGTTTACATTCCTTCAAATTTATTTGTGGTGTTGTCTTAATGGACAAAAGCTCTCAAGGAGTCGTTAAACACATAGCCTCTCAGCTTGAGTTTGTCCTGCCTAAAAACTTCATCAATGGTATGTTGGCTTTTCTATTTACTTTTAATTTATGATTTAATTCATTACATTGATGATTTATGGAAAATTCGATCATTTATTAGATTTTTAAACTTCATCAAATATTTTAATGAGTTTAATAATTGGTCAATTTCTTGACCTTTTTTATTTAAATTAGTTTCTTAAGTTTTTATATTTTTCCTAAATATTAGACCAATTAATGAGTAAAATGCCACTATGTTTACTCAATTTAGAATTTTCTATAATTAGTTATGAATTTTTATAGTTTAAGTGTTTTAATGAACTAAGTTTGACCAAAAGTTGACTTCTCTAATTTTTAATGAATTCTTGAGGTTTGGTATTATTCATAAATATTAGACCTAGAGATGTCCATTTCCTTTAAGTTTTCTCGATTTTGAGTTTTTTGTAATTAGTTATGAATTTTTGAAGTTTGTTTATTTAACTAATATATTTAATTTCTTAATTAGAGTGATTTTTTCATTTTTGTACTGAACTAACGCCAAATCACTTGAAATCCTCCCCAAATGTCACGAATAACTTATGGTGGTGATTTCAAGTGTTTAAAATTTATTTAGTATTTTTTATAATTTTGAATTATTTAATTAATTAATTAATAATTTTTCCTTATTTTTAAATTATGAGCAATTCTGAAAGTTGGTCATAAGGCTTTTATTTTTCTTTGATTAGGGATTTAATTATAGGTAATTTGAGCCCTATTTTATATTTTTCAAATTTAATTTAAATTATTCATGATTTAATTAAACTCCTGAGCCAATTATGTAGAGCAATTTTGGGATTCCTAAATGGTGGACTAAATGATATCTAAATGCAATGCCATTTGAACCATAAGTTCACTAGACCCCATAGTTCAAGTGAACTAAATTTGGCTTCATGGTGGACCCTATAAGCTGGTTAAATTAATCACCTAAGGAAAATACATCTATGTACTTAAGAATTTAATTAGGGCTAACAAGACCTAGGATTAGGGTGAAATCAGAGGCATACTAACACTCATCACATGAATAATAAATACAAAAAATATCGAAACATAAATTCCATTAGAGAGGTGGTTAGCCAAATTAAAACTTAAGGGTTGATTAGTGTTCCATGAGCTTGAATTAACCAAATGAAGCCCTTAATCACTTCAAACAGGGATGATTAATTTTGCACATGTCAAAAACATGCCAAAAATTATCTCTGAAGTCCCAAGATCTGGTGAACTAATTTAAGGCAATATATAATAGAATACCCTAGGAATTAACTAAAAATAATTTTAACTTCATGTTGAATTGGGGGTTAAGATCATAAAGCTTTTGTAGGTCTCCTCAAGACCTTTCCAATGAGCCTAAGAACACCCTAATTAGATAGGTATGTGAGAAGATAAAATTTCTTAAACTTTATAATAATTTTTTAAATTTTTTATTCAACCAATTGCACAATCAACATGCTTTAACATGCAACATTATGAAATTAGTTTGCCAATGAATGGTAACTAATGGTAAAATGTGGGATTAACTAAAATCGACTGATTTAGGATTACATAGCTGAGATCAAGCCCACTTTAAGACTTTGGGATATAATTAAAACTATTGATTAAAATTAGCCATTCTTTTTTATAACATTCTTCATTATTCCAATAATCAAAATCTTGTAGCTTGATAGATTATTTCACACTTGACCATAGCTACCAATCTAGGAGCTCAAGATTAAGCTATTTCCTCATAGAGGGCTCAAAATGCCAGTGCCTGAGTTTAGACATGTTTGTATGATGGTGAGGAAGTTTTCTTCTTTAGGAAGCATGGCTGGAGGAGCACTGGAGGTACAACTTCAAGCTCGTATGGAGAAGTTTCATCAGAGCTCACTCAAAATCACTAGAGGAGACCATATGAGAACCCCTGAAGATGGGGATTTCTACATGTATCTTTGGTGATTCTTCTAAAAATGAGAGGAGTAAATGGTAGGGAATGAGTTGAGGTGCCCTATTCAGCACCCTCCCATGATGTTTGGATGGTCAGGTGGCTCAAATAGAGCAATGGATGGATGCAAGCTGAATGAAACACCTTAGCGAATGTTCCTTGAGCTCACCAAATGAAATTAAACCTAAGAGCCCCTAATTTTGGCCTATGTTAAGAGGAGACCACTAGGGGTCAATTTCACTAACTCTGACCACCACTAGCCACCAGCTAGAGTGAGTTGAGTTAGAAACGTGTCTGGAACCTACCGAACCATATGGTGGGGTCAATTTGGTCTGATTTTTCCCAATTGAGCAAATTCAATCATTAGGATTGATTTTGGGAGTTTTGAGCTAAATTGACTCCTAACCCAAGTCAACCAAGGGCTGGGATAACAAGGATAGGTGCTTGGGACCTAGGGTCACCTAATATAACTGTCAATTTTTTTTAGTGGGCCTAAGCCTCAAAGTTAGTCCAAGCCAAGGTGGTTTTGGCCACTTTGGACTAGCCTATTCCTAACCTAAGTGGACCCAAGGGATGCGCCACCTAGGATAGGTGCAAAGGGTTATAGGGGACCTAGTACAAGCATTGGATAGTTTTGAATTGGTTTAGGTTGAGATTTAACTCAAGAGAAGCCTCTATTGGGCACTTGGAACAAGCCTTATAGCAAACCCATGTGGGCCCAAGGGTTGGGTCACTAATATAAAGTTCTTAGGGACCAAATATGCTATCACAAGGTCTCAACTTTGTTTCGTGATTCCTAGAGTATTGGATTTGAGTTAGGTTTAAATGTTTGGTTGGTTTGGTCAACCAGGTTGGACTAAGGGCTCAGGTTAGGTTTATCAAATTCAAAATGATATTTTGGACCTAGTGGAGGTGGTCCCATGTAATTGTGAAGCTTCATTTCATGAAATGCATGTTTGAAAACCTTAGAGGGCTATTTGATCAACTATGGCTGACTTGGTTAACAATAATTAACCAAGGCTTGGGTTTGGGCTCATTCATTTCCAAATGTCATTTTAAACTTGTTGGAAGAGTTCTAATGTGAAGAGGAGGTCTCTAAGTTCAAAATGTTTTTTGGATGGCTTAAGGGGCCTTTTGGTTAATCATTGTCAACACCAAGGTAGACCAAGGCTTGCATTTAGTTTTAAGACATCCCAAATGAAATTTTGAATGCATTGGAAGAATTCCAAAGGTTAGTTTTAATGAGCCATATTGAGTTTTATGAGGAGGTTTGATTTTTATCCTTTAGTGGTTTTGGGGTTAAGTGTGACTATGGTCAGCCATGGTGAACCAAGGTCCACCAAAAGTTTAGTTTTATTCTTAGCATGTCCTAATAATGCTCATGAACATTTTCAAGGATTTTGGGTAGGTTCCCAAGGTCAAAATCCATAAGCTAGAAAGTCCAGTGGCATGGGCTATAAATATTTGAAGATTTTATAGCCATCAAAATTCAATTCAATTTTTGGGGTTAGAGAGATTGGATTGCTCCCAAATTTGGAGGGTTGACCCTAGCAGCATGTCTAATTAATATGCTATTGAAAAATCATGCTTCTGAGATCATTTGGTTTGATTTTGAGGTGATTGAAAATTAACTCAAAATAGGTTACGTGATAAGGGATTTTGTCCTTGACTTTTGGTTTGAAATTTTAGATTAAGCTTTGATTTTAAACTTGGTTGACTGAATATTATTTACTCTTATCATTGGTAATTATTTATGTGATTATTACAGGTAGAATAGGATGGATCAAGTGGTAACATTAGGAGACTGTTAATTGAAGGGATTTGGGTTTTGGTTTTGGATTTCAATTTTGTTTAGTCAACCTCATATAAAAATGAGGTCAACAAAAAGACCCTGAATATATGTTGTAGAAAAAAGTTATATTGCACATGCATTGATCAAATTAATGGATTTGATCCATGATTTGAATTCCAAGAAAAGAAAGAACATAACCTCAGGTCTAAAGGATGCTGATATGGGGCATATACGTAATAGACAATTATATTTTGAATTTCATTTGCCTCCAAATCTATTAAAGGATGTACATGGTCTCACACCAAACCCTAAGATGCTAAAGAGGTGACTAGGTTATCAATGGGCCTAAAATGCTTAAATCTAACACTAGCTAACCAAGATCCTAGGAGATAGGAAACTCAGGGATACACGTGCATTCCTAAGAGATCCTATTTTGTTTAATTTGGTTTACCTCAAGGTAGAGAATTTCTTATTTTCTAGTGAGAGAAACTCTTAATTTTCTAGTGAGAGAAACTCTTCATTTTTTTCCAAATTTTTCATCCCACTTTTTTGGGCGGTCTGTTTGCTCATGGAGAAGGCGCCATCGGCTGCCACATTTGGTCGCCGGAAGTCATCCATCTTTATTCCTCTGGATTCTTGTATTTATGATTTGCGAACTTCTTTGCAAATTAGTTGTAATAAGAGAAAATATGAAGTCCCTTTGGTGATCAATGAACCTGTTGATGGTGTTGTAAGGAAAAAAAACTCTAGTTGCAGGTAAACGAAAGCAAGTTCAAGATGAAGCAATTTTAAAAACTCCAAAGTCGACTGGGAGCATTTCTTTGATGAATAAAATGAATGATTTTGAGGCTTCATCATCTTCAGACATGAATTTATTTGTCAAAGGTTTTGGAAATGCTATCAATAAAGATAGTTCTTTGGCTGTGAATGTTGGAAAAGGCCTTTCGGATGGTTATAAAAATGCTCAAAAGAATGTAATTGAAGAAAATTCAGTTTGGATTGACAAGGAAGACAATCCTATTGCTGTCAATGTAGGGAATGAGAGGGCAGGAAATTGATGGAGTAGACGTCCTAATGTCAAAATTAACTTTAAAGATGATGAATCAATTTTATTTGAAGACAGTCTTGCTGTCAAATTGTTTGAACCTACTGCCTAATCTAATTATGATAAACTTCAATGCTCTATAGTGGTGAAAGTTTTTGGATGTAATATTAGAGCACATGTGATTGCAGAGGAGTTACGCCAGTAATGGATGCAGTTTGGGAAGTTTCACCTAACTATTCTTAGGCTAGGTTGGGTGTTATGCTCATTCTCTTCTTGTAAATCTATGGAAGGAGTATTATTAAGAGGTCCTTGGTTTGTTCGTGGACATATTGTGGAGCTGGATAAGTGGACACCGGAGTTTTCTCCTACGTCTCTGAAGGGTTTGACTTCTCCTATATAGGTAAGGATGCCTCATCTACGTCTTTATTGTTAGGATGAGATTAATATATCTCGTATTTCTTCTTTAGTGGGAGCACCTTTGTCTTTGGACATCAATATGTTCCAGTGGGCAAGAAGAGAGTTTGCTAGAGTTTTTGTGCATGTTACTCTAGACAAACAGCTTCATTTGGGGGTATGGGAGGAAGAACTTGAAGGTCATTTTTTCAAAAGATAGAATATGAGAATGTTTCCACTTTTTGTTTCAAATGTGGGAAAATTGGCCATCTAACTAATGATTACAGATTGGAGAAGAATTCTTGTGCTCCTGATAGTTCGAGAATTTCAAATTTAGAGATTGCCAATAAGGAGAAATCTAAGATGTTAGCTGATGAGAAAGGGTTGTCTTATGGTCCTTAGATCCATGTTAGCTACGGAAGAAGAAGGAAATTTGATGCTCCTTTTAGAGGTGTTCAAAAAAATGCCAATCCAACTAAATCTGCCCCCATTTATGTTAAGAAAATTTAGCAAACGAAAGCTTCTGAAAGTGAGCCAGAAGCGAAGAATACTTCTGATAGTAACAGAGTTGTTTTGCCAGTGATCAATGAAGAAGAACAAGTAATTGTCGAACAAGAAGTGCCAGTTATAGAGAATAATATGGAAGCTATTGATTTGGTTTGTGGTTCCTCTGAAAATCAAGTGATGAATATTATCAACCCTTTGGTTGGAGGTAAGGAGCCTTTACTAAGTGATGCTAACAGGTTTAGTTTATTAAAATCAGACATTGTTGATGTAAATTTGAATGCTAAGGAGGCTGTTGCTGAATTCAGTATAAAAGACAAAGAGGATGGGGAATTGACTGAAGAGTTGATTGACTGTTCTAACTCATCTGGTAAGAAGAATGCTATTTCATCGGGTGCTGTCAAGTTTAAACTCCAAAAAGAGATTTGATTGCTTGGGAAAAATAATTTCATTCTCGGAATAGGAGGAATGAGGTATTGAAGCAAAATGCTAGTGTGAGTAATCCCACTATCATTCTTAAATGATGTCCAATATTTTTGGAATTGTAGAGGGACTAGGAAAGTTGAAGCCTCTCTGTACTTGAAGGAAATTGTGAAAGATTATGATGCTTTGTTTGTTGGCTTGGTTGAAACTAAAATTTCTTCCATTGATTCTTTTGAATTCAAGAATTTTATTGTTGAGAAATGGGATTTCTTCCTTTTTCCTATCGATGGGTTATCTGGCGGTATCTTAACTTGCTGGAGGCCAGATATCGCTTCTTTTTTAGTTAAAGAAGCAAATTCTCAAGTTGTGGTTGGTGAGCTTAATATTGCTAATAAATGTGTTTGCTTGATAACAACTTTCTCTGGGAGTAGGGATTGTTTCAAGAGGAGGAGTTTGTGGAGTAATCTTGAGATGCTTTTAGGCAAAATTATTCTAGTTGTTTTGGGAGGTGACTTCAATTTCTTATTGTCTCAAGATGATAAGAAAGGAGGTAAGAAGTTTGTTATGTCTCAAGGGCCTCAAGATATGTATTCTTTTATGAGCAATTGTGACTTTCATGAAGTGGGAATAGTTGAACCTAAATACATTTGGTGTAAAAATAAAGTTGGTGGAGCTCGAATCTTGGAAAGATTAGACCGTTGTATTCTTAACTCTGCTGCTTTTGAGGCTATTAAGACGGTGATTGTTAGGCACTTGGCTAGATTGGCGTCTGACCACTGTCCCATAATGCTGAAAATGTTTTCTATAGGTTTTCGTAGAAGTCGAATAGCTATGTTTGAGGATGTTTGGGAAACATTTCCTGCATCCTATGCTATGGTCTTTCACTCTTAGAAGAAACCTGCACAGGGTAGCAATGTGGAAACTCTTAATGTTAAATTCAAAAGGGCTATGAAGGCTTTATTCTTCTGGAGTAAAGCAAATCACAAAAGCTTGTATGACATGAAGGAAGTTCTTAAAAAAGATATTTTGGAATTGCAAGTTGAAGAATCCAGCAGTGGTGGTCTCTCGGATCAGAGGATACTTCTTTTAAAATCGAAGGTTAATGAGCTCAATTCAACGCTTGGTCAGCTTTGTACTTGGTGGAAACAAAGAGCATAAGTTCAATGGATGGAAGAAGGCGATTCAAACTCAAAATTCTTTCATGCTTATGCTTCGGCTAGAAAGAATGGCAATTGGATTAATCAAGTTAAAAATAAAAACGGGGAGCTGATTAAAGACCAATTGCAAATTGAAAGTATTTTCTTTAACTACTTCAAAGATAAATGGAGAAAATGTAGATGTCTTTTGAATGGGTGGCCTTCCTCTTCGGCTAAGTTAGATGATGGTGATAAGGTGTTGCTTGAGAAGGATTTTTCCTTTGATGAGCTAGAGCATGTGATTAAGCATTTGGAGTCAAACAAGTCACTAGGTAATGATGGGATAACCTACTCCATTCTTAAAACTTATTGGCCTTTTATTAAAATGATGTTTGGATGGCAATTAATTCGTTCTTCACTTCTAGAAATTTGTGTTCTGAGTGGAAGGAGACGAATGTGGTATTTATTCCAAAGCTAAAAAACCCTTTAACTCCTTCTATTTATCATCCTATTAGCCTCTGCAAATCTATTTATAAGATTGTAGCTAGAATGTTATTAAATAAGATGTCTCTTTTATTCCCTAAAATAATTTCAAAAGTTCAATATGCTTATGTGAAGGTTCAGTCTATGTTGGATCAGATTTTACTTGCCCAAGAATTATTTAACAAATTCAGATATTCAAAATCAAAGAAGGGGTTGATGGCTATTAAAATTGATATGGAGCAAGCATATGAAAGCATGAGTTGGTCCACTCTTAATCAAGTGCTTGATGGTTTTGGGTTTCCAAGGAAAATTTCAAATCTTATTATGGAGTGCGTGATGATGCCAAAGTTTTTTTTATTATGGTGAATGGCTATTACTCTAAATGGATTGAGGCAAGAAGTGGATTTAGACAAGGTTGTCCTTTGTCCCCTTACCTCTTTATTATGTGCTCCAAGTTATTGACCAACACTTTTGTTCAAAGAGGAAGAAATGTGGGTATAAAGGTAGCTTCTAATGCTCCTTTGATCTCTCACATATTATATGCTGATGATATAATTATCTTTTCTGAGGCCAATCTTAAAAGCATGAAAAAGGTGAGGAACATTGTTGGAGACTATTGTAGATGGACAGGACAGAAGATCAATGTGCTTGAATCTTCTATTCTTTTTGGGAAGTCAGTTAAGAGGCGGATAAGGAGATCTCTCTCAAAGTTGTTGGGCTTCAAAGTTGTTTATGAAATGGAGTATTTGGGGGTTAAAATTGCTTTAAGAAGAATGGTGTTTTCTAATTTTCAAAATCTGTTAGTTAAAGCTGCTAGTAGATTGAGTACATGGTGAAATAAGCTTATTTCACTTGTTGGAAAGTTGCTTCTTCTTAATTCAGCTTTTCTTTCACTTCCTATATTTTTAGCAACTCATTCAATAGTCCCTATGGGAGTCTTGAATGATTTTGAGAAGATGTGTAGAAATTTTTTATGTCATATGAAGGATGCTACTAAGGGACTTCATTATGTAGCATGGGATGTTCTTTGTAAGCCAAAAAGAAATGGAGGGTGTAGTTTGCAATCCATTGTGAAGAATGTAGGCCCTTTGAGGGCAAAGTTTGCTTGGAATTTCATTTCTAAGCCTAACTCCCTTCTCAACAGAACTTTGGTGTCAAAGTATGGTACTGACGTGTGGAATTCTGAATGCAGAAATTATTCTTCTTCCACTTGGAAGATTGTATTAAATGGTACAAAGTTTCTTCATCAAATTGTAAGATGGAAGGTGTTGAATGGTATGGAAATCAATACCATCAAGGACACTTGGATTTTGGGAAAATGCAAAAATAAATGGCATACCTTTGTTACTAATCTGAATGAAGAAATTGAATTCCTTTCAGGATTTATATGTGATGGGAAGTGGAATGAATGTAAGTTGAAGAAATTTTTTGGGCAGCATTTGGCGGAGATCATCTTATAGATCCCCATTCAATCTGGTTTACTGAAAGATCAATTGGAGCTGCAGTTCAAATGCTCAGGTAAATCCATTTTGGCTTTAGCAATGGAGATATCTAATACTGATAGCTTGGAAGACAAAGATTGGAGCTGGATGAAGAAACTTAAATTAAGGCCTCGCATCGATTTGTTCTGGTGGCATTTGAAAATGAATGTATTTCCATGTAATCATTTTATAAAGTATAGAAGGCTGGTAGATTTTGACGGTTACCCGAGAGGCTGTGAGGTTGTGGAGAACTCTAAACATATTGCGGTCAATTATGTTATGTTGTATCAAGTATCCAGTTTTCTTGCTAAATGGGGCTTCATTATTCCTGCAATCTATTCTCTTGCGGATTGTTATTATAACTTGAAGCTTTTTGCAAACTCTAATCCGTTCCAAGGTAATCTGTATTATTCTGTGGTGTTTTTCTATTGGAAGAGCAGAAACATGATAGTACGTCATGTTTTGGATGATTGTTCCTCTTATATAGAAGCAAATTCTATTAGTCATGATGTTGCCTCATTTTGTACTAAACTCATTTGGGAGAACTGGGATGCTAATCAACTGTGTAAGCTGTCTTAACCATCTTGGCATCCTCCTCCTCTTGGATGGATCAAAGCTAATGTAGATGCTTCATTGCTAAGTACAAATAAAGCTAGTATTGGTGGAGTCTTTAGAGATTGCAAAGGAAGATTCTTATGTGCTTTTGGCTTCAATTGTCTACATTGGGATTGCTCGCAAGTTGAGTTGTTATCAATTCTTTCTTTAAAGAGATTTATTCAAGATAGGATGTTTGATGCATAAAGTGTCATTATTGAAGGTGATAACTTTAATGTTATCAAATTCTTTCAAGATGTATTGAATAAGGTTGATGTGAAGGAGGACTTCCCAGATCCCAAAGATTTAGGCTTTCTTAGTGATTTTAAGCAAGTTTTATTTCTTTTCTCTAGTAGGGATTATAATAAGTTAGCGGATTTATGTGCTAACTTAGCCCTTTTTTCAGATTTTGTTTGGGATGACATTAGTTCTAATAAGATTCCTCCTACCTTTTTTAATTTGTTAAAGGAGGAATGTGGTTGTAAGTAGTTGTCATTAATAAAATTTGTTATATGCATTCACTTAAAAAAAATTGTTAAGGAATCATGAAGTCTCACGCCTAACCTCAAGATACTAAAGGTGACTAAGCTGTGAAGGGTCCCATTAGGCTTAAATCCAACACCAGCTAAATGAGATCCTAGGAGATAGGAAGCTTAAGGACTCATACGTATTCCTAAGGGACCAATAGAATTGATTTAATTTTGATGTTAAGATAGTGCCACGGAGGGCTTTCTCCATCATTAGTATTTTTAATCTAAAGGAAAGGAAGAATGAGGACACACATATCCTTACAGAATAAGACAATTTTAATTTTGATGCTATGATGGTGCCATAGAGGGTTTGCTCCACCACTAGCAAAATTTAATCTCAAGTGAAGGAAACACAGAGACTCACACCTAACCTTAAGGAATAGAAAATTTTTATTTTACGACCAAGTCTCCTACTTAGAAAGTTCTTGGTCACACTAACTTATCATGAGCTTAAACCCTTTTTTCTTTAAATAACTCAAGGTTTTGCTGAGCTTGGAGGTGATGCTCTTCAAGGCCTTGGAGCTCTTTCAACTAATGTTGCATATTTCATTCAGTTGTAATTTGATTTTTCACAATGATCCTCAAAAAAGGAATTTGCACTTAAAAAGGGAGCATGATCTTGGACATACACTTGGCAATATAGTGGATTAGGTTGGTGTTTTATAAGTGGTTTGATAGGTCCATAAGTCTTCTACCAACCTCTCATCCCATAGGCATTGATTATTATTTATGGTCTTTTTGATGATCTGTTCCAATATTTTGTTGAAGGCCTCAGCCAATCAATTAGCCTATGGGTAATAGATTATTGAGTATCTCTAATTAATACAACAACATCTGGTAAACTTATTTATCTTTGTGGACTTCAATGTGGACCTAATTTTGAATATGATTCTATGAGGAATGTTGAATTGATATACGATATGGTCAAGTAAGAATTTCATAACATGGTCTGATGTACCTATTGTAGGGAAATTACTTCTACCCACTTAGAGAAATAATCAATCCTGACCAAAATAAGGGGATGACCCTCTGAAGGATGGTTAATATGACCAATAACATTAATTCCCCAACTCTCAAAAGTCCTTGAAGCTATCATGGGATTCAACACGTTAGGTGACCAAGGTAAAACCACACCCTGATCTTGGCACTGATGACAATTTCTTGCAACATTCATGTAATCATCAATCATAAAGAGCCAATAATATACAAGCCTTTTGATTTTCATTTTTATCTTAGGACTTGATGACATTGTATAACCCAGCATATGCTTTATTCTTGATTTTCAGGGCTTCAAGATTTTCTAAAAAATGTGCCACATATGATCAAACGATCGATAATACATGATTTCTTTCATAAGTGCAAATGAGAGAGCACATTTCTTTATTTTATTGGTGACTTATTTTTCATGATGGAGCTTGATTTATTTAAGGTAATTGATGAAAGGTTGCCTCCAATCGGCTTCTTCAACATTTTTTGAAGAGGTAGATAAAATCTCAAAATATTTCTTATTGATGAGCTCTAAATATATACGAATTTGAATATGTCAGCCCTAAAGTTCTATACAAATGGAGTCCTCTTATGGACAAGCAATTTCCTTTGTAAGCTTTGCTAAGACATCAAATATAGAATTACTTCCATAGGGAATTCAATACAAAGTTACAACAAGAATTTCTTCAAGATGATAATTTATGTACCGATGATTATTCAGGAGTTTTGGATTCAAAGCTTTGTAGGTTACCGCAATATGGTTGATAATTAGTTGAGAATCTTCAAAAAATTTGATTTCTTTTATATCCACCAATATTATAAGCTCTAAACAAGTTATTAGATATTCATATTTAACCTCATCATTCATACAAGGTTATGATAAATGATAGGAAAAATTCATCATACCCTTTTCTTCTGTTATAAAAACCAGGCCAATTCTAGCAAACCCATAAAGAGTATATTTCAGTGCTTCATCTCACTTAAAAGATGATGCACCATCAAAATCCAATTTCCAGAAAAGATCACAAGATTGCTCTGAACTCATGATTTACTCATCAGGTAAATCATCATTTAGGGAAGATTCTGCTAGAAGCGGATGCATTGCATGGAAGTCAACAATGACATGTCCTTTTATAGCATGTAGGGGAATAAAGGTTATTTTAAATTAAAGCAATATCATAGACCATCTCACCAGATGTCTTGACAACATAGGTCAGGTTATAAGATATTGAAACAGATTTATTCCTAAGGTTAAACTTACCAGATGAGAAAGCATGTAGTGCCTTAGCTTTTGAAATGCAAAAAATTAAGGCAAGATAATATTTCTCAATGGAAAGATATTAAATTTCTGTTTGAATGAGTCATCAACTAAAAAAAATAAAGAGAATTTTCCTTTAACTCTTCATTTACTTGAGCCAACAAGTCACCCAATAAATCATCAAAGCTCTAGTGTAATGAATGAGTGGTTTCCCAAGAATTGGACTACCAATACTAGAGGATTTGTAATATATTTCTGGATATTCTCAAAGGAATTTTAATATTTCTATTCCTATATGAATTTAGAATCCATTTTAGCTAGGATGCAAAAAGGTTGACATCATCTAGAGAGATTGGACATGAACCTTCTTATATATGTCAACCTACCTTGAAGAAACCTTCAATGAGTGAGGCTTTTATGGAGGTGGAATATCTAAGATGGCCTTAATCTTAGTAGGACCAATTTCAATTCTGTGATACCTCACTACAAAGCTCAAAAATCTTCCTGAAGTAATGCCAAAATCACAGTTTGATGGGTTCATTTTGAGGTCATAACAGCACAATCTCTCAAAGTTAATTTTTTTGTCATACATGTGAGCCTCTTTAACTTTAGTCTTGATGACCAAATCATCAATGTATTTTTCTCCTTGATCATGGATAAGTTCATCAAATATTTGGTTCATTGCTTGCTTGTATGTTGCACTAGTGTTTTTTAGACTGATTGGCATCACCTTATAAAAGAAGATACCTATAAAGTTATGAATAAAGTGTTTTTCTCATATTTTGTTTCATTAAATTGTTTGATTCATCTTCATTAAATAAGGAGCTAATGAAGGTAGGGCGAGGGTCATCATCTATTCCAAGGTAGATTTCCCTTAGTTCATCAACTATCAATTTAATTTGCTCCACAAATTCAAGGGGTGCATTGCGAACTTAAAGTTCATCTGAGTCATTTGATGTTTCCAAATAAATCATTTTAAGAGAATCATCAGTTTCTATAAGGACCCCTTTAGATTAAATATGATTTGTTAGCATAAGATAATACTCATTATCTTCAAATGAATCAACGGTACTAAAGCCAATATCACTATTTAGATTCTTTTGTTTTTTGTATGCCAAAGGCTTTCATGGTATCTAGCTTGACCCTTGGTCCATTTACCTAATGTGAAGCCTTTAGAAACAAAATTTCTCACACACAAATGGAAATAATAAATATGAAATTTCATTAATTCATTGAAATCACCCTCCTCAAGGTTTATATCATTTGTATTCCTTGACGTGGATGGAATAGGAAAGATCTTTTAGACTATTTTCACTTTACCAACAAGATTAGGAGAGTCCTTAACTACTAACTATAATCATGTGAACATAAAGTAGGGTTAAGTTTAAGGCATAATTCTTCTACCTAGCTTTTCATACATCATCAATCCAGGCTCATCACTTTGAATTTTTGGAGCATCATCCTCTATATCACTTTCTTATTCTAAAGTGATATTAAATTTTGGATGAGGATTTATCTTTTTATAGTCAAAGGGAATTTTTGGGCCACATTCTCTCAAGTAATCATCTAAACTTGACTCTAATTCAAGATGGATCTACACTATTTTGCTTTCAAATGAAGCATAGCCTTAACCATGTGCTATTTGATCCATTATCCCACCACTCTGAGGGAAGGTATATTGAGGCATAAAGATCACACCCTTATGGTCGTCTTCACTATCCATAACTTCTCTTTCTTGGTTTTTTTCATTTTTTTTCACATTCTTCTGACTTTTCTTTTCATTTTGCTCTTTATATATTTATTTTCTCGTCCTTAATTGCAATTTTACTTTTAGAACAAGTACTAGATCCTTTGGGTGCATAATACGTAGCATCTTATTACATCTCAATCTTGTGGATAGAGAATGGTTACAAATCACCCAGAATCATATATTTAATGCCATCTCATTGGTACATAATGCATCGGTGTAAAATAGATAAAACCATCCCATATTTATGGATTTAAAGCCTACTTAGAAGTATGTTGAAGGACGCTACCAAATAAATTATATGAAATTTCTCTTCTCTTTTGAAATCTCCCATTTCTAATAAGAGTGTGATTGAACCTAAATCCTTCTTGTCTTTCTCGTCAAACCCACACAATATCATATTATTAGTACTAAGCCTAGGCATGTTAATTTTAAGATATTCAAGAGTCTTTATATTCATAACAATGATTGATGTACCTGGATCAATAAGGACTCTAGGTAAATTTTAAATCCCCATATTTATAAAATATAGAGTGGGTGATTTGATTGGCAGTCCCCAAGAGTAGATCCTCATCAAAAAACGTTAATTCTATGATTTCCTTAAAATATAAAGCCTCATCTTGAATAGTTGTAGCTAATTGAGCTAAACAAATATCAGGGTTAATAAGTGCTTTAATTAAAGACTCTCATTTCTTTTGAGAGAATGAGGGCATCATAAATGCCCAATATAGCTGGCAATTTTCTAAGATGAGCTAGCTTATTAAAATCAGCCTTAGGAACATCAGGATCAGGACTCAGTTCATTCAAGAAAGGATTTAGTTATTTAGTTGAAGTTTGAATAGAATCATTGGACATGACTTGTTTACTTCTTTCCTTAGCTAGAGTCCTAAGAAGTAAAACTTTGCCATTGTGAAGTTAAACTTTCATAATCTTTTGAGGATAACAAACTATGGCAGGGTCTATGCTATCGTTAAGTGGTACAATGTCATTTTTTGATGAAGAATTTGAATCTAAAAAATATTTCATGATAGGACTCCCGCAAAATAATTTTAGTGGTGTCACTATTTGATAAGATTTTAGGTTCATAGTCTTCTTTGGCTGTGAAATTTGAAGAATCAATTTTTAATGAATTTTCATCAATCTCTAATATATCTTGATTTTGAGCTCCAATGGATTCTACATTCATTTCATTTTTATAACTAATCATCAAAATATATGTAGGAGGATCTATTATTTATTTTTCACCCTTTGCCTTTGATAGGGCAAAGTAAAAGTCAAATAAAGTCAGTAGCGATATAGGTTTAACTGCACCATCCACTATCTGAGTAAATCTCTCATCAACTATTAGTTTCCTCTCAAAAAGTATATCACTCATTTTCTTTTTATTGATTATAGTAGTTCCTATAATAACTATAGAGAAAATCATCTCAATGTCCACCTGTGATGCCTCCGGCTCAACCTCCAAGACTGGGCCACGGGCTCTCATCAGCAACTACTGAGAAAGATGAAAAATTTTTTTAATCGACTTTTTAAATGCCCAGAATAGATTAACATGCCAATCATTTTTAAGGGACAAAGAAATGTTATAATTTTTACCTAAAATGACCTCGACTTACCGCTGATTTAGATCTATAAAATACTCTTTTAGGATAATGATATTACCCTATTTAAAAATTTTTGAAGTCAATCTTTAAATGTAAAGAAGTCTTTATTTGTGTGGCCCAATATACAATAATAGGGGCAAAAATTTGGATCATCCCTCTTATTTGCCTCATTTAGCTTCTTAGCCTCAAGCAATTTGAAGTCTACTTTCTTTAATATACTCTGAAAGTCTTCCTTACTAACTCTCTTTTATATGGATAGACTTTTGCCATCTTACCTTTAAATGATGTCAAGAGAGGATCTCTAAGAGGGTAAGAAGCTAATTGGAATGTTTAATGTGGTGGATCACTTGACAGGCTTTTCATTAATTGCTTTTCCTTATCCACTATAGATATGGAAGTTGCCTTCATCTTGATAGACTTTTGAGGTTTTGTAGCCTTTCTCTCATGAGACAAATACTTTAGGAATGATATTTGAGAAGCCTCATCCTGCAAGTTATTGGCCTTATTAAGTAGTTTTTCAAAAGTATTTATTGTGAACCCATTTTAGAAGGAAGGCAATAGGCCATGGATAATCTTTAAGAGAATTTACAGTACATGTTCCTCTTGTAGCTGAGGTTCAAATTTTATCGAGAGATTTCTCCATCACAAAATATAGTTGACGAAAGACTCTCCTAGATTTTACTTTTTGATGACCAAATCACCCACGATAATATGATAATTAGTTTTAGAGAATTTCTTTAAGAATGGACTCCCCAACTTAGTAAATGTTCTCTCTAGGCCATTCGGTAGATAAACATACCATTTAAATGCAATTTTTAAAAGACTTTTAATAAACGACTAAAATAGTAGAGTATTTGACCCTCCGATGTTGCAATAACTTGCACAAAAATGGCCCAAATATTATCTCAATTTTTCTTGACCACTAAAGACATTAAAAAGAAGGTGGCACAAAGCCCTTTCCATTAGGGAATGAATCATACTCCTTAGGGTAAGGCCAATATTTTGGAATAGATGTGGCCCCTTGTGATTGGACCAAAGCCTTCCCTACCTGGCTTTCAATCGTTTATTTCATGGCTTTTTCAAGTTGAACTTTAGAAACTATGGGGATTACTGCAACGTTGGGTTTGCTTTCTGCCTTTCTACTCTACTCACCCAATACATGCATTATTGGCTCTAACTTCTTAGCCTGAAGTTGTTGTGTTTTGGCTAGCTGATATTACTTTTTTACTACCATTGATAGCATTTACTCTACCCTCTTCTCTAGATATCTGATATGCTCATCCTTATTTATGATTCTAATAGATACATCAAAATCTGAGTCTATGGCAGTTGAGTCTTTATCCTTTTTTGCTAAAGATATATTGAGATCAATAACCTTTACTAACAATCTGATTTCCCCCTTGAAAACACTACTAGAAGGGACATCCCCTCAGTAGCATAAATAAGTAAATCATCTTATTCAGGATCAAAATATTTTATCATTTGTTTCTTTTTTAGAATATCTCAGATCTCTTTAACAACCTCAATGATAAGACTCCCCTTTATAGACTCAGGATCGATGAACAAGTAACCATTATAATCCATTATCATCTCAAATTATTTATAGTCAAACTTCCTATGATCTCTTACATTTTGAGTTCTCAGGTGGTGTCAATGTACTCTTCCATCATCTCATCATTTACTTCATCATTTTACTATCCATTGCCCCTTCCCTTTGAGTCTCAGATTGATCAGCTGGTTTAGAGGTCTGATCAGTGGGAGGCTAAATTTGAAAACTATATAGTTGAGCAGCAGTAATAGTATGCAAATAATCCAGCTCATTTTGAAAGCTACGTAGCACAGTAGTAGAAATAGCACGATAATGATATGACTTGGTTCATGGAGAATTTGCTTCCATCCACCACTTCTTCCAACAACCACCACCACCACCTCTGCTTGATCAAGATTCTTCCATTTACTAGTTTACTCTATGCTTTTATTCCTATATTTGTACTATTCTTTACTTCTATACTTTGTGATGTATGTATTTTTTTTCTCTCCTTTATGTCCTTTTCTTTTTAGTTGTTTCCTCATTTTTGTGAAGTCAAAAGGAGGAGTAGTAGTTTGCTATTCAGTTGTTTGTACCCTTGTTTAAATGAAGACAGTTTACTACTTTGCTTATGTTTATTATTGGTAATTGTTTCTTGCAATAATTTCATATTTTTTTATAAAAAAAAATTTAAATTAAAAAAAAAATTTACTCTTCTTACTTTCAAAAGTTTACCTTCTAAGGGGGAGATTAGAGAATAGAAAAGAATCTGAATATCTTTAAACAATAATATTTGCCATCATCAAAGGGGGAAGATTGTTGCAAATCTAGACTCAAGTACAATGATTTTGGTGATAACAAATATTATTATTTCCTTACTACCATCTCTTGTCAATTGGTTTATTGCATATCTATTTTTCCATGCTCACTAACATGTCAGGTCCATTATTCACTTGCAACTTCAATCAGCTTAAGATTGGGTAGATAGGTTGAGCTTGTTTATAATTTTAACTTCAATGTACTTTTACCTTTCTTGCATCAAGTCATCTATATGGAGGATACTAAGCTGAGTAACCATGCACACACACACTCAAGGGAGTGAGTTGGTGAGTTAAAATTTTTTTGTTTTTTAAACTAATTATATAGTACGATTTATATCATATTGGATGATTAGTTAACCAGAAAACTTGAGCACTTTGTTAATTGAGATTTATTAAACTAATTATACAAGATGATCCTAATTATACATGACGATCTGATATACATTATACTAGATGATTTGTAACAATCATGCCTAAGTTGATCATGTAATTAGGAGACTAATTATGGTTTAATTGCTCAATCACATCGTACTGGATAATTGTACTATACGACATGAGAGATGCGTGGGATGATATTTAATCTTCACCTATTATCACTTATCATATTGGACAGTTTGTACAATCTCTTAAACTAATCGTACAGGATGATCATCGTGTATGACCCGAGGGATGCATGGAATAATATTTAATTATTGCCCATTATCGCTTGTCCTACTGGATGATCAATACAGTCTCTTAAACTAATTATACAGGACGATCGAAGGATCGTATGGGACGATGTATATAATCTCTTGAACTGATTGTATAGACCAATGCAATTTGTACTGTCTAGTAGAGCTATTTTGTACTAATCATACAGGATAATCTAACAATCATACGGGATGATCCTTGATGGCAAATTAAAACTTAGGGCTTCTTTGGAGGCTTTTTATTTAAACTCCTACATGTTCTTGTAAGATATATTTTTGGTGTTGAATTGCTTGAGAGGGAGCTTAAAGAGAGAGTTGAGTAGAGCTTTGGGAAAGAAACGATGGAGAGTTCTTGTGAAGGGGAGTTATGAGAACTTCACAAGGTTACTCTGAGTAAAGTTCCGTTTAATCTTCTTCAAGTCTCTGCTTTGATTCTTGGGTGGCATCGGGGAGACATTCTTTAGCACTAGATCGTGGTTCTCTGCCAACTTTAGGAGGGAATAAAAGGATTCTTATTTCTCTGCCATCTCCAGGAGAGAGAAAAAGGATTTCAGGTTCTCTACCTTCACTAGGTGGGTGAAAAAGAATTAAGGTACTCTGTCACACCGGGTTGGGGGATGATATTTTATAAGGGCTTCTCCGCCTAGCTGTGGGGCCTAAAGGAAAGGCACTAAAAGGTTTAGTGCAATACTTGGAGCAGAGGCCTTCAGGGAGTGGACGTAGGTCAGATTTGACCGAACATTATAAAATCTAGTGTATTCATTCTTTTATTTTTCCATATTTTAAGTTCCGCACTTTTCTATTTTATTTGTGTGGTTAAAAACTCTGATTTTATTGTTATTGTCGAATTAATCTGCTTTAGCATTAAGAGATAAAATTGATATTTTCAGATATTTAAAAAAAGCTTTAAAAAGGGGGATTTTCTTTTACTTAAAGAAGTTTTTTTTTTAAATTACAAATTCACCCCTCGCCCCCCCCCCCCCCCCCCCCTCCTCTTGGTTACCCTCGAACTAGTTCTTAGAGATTTAACAACCTTTACAAACTTTCACCTTACACTACTTCTACCTCTCACATAAGCTCTCCCTCTTCTTCCCAAAGCTCTCCTAGATCTTCTTCTCGAAGCTCCTTATCAAGAACACTCAACAGCCAAAGACTTTTGAAATAAGACAAAGAGAGACATTAAATATAAGGCCTGAAAAAAAACCCTAATTTCAATTCTCGCGATAATGATCGTATCATATAATCATGGGTCATCCAATACGATGTGTGTAAAGTATTATTATTAATACTGTATGAAGAGCTTGGTGTTGTACAATTAATTCAAGGAATTGAGCTAATCATCCAGGATGATTTAGATATCATTCAGTATGATTAGTTCAAATGATTTGGATTATCATCCCGTATGATTGGTAATGATTTAATTATCATTACATACAGGATTCGGGTCATACAGTATGGTTGTTTAAATTATCTTGTACGATCTGAATAGATCAATTAATCTAAAATTGTTCCCTAATCACAAGATTAATTTAGACAAGGTTTAATTGCATCATATAGTATAATAAGTATACAACTTGAATTTTAAAATATAGCCATAATTATGATTGGTGGCTGGGATCCTAATTTTTAACTGGTCATCATACACTATATACATCGTATAGTATGATTAATTCGTCTTGCATTAATTATCCCAATTAGCCATTTAATAATTTTCTAACTAACTGATTGTATAGTATGATATGGATCATATAATATGATTAGTTAAGAAAATCTAACTTTTGATATTGTCACTAACTCACTCACTTGTGTGTGTGTGTGTGCATGGTTACCAAGCTTAGTATCCACCAAATATATGATTTAACTCAAAAAAAAAGTAAAAATGCAGAAGAATTAAAAATAAAGACTTTTCACAACATACCTAACCCTAGTCTACCTAGTCTTGAACTAATCAAATTTGCATGTGTACGGTGGACCTAAAATGTTAGTGCATAGAAAAAAATAGATATGCAATAATAGTAGTTAACAAGAGATAGCATAATAAGGAGTATAATAATATTTGTAATCATCAAAATTACACGACTTAGGTCTAGATTTGCAATAATCTCTCTCTTTTTAATGATGACAAATATTGTTGGCAAATATCTCAAAAATATTTTTACTATTTTCTAAACTCCCCCTTACAAGGTAAATCTTTCAAAAATAGGGAGGGTTTTTTTTTAACAGAAAATAATGCATACACAAATAATAGGAAATGAAAAGGAAAAAAGAAATAGTAGATTAATCACAAAAAAGGGGAAACTCCTAAACAAAGACCCTAAAGAGAAGCACATACATCATAAAGCATATAAGTAAAAATAATGCAGACAGAAGGATGAAAATATAGATAAAACTAAAAGTATGAAGGATCTTGATAAAGTGGAGGAGGAGGTGGTGGTTGTGGTTGGAAGAATCGGTGGATGGAAGTTTATTGCTCTCCAAACCAGGCCATGTCATTGTCGTGCTGTTGCTGCTGTTATGTTACATATTTATCGAAGCTAGCCAAATCATTTCCATGCTATTGTTGCTTCTTTGCTATGTAGGTGTCAAAATGAGCCTCCAACTGGTCAAACCTCTAAACTAGCATATCATACTAAGACTACTGGTGGAGAAGTGCTGATGCTGGAACTACTCTTGGTGCTGGACATCCCTCTGTTTCCATTGGCTCATTGTTCACATAGTGAACATTATGGCATCAAGCACTATGAAGGATGTGGAAGGAGCTATCAGAATAGAAAATTAAAATGTAATCTAGGGGTGCGAGGAATTAGAAGCTTTATTTAGATTCAAGGATGAAGGCAATTATGTGACATAAGGCAAAATTTGGCTTTCTTTTATGTCTAGGATCTCGAATGCAGTTGAGATTCTCAAGATATCAAATGATTAGATCAGTTTCATTGAAATCTATCTTAGCCATTATAAAGTAGGTAGTTATGGATAGAAGTGGTGTGATGTTAATTCGATCTCTAGCTTTTGGAATTATTTAGTTGTGGAGGATATGCTGGATCATTCTAGCATCTTGCACTAAGGTATTGACAAGGGTGATGTAGTATCTAAGATTTGATTTGCTAAAGGTGGTGTTTGTAAGGGCCCAATCATAGTTAGCATTTGAAGCTAGAAGGTAAACTTTTTTTGCCAGTTGTGAAAAGGTGGAGGAATTCAAGAAAATCTTGGTAGGTAATTTCAACAGGCCTGTTATTGACATAAGGTTGGAGGGTAGTACCCTCACTATAATTTAGAGACTCACAAAAAAATTGAAAGAAGTTAAGAATTGAACGAGTAGGCAAATGTGAGAATAAATTGAAGGGTGGTGCGAGCAAAGAGAGAGTACCTAGAAGTTTAAAACTTCAGGGTTTAAGATCTTGGAAGGCATGATCCCAACAATTTTGTATCGATTATAAGCCTCTTTCTCAATGGCTTCAGCAAATTGAGGATCCACGGGGCATCAAGAAGAACTTTCTAGTAGAGCTCATAAATGCTTTCCTCCTGCCATTTCAAAGGAAAAGATCTTTAGGGAGGAGGTAAAAAGAGTGAAATGGTTTGAGTGAGGAAAAGCTTTGAATTTCGTTTCTTTAAATAGAATGGCCATATCATACAGTATGATAGAGACATTGTTTAGTACAATTGAGTGCATTCAATTTCATCCAGTCCGATTAGTCAAAAAGGTAGTCTTCGCACAATACGATCAAAATCATACTGGACAATTAGAATGAAGGCGTTCATCCTGAGGCATCAGCCCAGATGATCAATGATAGGGCAGATCATCCTGTACGAGTAGGTGTTGGTACAGTAAGATATAATATTAAATATCATATTTTCCAAATTCAATTCCCCAATGTCTAGTACCATGTGTATCGTACGATATGAAGTAGGTGTTCGTATAGTACGACCACCAATGATTGATCAATATTAGATGTTGGATGTGCTATGATCAGTTATTTATTATTTTTTATGAATATTGTATAGTACGATGTGAACAAAATTCAAAAAGTGGTGCGTGATGATCAGGAAAGCTCCATAAAAAGAACATAAATAAATCACAAAAAATAAAAGAAATAATACAAACAATCATAGAACAAATTTAAAAGAAAAACACACAACAACATTTTTTTTATTTTCAAATTTTCTTTTATAAAAATAATAAAAGCAACTATGTGAACAATCATAACATAAATTCAAAAGAAAGACACAAAAACATTCATTTTTCTAGTTTTCAAATCATCCTTATTCAAGCATAAATGTCTATAACACCAAGTCTAGTCCTTAAGATGCTAAAAGTTTCAAAAGCCAGGGGTTTCATAAATATATCTTCCAAATGATTTTCAGTAGTTACATGATGTTGCTCGATATCCCCTTTTATCACATGGTCTTTAATGAAATGGTGCCTAATGTCTATGTGTTTGGTCCCTGAATGTTGGATTGGATTCTTTGATATACAAATAGCACTAGTGTTATAACACATTATTTGAATTATGCCTATAAATAGTCCAAGATCTAAGATTTGTTATTTATGTCATAGGACTGGTGCAACACAACTCCCTGTAGGTTTGTTTTGGCAGGAAACCCACTTTGGGGCCTACGTGTTAATAAAAAAGAAAGGTTACAAGGTCCTTAAAGGGGACCTTCAGCTCACTACTACTTGACTGAGCTACAAAAAAACTCAAAAAAAAAACCTAAGAGCTGATGATCCCCTATACTACAATTTATAAAAAATTCTTAATAATATTCTAAGGCTACAATTCGATATCACCTAAAAAAAAGGCCCTAAATTAGACTTTTAGCATGCACTTTCTGCAAAAATTTATCAACGTGTCCACAAAAACTTCAATCTAAAGAACCTGCAAGAAATAAGGACTGCAAATACAGAATAAGTATAACAAAGCATGGAAATAACACATAGGATTCTAACTACATAAAATTTGAATACAATTAGACTTATACAAAATATAGGTGTAAGACTCCCCTTCAGTAATAATGAAGAATAAACTGTTAATGGCCATCTGTAAGCTCCCATTACAAAACAAGTAATTAGAATACCAAATGCCCAAATAATAACTATAATTAAGAGGAACATGAAAATATGCCACATTAAATCATCAAGACTATGAGCAGGTAGACAAAACCTGAGCCAAACTATGACTAAAATTTAGTATGATAATCCAAAATGAGAATCAAGGCTACAATAGCACCAGCATAAGCAGTACCTGGAACGGATGGAAAGAAACAAGTCGAAAGAAAGAAAATCCAAGCATGTAACCAAAAATTAATAGCCAAAGTAAATAATAAAGCTATAGAAGGCCTCCACAGCAAGCAACTGTTGCGACTCAGGCTCACGAGTTATTATTTTGATGATAACAAATATTATGGCTCACATCTCCTAGTATTTTCAACATATATCTGTTTCTGTGTATACTAACTTTTAGGAATAGCATGCACCTTCCAACAAAGTTTTAAGGCTCAAGAATGGGTAGAATAGGTTATGATGTGATGATATTTGTAATATCTCTTGATGAACTTTTTGTTCTCTTGAGTCAAGTCCTGTAAGGGTGTATGCTTGCTTGTGACCATGTACACACATACTCAGGGTGAGTGAAATCTAGTCAAAACCAGAAGTTCAACTTTTGAACAAATCATACTGGACCATCACAGGATCATCCTGAATGATCTATTCATTGAACTAATCATCCTGGATGATATTTATGTCATCCTGGATGATCCATTACGATCTCAAAACCCTAGTCGGCATGATAACTAAGGCAAGGATTTAAGATTCAAATTTTGGTTTAGTCATCCAGGACGATCCATATCATACTGGACGATCTATGATAATGTTACCGAAATTAATCCTTTGATTATTCAATCAAATATGCATATTTTAATATTCGGATCATCTGGACGATCTGTATATCATACGGGATGATGTCTGCAAAATTTGTACTGATCGTCCAGGACTATCAGGCCAAATTATGCACATCATCCTGGACGATCATGCGATCGTCCTAGATGATCTTTGGCTGCAGAATTGAGTTTTTAGGGTTTTCTGAAGCTGTCTTTTGGAGCACATTGTCTTGGACGATCCTGCGATCATCCTAGATGATCTTTGCCGGCACTTTATAGGGGTCTTTGGCAGCCATTGAGGCTTCATTTTTTCTAGAGAAAACTTGAAGAGAGCATGAAAGAGAGATAGGAAAGGGTGGAGTTTGAGTGGGAGAATAGCCTTGGAAGGGGGATTTTCGAGGGAGTGTGAGGGGGTTCACACGGTTGCTCTGGCAAGCTTGCACCTAAGTACCCTCAGATTTAAGGGTTATCTCGAAGGAGGTTTTGGGAAGAAGAAGATCTCTTTGGTGTCGAAGGACCCTGCTACTCCGCCGCACAGTGGAAGGTGGAAGTGATTTTGTAAGGGCCTCTCCGCCTAGCTATGGGGGCTAAAGGAGAGTCACTAACGATGTAGTGCAATACCTAGAGGGTGCCTCCGGGAGTGGACGTAGGTCAGGTTGGACCGAAACACTATAAATCTAGTGTGTTCTTTCTGATTATTTTTGAATTTTATTTTACTGCGATTAACTGCTTGGGTGAAATCTATGATTGATCTTTTTATTATTGATTTAATTTATTTCCACTGCAAGATTTAAAAAGATATTTCTTTTTGTTAATTTTTTTTTAAATATCCAATTCACCCCCTCTTGGTTAGCCTCAGGACTAGTTCATAAGGGCTTAACATCCCTATTGAACTTTCAAGTGGTATCAGAGCGGGATTCATAAAATTACGTTTTGAAAAACTTTTGAATCTGATCCATGGCTAATTTTGGAAATTGATATGTTGCGGAAGGATATTCAATCACCCGGCCACCGTTATTTGAAAATTTGACTTTTGATTTTTGGAAAATTCGCATGTCTACTTTTTTGCAATCAATTAATTATCACTTGTGGCATATGATTCAAATTGGTTATTATGTACCATCACGTATTGTAGATGAAATTAAAATTGATATTTCTTTTTTTGAATGGAGTAGAACAGAACAAATTAATGCTCAATTGAATGCTAAATGTTTAAATTATTTTTTCTGTGCTTTGAATTCTAATGATTATATGTTAGTATCTGCATGCACTACTGGCAAGAAAACTTGAGATAAATTATGCACTACATATGAAGGTACTTGTGAAATCAAGCAATCGAGGCTAAAAATTTTAATGCATGATTATGACTTTTTTAGCATGAAACCTTATGAGACGATATTGGATATGTTTAATAGGTTTACTCAAATTGTGAGATCATTACATGCATTAGGAAAAGAACTTTCAAACTTTGAAAAAGTCAATAATATCCTATGTTCTCTACTTGGTAAATTTGATGCCAAAGTCATTGCAATTTTTGAATCTAAAAATTTGAACGAATAATCTATTGATGATTTGATTGGCTCACTCATTGCCTACGAGCAAAGTTTGGGTCAACGACTTTTGGATGCAGGTGAAACTATAGTGCTGAAAATTAAAAACACTGGAAAAAGCAGCTTAGTAGATGATGAAAGTGAAGAGTTAACATCAATAACAAATAAATTAAAAAGTCTACTAAAGCATAAACATCAACATCAGTAAAAGTGGAACAAAGGTAAAAAAAGGTAAGAATGTTAAGATTTCTTCTGATGTTATTTGCTTTGGAAGTAGGAAACCTGACATATGAAAAATCAGTGCCAAACTTAAAAACCCTTCCAGGAAAGGAAAAGGGCAAAACCAAGCAAATTGTAATAAGGCCAAATAATGTAAAGAAAAAAATCTCTTGGGCAGACCTAGCTTCTAAATCATCAGATCAGGAGCGAGATGATATGAATTAATGTTTTGATTGTGTTTGTTCTTGTGTTTTTACTTTTGTTATTTGTGATTGTTATTTGTTGTGTTTTTTTTATGTTTTATTATTATTTTTATTTTTCTTTTAATATTTTTAAAAATTAGTTTCTTTGTTGTTTTAGTTGTTTCTCTG
Organism: Dendrobium chrysotoxum; assembly: GCA_019925795.1. NCBI lineage: Eukaryota > Viridiplantae > Streptophyta > Magnoliopsida > Asparagales > Orchidaceae > Dendrobium > Dendrobium chrysotoxum. Next base: position 46,758,557 of record CM034298.1, on the reverse strand, counting down.
ATCAGCACACACATATCACTTTTTATTTTATTTACACTTTAAAATTAAAATTATTTTTTAAAGATCATATTTTCTAAAAATGGAAAATTTACCTCCTATTTTTTTAAAAATTTTATGTAAGTTGTGGTTGATTTCTCTAAAATCAAGCAAAAGAAGGAAATTCATGATTTTGGTCTCTCCATCTTATTTCTTTATGTTAAGCTATTTCAATTTTGATTCAAAATCTATTTCAAATTATAAATTTGTTTTTGAAATTGAAATTTTTTTCATCTCCCAACATTTTGTCTTTCTCATAGCAATCTTTTGCAAATTATTGAACCAACTTCAAGATTATCTTATCCAGGTTGTTCGTCTTCATCAAAAGAATAAAGTTTGCTTATTTTAAAGATTTTGAAAGGAGGCAAATTATAAAAATCAAAAGATGCACAATGTCACCAAAAAGGGAAGGATACACAAAGTGTAATAAAAATCAAAAGATGCGCAATATCGCCAAAATTAAATGGATACACAAAGTGTATCAAAAATTAAAAAAATGCACAAAGTGTGCCAAATTGAAAAGAGGCACAAAATAAGCCCATAAAAAGTTAGCTTCCCTTCTTGTAAATCTCTAAAGTTTAGTAAACTCTTATGTCTTGTCGATAGATTCATTACTTGAGCTTGAAAATCAAGATTTTTGATTCATTACTTTGCATTAATCTTCTATTAGATATATTTCATAAAAGGAGTTTTGAAAGATTTTTATTTCCTTATCTAATTTATTCCTTGATTTAGATATTGGCTTAAAAAGTTTTTAGCCTTTTTAAAACCTGAGCTTGGATTAATAATTTCTGAATATCTAACCTTTCTAAGTTATGAGTAGTCAATTTATGCCTTACTAAGCTTTTGGATAAAATCAAGAGGTAACTTTCTCATTGCAAGAAAATTCTTGATGTTTTCAAAAAAAAACTTTCACCAGATCAGGGATCTTTTTTTATCTTTTAGTCTATTTTTTTTGCTTAATTTTTCATTGCTCCTCTTCGTTTTTATAATGTCAAAGGGGGAGAACGGACTGTTGTATTTGTGAAGTTTATTTGTATTCACTGTATTTATGTTTTTTTTATTAAAAAATAAAAAAATTAGTTCTCCCTATTTTAAAAAGTCTTTTCTTAGTGAAGGGGAGATTAGGAGAACATGCTTCTTATTTGTAAATTCAACCAGTAATGTTTGCCATCATCAAAAAGGGGGAGATTTTTACGACTCATGCTGACGAGTTCTTATTTTGATGATAACAAACATTATGGCTCACATCTCCTAGTATTTTTAATATATATGTGTTTTTGTGTATACTAACTTTGAAGGAATAGCATGCACCTTCCAACAAAGTTTCAAGGCTCAAGAATGGGTAGAATAAATTAAAATGTGATGATATTTGTAATATCTTTTGACGTACTTTTTGTTTTCTTGAGTCAAGTCCTGTAAGGGTGTATGCTTGCTTGTGACCATGTACACACATACTCAGAAGTTCAACTTTTGAACAAATCATACTGGACGATCTGTTCATCGAACTAATCATCCCGAACGATATTTATGTCGTCCTGGATGATCCATTATGATCTAAAAACCCTAGCTGCCATGTTAACTTAGGCAAGGATTTAAGATTCAAATTTTGGTTTAATCATCCAGGATAATCCATATCATACTGGATGATCTATGATAATGTTGCGTAAATTAATCCTTTAATTATTCAATCAAATATGCATATTTTGATATTCGGATCGTCCTGGACGATCCATATATCGTACAGGACGAATTGTGAAAAATTTGTACTGATCATCCTGGACTATCCTGGGATCGTCCAGGACTATACGGTCAAATTCTGCACATCATCCTAGATGATCCTACGATCATCCTGGATGATCTTTGGTGGCAGAATTGAGTTTTTAGGGTTTTCTGAAGCCGTTTTTTGGAGCACATCGTCTTGGACGATCCTGCGATCGTCTTGGACGATCTTTGCCACTAGAACTGATTTGGAAGGGTTTTTAGAGCTCTCTTTTTAATCTTTCTTAAGGCACTTAATAGGGGTCTTTGGCAGCCATTGAGGCTTCATTTCTTCTGGAGAAAACTTGAAGAGAGAGATTGAAAGAGAGAGAGAGAGGAAATGGTGGAGTTTGAGAGGGAGAAGAGCCTTGGAAGGGGGATTTTCGAGGGAGTGTGAGGGGGTTCACACGGTTGCTCCAGCATGCTTGCACCTAAGTACCATCGGATTCAAGGGTCATCTCGAAGAAAGTTTTGGGAAGAAGAAGATCTCTTTGGTGTCGAAGGACCCGGCTACTCTGCCGCACTGGGGAAGGTGGAAGTGATTTTGTAAAGGCTTCTCCGCCTAGCTGTGGGGGCTAAAAGAGAGTTACTAAAGGTGTAGTGCAATACCTGGAGGGTGCCTCCGGGGAGTGGACGTAGGTTAGGTTGGACCGAACCACTATAAATCTGGTGTGTTCTTTCTGTTTATTTTTGGCATTTTACTTTACTGCGATTAACTGCTTGGGTGAAATCTGTGATTGATCTTTTTATTATTGATTTAATTTGTTTCTACTATAAGATTTAAAAAGATATTTCTTTTTATTAAAGAAATTTTTAAATATCCAATTCACCCCACTCTTGGTTAGTCTTGGGACTAGTTCATAAGGGCTTAACATCTCTATAGAACTTTCAGTAACCAACAAAAAACCAAGAGACAACCTGCCAAGTTCCCAGTTCCACCAAACAAAGGTGCTATTAATATCAATATACCTTACCCTAACAGTTAAATAAAGATTGAAACAATAATCATTCAAAGGGCAATCAACACACCAGCCATAATCCTCAATAAATTCATCTCTCAAAATTATATAAATATGCCAAACTAAGGAGGAAAACTAATCCAAAAAATTGGATATGAAATTAGTTGTGTTAGTAGAGCTCAAGAAGGTAGTAACTGTAGCGTTATCATGGGGAGAACCCAAATGCCACTCCATTCTCATCCCAAAAGCACTCTTGCACTCCCAAAACATGCATATGATGATAGAAGTAGAAGTAACATACCAAAAAAGGTAAGAACATTGATGATAGCAACAACAGTACTGTGAATTCTAGGCTACCCACCCAAGAACTAGGAAAACCCAAAATTAAGTATCCATAATTCATTAAGCATCAGGAAATTTCAGCCACACCAAAGAGACCACTCACAAGCTAAACCAGTTTTACCCACCATAGAGCCAACAGACTTTAACAGAAGGTCATGTATAAAACTAATCTTCTGAATTAAGTAAAGCCAGGGAGAAGAAGAGAAAAAGTTAAGGTTCAAATCAGGATACCAAAAGATCCAATCATAGTTCAAACCTAGACAATTATTTTCGATTGTAACTTTGAAATCCGACACATGAAAAAAAGGAAATAATTGTGTTTCACTAAAGTGAAAACCAATACATAAATAACATCTTAACACAGCTAACTAATCCAATTGAAAAGAGACTGAACAACAAAAAAAACCTTTCTCACAACGGATAAAAGAGCAAATTAGATGGATTACAACAAAGAAGAGCTTGTTTCTATCAAAATAGAAACCCTTCCAACCACAGCCAATGATAACCATAAGGAAATGGCACAAATGAAGTGTATGGCAGCAGAACACATCAGGCATAAAACTCTGTTAAAAGAAAGCAGGTATAGTAATTTAGTACCAATCACCAAAAGCCACAATAGAAGAATTAAAAAAGTAAACATCATCCCAACAATAGAAAACATAAGACAAGAAACCAAAACAACAACACCCATAAAAAAACCAAGCTAATTAAAATGAATATAAGGGAGGCCAAAGCAATCTAATCTAGCCAACCTTTTAATCTCCCTACGTAAAGAAAGATCAAAAAAATTTAATAAAACCCGATAAAGTACAACCCATTTTAGCAAGGGAATCAGCAACAGCATTACCTTTCTACAAAATATGAGTAGTAGAATAACTAATAAAGGAAAGACAATGCTTAATATCTCTTAATACATAAAATTTATCAGATTTGGAAGAATGGTTTCCATCAAGATAATGAATCAAGTGCATAGCATCCACTTTAATCCAAATATTAGTGATGCCTAAGGAAATGCACAAAGTTCAATACCATAAAGAAGACTCTCAATTTTAGCTTTAATTGCAATTTTAGTAGTAGAAGGACCCGCAAAGGAAACATTCACAAAATCATTAGAATCCCCAATAGTACCACCACAACCAGCATTTAAATTATTCCAAGAGCTGTCAGTATTAAGCTTAAAACATCCCTTCAAAGGTTTCCTCAAATAAATAATTCTGTCTTTTAAACTAATGGAATGAGGCCAAAAATTCAAACCAAACTCACAAGCAACATGGAGACAATATTTAAAGGACTCAGCCTTAAATAAATTAGCAACATACATATTATTAATTTTATTCTATACTTTAGAAATACCACTTAAAGAATTTATTTTAATTTCCTCATGCTTAGAATCGTTTCTACTACTCCATAAAAAGCAATAAATAATGATGGGGAGGATATTCCTAATATGACCTTTAGTAGGAATGAACCACTCCTTAAGAAGATTGACAACAGAGTTGTACCGAGTAGTAAAATGCACATTAAACATGTTGTCAAAGTGTAACCAAACTTTCATGGCAATTGGACCCTGAATGAACACATGATTCATATTCTCAATATGATAACAACATTGACATTTGGAGATAATATAAAAAACCTTTATGTAATAAAATAGAGTCCAATGGCATGTAATTATGCAAAATCCTCCATAAGAGAAAAGAGTAAGAGGGATGAATGCTAGCATGCCAGAAAGCTAAATAAAGAGAACCTTTAGGAAGCATTTTCCTAATAGAGTTCCAAACCTACTTAATAGCAAACTTACCATCATTACAAAGATTAAACAAAATGCAATCTTCATTATCCAAATGAATGGAAATATTGAGAATTAATTGGATAATAAAATCAGGCACAAAATTAGTAAGTAAAATAATATTCCAACATCCATTAATAATAAAATCTTTGACTGCCAATAAAAAAATCACCCAACCATTATCTTGCCAAAAGAAAATTTTGCCAGCTCCCATACCCCATTGAATAAATTGTTCAACTTCCCACTTAATATCACATGATCTTTTCCAATTAAAAGAATCACCTTGTTTGAAAGTACATATCAGAGGATATTTCCCAACATAATATTTAGAAACCAAAAACTTGGCACACAAACTCTTCTTAGCTCTCAAGGCAAACCCCAATTAATGAGAATAGGTTTTGGTCATATCCATGAAAGTTTTAAAACCTAATCTCCCCTCATCAACAGCCCCTGAGCAGTTATTCTAAGAACCCCATATAATAGCACTTTTAACATTTTTGGCACCCCAAAGGAATTTATTAAATAAAATCTCCATTTTACTACAAACATTTAATGTAAGGCAAATATTATGAAGCAAGTAAATTGGAATGGGGACAAAAATATGTTTAATAAGAACAAGCCTACCACCAAATGAAAGGAAACTAAAAGCCGAAGAAGAAAGTTTCTTTTGGATAGTAGTAAAAATGCCATCAAATAAATGAGAACGTTTTTTACCCTTATAAAGAGGGGTACCCAAATACATCAACAGTAAATTTCTTTTTATTAATCCAAATTTTCTTTCAATACTAGTAATCTGAGTAGGAGATATAGATTTAGTAGGAATAAAGTAACTCTTGGAAGGGTTAAAATTTAGACCACTAGCATGTTGAAACTTCTTAAGAAAATTGAATAGAATATAAAGCATTTTAATAGAACCATTAGAGAAAATAATAAAATCATCCGTAAAGCTCAAATGGGTGATAGGAAAACCACCAGTCATTCTAAAACACAGATTTGGATGAATCTTAATATGATTATTAATACCCCGTGATAAGAATTCCACAACAATAATAAAAGCACGGGAGATAAAGGATTACTTTATCTAAGACCATCAGAAGATTTGAAATATCCATGGGACTTACCATTAATCATAATAGAAAAGAAACAATTCTCAATACTATTCTTAATCACATTAATGAAATGCATATTGAAGCCAAAAAGCTTTAAAATTGTTTAAAGAAAGTCCCAATTAAGATTGTCATAAGTTTTACTAATATTAACTTTAAAAATTATATTGCCACTAGTATCCTTAGCATGCAAATCATGAACTAATTCTTGAGCGAGTAAAACATTATCAAATATAGATCTACCTTTAATAAAGCCCATTTGTTCCAATGAAATAATATTAGGAAGAATCAAAGCAAGCCTCTAAAAGTTCGATAGGGATGTTAAGCCCTAGTGAACAAGTCCCGAGGCTAACCAAGAGGGGGGGTGAATTGGTTATTTAAAAATTTTACAACAATAATGAAAAATCTTTTCGATATTTAGCAGCGGAAATAAATAAACATAAACGAAAAGATCAATCTCAGATATTCACCCACATAGTTAATATCAAAAAGTAAAGTGCAGAACTGAATCAGAAAAGCAAACCAGATTTTATAGCGGTTCGGTCAACTTGACCTACGTCCACTCCCCGGAGCCTCCCCTCCGGGTATTGCGATAAACAAAAAGTGTCTCTCCTTTTGCTCCCACAGCAAGGCGGAGAAGCCTGTACAAGACCTCCTTTTCACCACACGGTGGGGCAGAGAACCCGACCGCCTTTAGCTTCCTCCTGAAGCAGGCAGAGAACCTTCGAACTTCTTTTGCTTCCACCTGAAGTGGGCAGAGAACCCTGGATCATCTTGCGAACGATCCTCCCATGACGAACACCGACTAGACGAAAGATGACGAGCGGAGAAGACGACTCTGATCCGTGCTTGGAGCAACCTTAGTGAATCCCTCACTAACTCCCCCTCACAAGATCCTCTCTCTCTCTCCCAACTCTCTCTCTCTCTAGGGTTTCTCAGGGAAGGAAGGTGGCAAAAGATTTTTCTTGTTTCAAGAAAAAGTTCTTTTATAGGAGGGCTTAAAATTTGCCCTAAATCTCAACTGGTCGGCCAAGATCGTCTAGGACGATCGGTATATCGTCCTGTACGATCAGTTCAAATTCAGCTGTTTCAGCCTGGATGATCTGGCTCTTCTGGACGATCAGTAGAAAAAATTGTTCACATCGTCCCGTACGATCCTGCGATTGTCCAGGACGATTAGTACAAATCGAGGAATATCATCCAGAAGACAGTTCGGGTCGTCCAGAGAAACTTGTGCTAGATGACCAAAAAATGACTTGATCGTCCAGGACGATAGGGACATCGTCCTGTACGATTAGTTCAAAAAGTGCCCAAATCATCCTGAATACAGTTTGGGACGTACAGCTGAAATGCACTAGACAATCATGATCATCCGGGACGATCCTGCGATCATCCAGGATGAAATGATCGTATCAATCAAAAATATATTGCTTTCCTTATTTACTAGATTAATTTAGGCATGATTGTACTGAATCGTCTAGGACGATACATGTATCGTCCGGGACGATCAGACCAAATAACTTAAAATAAAAACTTGCCTAACTTGATCTGGCGGCTGAGAATTTCTGATTTGAGCATATCATCCCGTACGATTCGAAGATCGTCTAGGATGATCGGCTTAATCAGACCCTATTAACTTAGTCGCCCTAATTAGGGTTTCTATTTTTACTTGATCATCCCAGACGATGTGAATATCGTCCAGGATGATCAGAACAAGAAATGAACAGAAACTCTAATTCACTCAAGCTCTCCCCCTGAGTGTGTGTGTGCAAGGTTACTTAGCTAGGGGATCAGTTACATTATAATTGACTCAATAAAATGAAAACAATTGTACATTGGACACACTTGGACCCGATCTTGAGTTGGCTTGAGTGGCTCATGATCGTTTGTACCTGAATCGGGTTAGCCAAGCAAAACACAATAGAAATATGTTTGTCATCATCAAAATCATATTTGTAACAATCTCCCCCTTTTTGATGATGGCAAACCTATGTTCAGTAGTTTTAAAAATACAAGAGCTAGGAGATCAAAAATTTTTTTTTTTTAATTTTTAATTTACATTGAACCAATCAAAGTAGTACAACCACAAGTACAGAACATAACAGGTACAACGCTAGTACTGACTCCCCCTTTTGACATCACAAAAAGTGGGTAAACAAAATCAACAGAACCAGGCATGACAAAACAAAGCAGTGCAAATAAAAAGAAAAAAAGAAAATAACAACTACATAACAAAAACTACAACTGAGGCGGATCCTGATCGGAAGAAGGAGGTGGCGGTGGTGGGTTGAAGCAATGGTGAATGGCCTGAAAGTGGGCACCGATCCAAGCGATGTCCTGGTCATGCTGTTGTTGCTGCTGCGCAGCATAGTCAGTGAAGCGCTGAATGTCCTCGGCGTGCCGCTGCTCCTGGGCAACCACATAGGAGTCAAATCTTGCCTCCCACTGATCGAAGCGCTGCACCAGGTGGTCAAAGGGAGAGGCAATGCGAAGGGGAGCAGGTGCCTCTAGTGCAGCAGGAACTGGAATGGCCTCTTCCTCCTCTTCCTCAACATTCGGGGCAGGCTCCGGATGTAGTCGGGTACTGTGTAGGACATGGAAGGCATTGTTGGTGAGGAAGGAAGGAGGAACATCTGGAACTGCGGGATATTGCAGGTCATATTTTGTTTCGAGGGCATAGGCAATGATGTGTCCTAAGGCTATATTTGGATGATGATGATGACCTGGATCCCGAATGGTGGTGAGGTGCTCGAGGTACCGAATAATAAGGTCAGTGGCATTAAATTCCCTATTGGGCAGGATGTAGTAGGTGGTCAAGGATAGGAGTGGGGTGATGTGAATTCGATCCCCTGCCTTTGGAATGACAGAGGAATGAAGAACATGCTAAATAGTCCGGGCATCCATAAAAAGTGTGGAGCAGGCATTATCATGATAAGGGGCATTTGTATTTCGAAGGAAATGATTGGCGACACTCCAATCATAGTCTGGGTCGGTGATAAGGGTGTGGAGTTTGTCGCCAGTGATGGACAGTTAGAGAATATTATGAAAGTCCTGATAGGTAAGTTCGACGGGGCACTGATTTACATAAGAACGAAGAGTGGAATAATCAGCCGAAATCCTCAAGTTTGCAAAGAAAACATGAAGAAGTTCTAAGCTAAAGGGAAATGCGAGAGTCTGGATAAAGGTGAGGGAGGTGTGTGCGAAGAGGTCAAGGACAGGATAAGTGAGAGTGCGGGGATTTATGATTTTCGATGGTGTGATCCCCACCTCACAATATCGCTCGTAGGCAGCCTGATCGGCTGCATTGGGGAAGCGAGGATCAACAGGTCCCCGGGAGGAACTGTCACCCTTTTGATGGGACCGTTTGCCACCAGCCATTAGAAATCAAGAGTGTAGGAAGTAGAAGGAGAGTGGAAGAGAAATGGTGTGGAAAATCCTTAAGAAATGCTGTTTATATAGAAAACGGCCTGATCATCCCGTACAATCGCGACATCGTCCGGGACGATATGGGCATTTATGACGTCCTGGACGATTGGTCAAAAAGGCGATCCGATCGTCCAGGATGATTAGACACAGGCGATCATCTCGAGGAGTCAGGCTGGACGACCGTTGACGAAAAGTATCATCCAGGACGATTAGGTGGATCGTCTGGGATGATATGCAATAAGTTTATCGGACAGGCCGAATTTCAATCATCCAGGGGCTGACACGTGGATCATCCAGGACGATAGGGTGGATCGTCCAGGATGATGGACAATAATTGGAGCAATGTCAGCCATTTGATCAGATCAGGAGGATATGGATCATATCGTCCAGGATGATGTAAGGATCGTCCAGGACGATCACCAATAATTTGAGTTCTTTCAGCAACAGGAGCAGTGTGGGGATGATTTTGAATGAATCATCCAGGATGATATTTGGATCATCTAGGACGAAGAGGATCGTCCAGGACAATCGAGGTATCGTCCAGGACGATGTGAAGAAAATAGAAAAAGATGGATGATGAAAATGACCGATCAGGATCCCAAAAACACAACCATGAAATTAAAATAACACAAAAATGAATAAAACTCATAGCAAAAACACATAAAAGTAAAGTTTTTTTTTTTGATCAAGCTGCTCGAGTAAATCAAAATTTTTCCTTGATTTTAGATCAAAAACCAATAAGAAGACGATTGACAGCGCTGAAATCAAGAAAAGGTTGGAAAAATCAACTTTCGTAACTCCGACCCCGGGCACCTTATCGATGCAAACCTCTTTCAAACCAAAAATCCGATTCAGAAGAAAAGACATTAGATTTGAAAAGAGATCCTTTCAAGCCTCGTTCAAAAAAATATCTGATATAATAGTGTTACAAAGTAAAAAATCAGAAATCAGGATTTTCAAACTCAAGCTTTTGAAAATATTAAGTGGCGCACAGATTTTTCTAAGATATTTAACAATCTGAAAGGGAAGCAAGCTTAGTTTGGGCTCATTTTGTGCCTCTTTTTCAAATTGGTTGGCGCTTTGCGCATCTTTTTATTTTTGATATACTTTGTGTATCCAATTTGGCAATTTCGCATCTTTTCAGTTTTGGGCTCATTTTATGCCTCTTTTTCAATTTATTTGGCGCACTGCGCATCTTTTGTAAGCTTTCTCCTTTTCATAATCATTAAAAAGTCTCAGCTGTGAGATTATCTTCCAGACATAGTAGATGACTCTCCATAGTAAGGAAGAATGATTCACAAAACAAAAGCCATATATCATATGATAAATTCAATCACTTGGTTTAGAAAATCAAACTAATGACTCAAGTCTTTGAAAAACACTATTGATATGAGGCAGATTACTGTAGGAAGATAAAATAATCTCTATTTAAAAAACTAACATTTTAATTTTGAAGAGGAATTTTATCCAAAAGAAACTATACACCAGCAAAGGAGTTAGAAGAAGAGAAATAATCATCAATGTTTCTTCCCTTTAACAGATTCAGTGGAATCAATCACTGCGTACCAACTTCCAAACCAAAACAAGGTAAATACTCCCAATCAGAAATTCAGATTATTAGAAGTAGTGAGCGGTGATCAGATTTTAAAAAGCATAAAATAGTAAGTGCAAGATATGAACCAGTGAATAAAAACAGGTAGAAAATCACATCCAAGTAAATACTCAAATTAAACTAACAGTAAGGCTAAAACAGAAATCAACAAAAGAAATAAAATCAACTGAAAGCAAATAATCAAACCAAAAACTAACTAACAGAAAATAGAATATCAATTAGAACAATCAAAAATTAGCAGTCATCAGAATCAAGCATTTATATCAATCACTCCTAATCTGGTTCTCAAAATACTGAATGAGTCAAAGGCCAGTGGTTTAGTGAATATGTCAGCCAGCTGATTTTCAGTTGCTACATGATGTAGCTCAATGTCCCCTTTTGTAACATGGTCCCTAATAAAGTGATGCCTTATATCAATGTGTTTGGTCCTAGAATGTTGGATTGGATTCTTAGAGATACAGATGGCACTAGTATTATCACATAGAACAGAAATTGTGCCAACAGGTACCCCTAAATCCAAGACTTGTTTCTTCAACCAAAGAACTTGGGCCACACAACTCCCTAAGGCAATGTACTCAGCTTCAGTAGTGGAAAGTGCAACTGAGTTCTGTTTTCTACTGGACCAGGATACTAAAGACTATCCTATGAACTGACAAGTCCCAGAAGTGCTCTTTCTATCCACCCTACACCCCACAAAGTCAGAATCAGAATATCCAATGATCTCAAAAGAGGTGTTGTGCATAGGGTACCAGATTCCTAGGTTTGGGGTCCCTAAAAGATATCTAAGAATTCTCTTAACAGTAGTCAGGTGGGACTCTTTAGGATCAGCCTGAAACCTAGCACAAAGATAGACACTAAACATGATATCAGGTCGGCTAGCAGTCAGGTAAAGCAGTGATCCTATTATCCCTCTATACTTTTTCTGATCACCAGATTTCCCACTTGAGTCCTTATCTAACTGAACTGAGGAGGGCATGGGAGTATTGATTGGATTGGCTTTGTCCATTTCATATTTCTTCAAAATGTCCTTAGTGTATTTTAATTGATTGAGAAAGGTTCCATCATCTGTTTGCCTTATGCTAAACCCCAAAAAGTAGGATAATTCTTCCATCATACTCATCTCAAACTCCTTACTCATTATTTTAGAAAACTCATCACATAAATATTTATCAGAAGATCCAAAAATTATATCATCAACATAGATCTGAACAATGAGTAAGTCATCCCCTAATCTCCTCAGAAAAAGGGTGATGTCTACGCTCCCCTTAACAAACTCTCTTTCTAACAGGAATGTGCTAAGCCTCTCATACCAAGCTCTGGGTGCCTGTTTCAATCCATATAAGGCCTTTTTTAATTTATAGACATGATTTGGATATTGGGAACTCTCAAAACCTGAGGGTTGTTCTACAAAAAAATCTTCTTTAATTACCCCATTTAAGAAGGCACTCTTGACAACCATTTGAAACAACTTAAATCCCTTATAACAGGCAAAGGCTAGTAGCACTCTAATGGCTTCCAATCTAGCTACAGGGGCAAAACTCTCCTCAAAATCAATCCCTTCTATTTGATTATACCCCTTAGCCACCAATCTTTCCTTATTTCTCACCACCACACTAGAATCATTCATCTTATTCTTAAAGACCCACTTGGTTCCCACAATACTTTGATTTTTTGGGTCTTTCTACTAACTCCCAAACATCATTCCTTACAAATTGATTCAATTCTTCCTGCATAGCTAAAATCCAAAACTCATCTGACAAGGCTTGATTGATGTTGGTGGGTTCAGTCATTGAGATAAAGGCAGAATGATTTACTTCCTTCCTAAGTCCATGCCTAGTCCTAACACCTTCAGAAGGGTCTCCTAAGATCAATTCTTTAGGATGACTCGAAGAATATCTCCAATCTCTAGGCAACGTGGTTTGAGGTTCTACCCTTTCCTCCAGATTTATATTTCCAACTCCTTGGGTAACCTCAACAATCTCTTCATCTTCTACTTCAGATCTAGACTCCTTAGGATCAGATTCATCAAACACTACATGGGTTATTTCTTCCACCACCAAAGTCCTCTTATTGAACACCCTAAAGGATTTCCCCACACATGAATATCCTAAGAACACTCCTTCATCAGATTTGGGGTCAAATTTTCCTAAGGATGACTTCCCATTGTTCAGAATGAAAACCTTACAGCCAAAGACATGGAGGTGGGACAGATTTGGAGTTCTACCCTTAATGATCTCATAAGGTGTCTTGTTCAGTTTGACTCTCACATTCACCCTATTCAGCACATAATAGGCAGTGTTCAACGCTTCAGCCCAAAAGTATTTTGGAAGTGAATACTCGGCAAGCATGGCTCTAGCGGCTTCCACTAAGGTCATGTTCTTCCTTTCAGCTACCCCGTTCTGCTGAGGGGTCCTAGGAACTGAAAAATTGTGACTAATCACTTGATCCTCACAAAAACTTTCAAATCTTTCATTTTCGAACTCCCCTCCGTGATCACTATGGATGGTAATGATCTCACATCCTAACTTCTTTTGAATCCAAGTAGAGAAAGCTCTAAACTCATCAAATGACTCAGATTTATGTGACAGAAATTTCACCCAAGTGAACCTCGAATAATCATCTACAATCACAAATCCATAGACTCTCCCCCCTAAGCTGGCAGTGCTAATTCATCCAAAGAGGTCCATGTGAAGAACTTCTAAAGGTCTAGAGGTGCTAATATCCTTAACAGAGTGAAAAGAGGACTGGACTTGCTTCCCCAACTAACAGGCATCACACAGGTGATCCTTAGTGAACTTAAGCTTGGGCACACCTCTAACTAAGTCCTTCTGGGTGACTCTCCTAAGGGATTTCATACTGGCATGACACAATCTCTTATGCCATAACCAAGACTCATCAGCAGCAGTTTTTAAGCAAATTGAATTATCAGATTTAATGCAACTTATATCCAGCTTGTAGACGTTGTTGATCCTTTGCCCCTGCAAAATAACTTTATCATTTAAGCTTAAAATACAGCCAGTGGGCAGGAATTTGATGTTGTATCCCCTGTCACAAAGTTGACTGATGCTCAGCAAGTTGTGTTTCAGTCCATCTACAAGCAAAACATTATCAATCATAAAATTCTTTGAATCACCAATTATACCTGTGCCTACCACCTTCCTGGTGGCGTTATCTCCAATTGTAACCTTGCCTCCAGGTCTGGCCTCCAGCGAAATGAACTAATTTGCATCTCCAGTCATGTGTCTAGAACATCTGCTGTCCAGGTACCACATGCTCTCACGAGGTCTTGTGTGAGAGCACTTCTACAAAAATATCAAACGTCAGTCTTAGGAACCCAAACAGGTTTGGGTTCCTTCTTATGAAAAGAAAAATGCAATACATGCGTGCTGTGCTGTGCTGTGAAACAGGCAGTTTGTGTTTCCATACCCAATGTGTACTACAGTGAACAGTGCAGGTGTGGGAAATGTGTCCTAACATGCCACAAGAAAAACATCTAACACCAGGAAAAGGGTTAACTAATCTACGTGGGTGATAGTGCCTCTTTCTAGATGTATATGAAACATGCTTTGATGAACTTGCAACAGATTTTTCAAAAGGTGGCGGTGCATAGAACTGTTCAAAAGTAGGCTGTGTTTTGTTCTTTTCAAAAGCACTGATTTTCACTTTCAAAAACTCAATATGTTTATTTAAACTTGCAATTTCAAAAGTTCTTGCACTTTCATTACTTTCTAAATCACATGCCATATCATTCACTTTCTTAAAAGCAACTTCTAATTCAACATGCGATATTTTTAACAAATCATGCTCAACAGTTAAATCAGAATATTTTTTGTTCAAATCATCGAATTCATCAAGCAAAGACATGTAATTGGAATCAACAGTGGAATGATCTTTAACTAAAACATCATGCTCTTTTTGCAAAGTCAAATAATCTAATTTCAGACTAGCATGAGTTTTCTTAAGCTTCCTATACAATTTATGAATTTTTTCAGAAACTTCAAATAATTGATCATAAGTAAGCTCACATACCTCTTCCTGGTCTGACTGACCAGGGTGATCATCAGCCATCAGACACAAGTTTGTTTCCTCCTCTTCAGCTTCAGTCTCAGAAGAGTCGGATGCAGAGTCTGCCAGAACACCTTCTAAATCCGCTTCTTATCCTTTCTGAACTTTGGTTTCTCCTCACCCTTCTCCTTGCTTGGGTGAGCCTTGAGCGTAGGATAATCCGCCTTTATTTGTTCAGGCTTCCTGCATTCAAAACAAACATATTCAGATGAACCTTTAAAATTTCTGCGGGTTTTACCTTTGTTCCACTTGTGAAAGTTCTTATTCTTCTTCCTTAGAAAGCTCTTGAATTTCCTTGTGATTAAGGCAACATCATTGCTATCAGACCCGGAAGTGCTAGCATCTGAATCTTTGGCCTTTAGTGCCACTGTCTTCTCCTTCTTACGTTCACCTGCATCAAGTTACCTTTGGTTCACCCCTTGCTCGTAAGCAATGAGTGATCCAAGTAAGCTGTCAATAGAGTAAGTATTTAAATCTTTAGATTCAGTGATAACAGTAATCTTAGCATCATAAGAAGCAGGCAAACATCTAAGAATTTTGTTCACTCTTTCGTAGTTAGTAAGTTCTCTACCTAAAGCATGCAAAGAGGTAACAATCTGAGTGAACCTTGTGTACATTTCTGAAATAGTCTCACTAGGTTTCATGCGAAAAAGTTCGTAATTATGTAACAAGATGTTTAACCTAGACTGTTTGACTTCAGTTGTACCTTCGCATGTTATACATAATCTATCCCAGATTTCTTTTCCCGTTGAACAAGTAGAAACACGCATATAGTCTTCAGATTTTAAAGCACAAAAGAAATAGTTCAAGCATTTTGCATTTAACTATGCTAAGTCACAATCATCAAACGTCTAATCAGCAAAAGGCAATTCAGTTTTCACATTGTTAATCAATCTAAAAGGAGGTTCATATCCATCCTTAACTAACATCCACATGCGATAGTCAATCGATTGAAGAAAAGTAGACATGCGTATTTTCCAAAAATCAAAAGGAATATTATCAAACAATGGTGGTCTTGTAATAGAATAACCATCAGCAGTATTACGATTGTTACAGTTAGCCATGGATCAAATTCAAAAGTTTTTAAACCTAAATTTTGAATTCCTCGCTGATACCACTTGAAAGATCGATAGGGATGTTAAGCCCTAGTGAACTAGTCGCAAGGCTAACCAAGAGGGGGGGTCAATTGGTTATTTAAAATTTTCACAATAACAATGAAAAATCTTTTCGATATTTAGCAGCGGAAATAAATAAACATAAACGAAAAGATCAATCTCAAATATTCACCCACATAGTTAATATCGAAAAGTAAAGTGCAGAACTGAATCAGAAAAGCAAACCAGATTTTATAGTGGTTCGGTCAACTTGACCTACGTCCACTCCCCGGAGCCTCCCCTCCAGGTATTGCATTAAACAAAAAGTGTCTCTCCTTTTGCTCCCACAGCAAGGCGGAGAAGCCTGTATAAGACCTCCTTTTCACCACACGGTGGGGCAGAGAACCCGACCTCCTTTTGCTTCCTCCTAAAGCAGGCAGAGAACCTTTGAACTCCTTTTGCTTCAACCTGAAGCGGGCAGAGAAACCTGGATCATCTTGCGAACGATCCTCCCACGAAGAACACCGACTAGACGAAAGACGACGAGCGGAGAAGATGACTCTGATCTGTGCTTGGAGCAACCTTAGTGAATCCCTCACTAACTCCCCCTCACAAGATCCTCTCTCTCTCTCTCCCAACTCTCTCTCCCTCTCTAGGGTTTCTCATGGAAGGAAGGTGGCAAAAGATTTTTCTTATTTCAAGAAAAAGTTCATTTATAGGAGGGCTTAAAATTTGCCCTAAATCTCAACTGGTCGGCCAAGATCATCCAGGACGATCAGTATATCGTCCTGTACGATCAGTTCAAATTCAGTTGTTTCAGCCTGGACGATCTAGCTCTTCTAGACGATCTGGCTCTTCTGGACGATCAGTAGAAAAAATTGTTCATATCATCCCGTACGATCCTGCGATCGTCCGGGACGATTAGTACAAATTGAGGAATATTGTCCATAAGACAGTTCGGGTCGTCCAGAGAAACTTGTGCTGGACGACCAAAAAATGACTTGATCGTCCAGGACGATAGGGACATCGTCCTGTACGATTAGTTCAAAAAGTGCCCAAATCGTCCTGAACACAGTTCGGGACGTACAGCTGAAATGCACTAGACGATCATGATCATCCGGGATGATCCTGCGATCGTCCAGGACGATCCTGCGATCGTCCAGGATGATATGATCGTATCAATCAAAAATAAATTGCTTTCCTTAATTACCAGATTAATTTAGGCATGATTGTACTGAATCATCCAGGACGATACACGTATCATCCGGGATGATCAGACCAAATAACTTAAAATAAAAACTTGCCTAACTTGATCTGGCGGCTGAGAATTTTCGATTTGAGCATATCGTCCCGTATGATCCAAAGATCGTCCAGGATGATCGGCTTAATCAGACCCTATTAACTTAGTCGCCCTAATTAGGGTTTCTATTTTTACCTGATCGTCCAGGACGATGTGAATATCGTCCAGGACGATCAGAACAAGAAATGAACAAAAACTCTAATTCACTCAAGCTCTCCCCCTGAGTGTGTGTGTGTAAGGTTACTTAGCTAGTGGATCAGTTACATTACAATTGACTCAATAATATGAAAAAAATAGTACATTGGACACACATGGACCCGATATTGAGTTGGCTTGAGTGGCTCGTGATCATTTGTACCTGAAACGGGTTAGCCAAGCAAAACACAATAGAAATATGTTTGTCATCATCAAAATCATATTTACAACAGCCTCCCCATAATAATTTTGGCAATAAGTTTATTGAAAAAAGTATATAAATTGATGGGATTATAATCATTCTAGTAATTAATGGCACTAGATTTAGGAATTAAAGCTATAGAAGTAGAAGTAAAAATTTTGGAAAAAGGTTGCCCATACAGAAATATATAATAGCGTTAATAAGGTCTTATTTAATAATTTCTCAAGTATTCTGAAAAACTTTAGTAGTGAAACCACCAAGGCTAGCAACAGAATCAGAGTTCATATCTTTCAAAGTCTACAAAATTTCCTTCTCGGAAGGATTCTTAGTCAACAACTAATTATCCTCCTAAGAAATAAGAGAAGGAATAAACGAGAAATCAATATTAAAATTTGGACTAAAATCTTTGTTGAAAGCTTTCTCAAAGTACTCAATTCCCAAAGCAAAAATCAAATCAGGATTTTCAATAACATAACCATCAGGGGAAATGATCTTATGGATTTGCCTACTCACTTTGTTGTGGTTTGCAATGTTATGAAAAAAGGTAGTATTATGATCACCTTCCACAAGGAATTTCAAAGAAGCTTTTTTCCTCCAATAAGCTTCTTCTTTATCCTGGAGTTTAAATAAAGTAGTCTTAGCTTCATTTATAATGGTCAAATTCTCAAAAGAAGAATCTAGTATTTAAGCTATATCAGCATTTTCAACATCTTTTTCAGCAATAAAAATACTTGTTAATATATTCTAAAAAAATCATTTATTCCACAAGGATAATTTTTGTTTAAGTCTTTTAAGTTTAAACCATAGCTAAGTCATACGAAAAATATTATCAGAAGGGAAAAGAGGAGCTTTCTTGTTACTTTGCACAATATTTAAAAAAATTTTATCAAGAGGCCACATATTTTGGAATCTAAAGGGTTGAGAAGTATTTAAACTAATCCTAGTAATACTTAATAACAAAGGAGAATGGTCAGATAAAGTTCTGGTTAAATGATCAATGTGAGTCAATTAAAAAGTAGAAATCTAAGAATCAGTAAAAAGAATGTGGTCTAATCTTTGCTACATAATACCCTTATTCCAAGTGAAAACATTGCCAGAAAAACCAATTTCATGAAGGTTATAATTCATTATCATATAATTAAAGTCCTCCATAGCATGATAATTAGGAGGATTACCTCCTACTCTTTTAGAAGCTTTAGTAACACAGTTAAAATCCCCACCAACTAACCAAGGAGCATTAACAAAAGAGGAGAAATCAATAGGTTGATTCCAAAGAGCTTCCCTACCTAATCTGGAGTAAGAAGCATAAATAAAGGAAGTATAACAAGAGACTTGATTAAACATAAAATTAGAATGAATCAGTTGAGGTAAATCCATAATAATATCCAAAGAAATAATGTGTTTCCAAAAAATTAATATTTTATTCATACAATTGCCAAAAATAAATCAAAACCCAACTTATTGCGAACATAATCTAATTTAGCAACAAAAACTAAAGGCCCGATTAAAATAAGAAGGTGAATATCATAAATCCTACATAGATTCTTAACTCTATCCTTAGATAGAGAACCACCCACATATATTATGCTTCAGTGATAGATAGGGCTACATAGTTTTGTTTTCTAAAGGACCAGGAGATTAAGGATTGTCCTATGAATTGAAATATTTTAGAGGTGCTTTTCCTATCAACCTAAAACCTATAAAGTCTGAATTAGAATATCCTATGATTTTAAAAGAAGTGTTATATCAAGGATACTGGATTCCTAAGTTTTGGGTTCCAAGAAGATATCTAAGAATTCTTTTAATAACACTTATATGGGATTCTTTGGAATTTGCTTGAAATCTAGCACACAGAAAAACACTAAACATGATATCAAGTCTACTGGTAGTCAAGTAAAGGAGTGATCCAATTTTCCCTCTATACTTCTTCTGATCAATTAATTTTCTATTTGGGTTTTTATCTAACAAAATAGTAGAGCTCATGGAAGTGTTTATTGTCTAAGCATTATCCATTTCATAATTCTTAAGGATCTCCTTAATATATTTTGATTGACTAAGAAAATTTCCATCATCCTTCTACTTCACACTAAATCCAAAAAAATTGTTTAGCTCTCCCATCATGCTCATCTCAAACTCCTCACTCATTGTTTATGATAATTTATCACAAAGATTTTTATTTGTATACCCAAACAGTATATCATCAACATAGATTTGAACTATAAGTAGGTCTTCTCCTTCTTTCTTTAGGAATAGAGTGGTGTCTAAACTGTTGTTAACAAAAGGTCTATCTAGAAGGAATATGCTCAACCTTTTATACCAAGCTCTAGGTGCTTTCTTTAACCCATATAAAGTCTTCTTTAGTTTGAAACGTGATTAAGAAATTTAGAAACATAGAAACGTGATTAAGAAACTATGAATATTTGATATTTCACATACTAAATTTTTTTTGTATTCATGTGGAGAAGGTTCTAAATTCCTCAAATGATTCACTTTTCTATGCTAGGAATCTATCCCAAGTAAATCTAAAAAAGACATCTATAATTAAAAATCAATATAATTTCCATCCTATGCTAGTTATACTAACTGGTCCAAATAGGTCCATATGGAGAATTTCTAGTGGCAAGAGGTGTTGATGTCTTTGATTGAATGAAATTAAGTCCTAACTTATTTTCATAGTTATAGGCATCGCATAGGTGATACTTAGTGAAGTCTAACTTAGGTATGCCTCTAACTAAATTTTTCTGAGTAATGTTCCTTAGGGTCTTCATGCTTGCATGACATAGCCTCCTATGTCATAGCCCGTAATCATTAATAATAGTTTTCAAACACAAGGAATTAGAATATTCAATATAGCTCAAATTAAGCATGTAGACATTATTTATTATTTTTCCTACTAAAATAGGTTTTCAATTTAAACTAATCATATATTTTGTAGAAAGAAACTATATGTCAAAATCCTTGTCACATAATTGGCTAATGCAAAGTAAATTATGCTTAAGTCCATCAACTAATAAGATATTTGTAACAATAAACAAGTAAGAATTGCCAATTATACCTAAGCCAACCACTTTCCTTTTAGCGTTATCTCCCAGTGTTATCTTGCCTCCTAACCTGGCCATGAGTGTGATGATTTGCTTTAAATCACTAGTTAAATGCCTCAAGCATCCACTATCCAGGTACGACATGCTCTCACTAGCTCTTTTGTGAGAGCTTACCTATAAAGACATTAAACATTAGATTTGGGAACCCAAGTGAGTTTGGGTTCCATCTTATGCATTGATGAATGAGATGGTTACATGTTATACTGTGATGTAAGTAGTTTTGGCCTCCACACTAGATTTGTCCTATGATGGATAGTGCAAGTGCGGGCTATGTGTCCTAGCATGCCACAATAGTAACATCTAACACCAGGAAAAGGATTTACCAATCTATGTGGGTTATGGAGCCTCTTCCTACGGGTATATTATACATGCTGTGATGAGTTATGCCACTGTGCCAAAGTAGTTGATGTTTTATTATCTTGAAGTGCATTTACTCTTTTTTGTAGGAATTTATTTGCACTTTCTAGAATGGATACTTTCATTTTCAATACATGCTCACTATCATCTATCTCTATTGCACATGCCTCTATTATTTTTGAATGAGTTTTCTAATTCAACATGCTTTATTTTCAAGGAATCATATGCAATATAATTCAATGTGCTTGTTGATTAATTCATCAAACTCATCAAGTAAAGATATGTGATTGTTATCCAAGCTAGAATGATTATTTATCAAACAACTATGCTCTTTTTAAAGTATAGTAAATTCATTATTCAGATTAGCATACATCTTTTTTATTTTTCCTATATGAATCATGAATTTTCTCAAAAATAATAAATAATTTATCATAAGAGACTTGACATACCTCTTCTCAGTCAGATTGACAAAGATTATCATTAGCCATAAGACATAAGTTTGGTATATCCTCCTCCACTTCTTGTATTGATGATCCTAAGGTGGAGTCGACCAAAATGCCTTTAGTTTCCTATTCTTTCCCTTCCTAAATTTAGCCTTTACCTCACCCTTCTCCTTGACTGGGTGAGTTTTCAAGTTAGGATAGTCTGTTTAGAGATGTCCTGGTTTCTTGCATTCAAAATATATTATGTGAGATGATGCTTTAAAATTTATATTACTTTTACCTTTACTCCACTATTGTTAATGATGCCTTTGCTTCCTCTTTAAAAAGCTTTTGAATTGGCTAGTCGTCAATGTAATGTCATCATCCTCCTCTGCTATAGAACTACCATTGTCAGAATTATTCACTTTTAAAAGCCACAGGCTTCTCTTTCTTTTTATCACCTGCACCATTTAGTCTTTGACTCACGCCTTGCTCATAGGCAATTAGCGACCCAAGCAATATTTAAATAGAATAGACATTCAAATATTTTGATTTAGTAAATATAGTAATTTTAACATCATATGCACTAGGCAGGAAATATAGGATTTTATTAACATTTTTAGAATTTGACACTTCTCTACCCAATGCATGTAGAGATGTCACTATCTATGTAAACCTAGTGTACATTTTTGATATTGATTCATTAAATTTCATTCTAAAGAGCTTGTAATCATGTAATAGAATGTTCAACCAAGATTGTTTAACTTTATTGGTTCACTCATAAGTGATAAATAATTTATCCTAGATTTCCTTTCCAGTAGTACAGGTTGATACACATATAGAGTCCTCAAATTTCAAAGTAAAAAAATATATTTAAAACATTTAGCATTTAACTAAAAAATTCTCTATCCTCTTGACTCCATTTAGTATAAGGAATATCAATTTTCACACTATTAATAATATATAATGGTAAAGAATATCCAGATTGAATCATATGCCACATCCTAAAATCAATAGATTTTAAAAATGTTGACATGCAGATTTTCAAATATTCAAAGGAAATATTCTCAAAAAATGGTGGACGAGAAATAGAATAATCTTCTATAGTGTTCCTATTTTTGAAGTGAGCCATTAATTGTTTTCCTCTAGGTTTTTTAAAACACTATTTTGAGTACCGCTCTGATACTAATTAAAAGTTCAATAAGGATGTTAAGCCTAAGTGTAATTGTCTCTAGGGAAACTAAGAGGGGGTGAATTGGTTAATTTAAAAAACTAATTGCTTGATTAAAAAATAAAAATAATATTTTTGGATTTTTCAATATTTGAAAAATAAGTAATAATTTTCACTTAGTGTGGAAGCGAATTTATTTATCAAAACATCAAAGCAACGATGATGATATTCTATTCAATAAAATGAAGCATTAAGTATGATTTTCACCAAGCAATTATAATGAAATTAAAATGAAAAAAAAAGTAAAAAATGCGAGAATAAAAATTAGAACAATCACATCAGAGATTTATAGTGGTTCGGTCAAATAATGACCCATGTCCACTCCCCAGAGTCCACCTCTCCGAGTATTACACTATCACTACAGTGTCTCTCCTTTTTCCCCTATAGTAAGGTAGAAAAGCCCTTACACAAATCACTTCCACCAAACCTTGTGTGGCGGAGACCCAAAATTTTCTCACCCTATAGGCAATGGCAGCGGAACTTCAATCTTTTTCTTCCTCATGGAAAAGGCAAAGAATCTTTAACTCCTTTCTCATCCTCCTAGTGATGGCGAAGAACCACATCCTTGAGGTGAAGAATTTCTCCCTAGAGCCACCTAATAAACCTAGACAAACACTTGGGGTAACAAGGCAGGACACTTTCTTGGAGCAACTATGTGAACCTCGCACACTACTTCTCCCTTTCATAGAAGCTCTCCATCTTCTTCCAAAAGCTCTCCTAGATCTTGTTCTTAAAACTCCCTCTCCAGAACACTCAGTAGCCAAAGAATTTAAAGATAAGTCAATGAGGGAGATTAAATACAAGGCCTCACAAAAAGCCCTAAATTTAATTCTAGTGACACCGATCATACCGTACGATCATGTATCATCTAGAAAGATGTGCGCAAAGCACTCCTATTAATATTGTACGAAGAGCTAGGTCTTGTTAGTTCAAGGAATTAAGGTGACCATCCAGGATGATTCAGATCATTGTCTAGTACAATTAGTTCAAACGACATGTATTATCATCCCGTATGATTGGCGATGATTTAATTATTATCCCATGGAGGAGTTGGGTCTACAGTTTAATTGGTCAAATCATCCTGTATGATCTAACTAGATTAATTAATCTAAAATTATTTTTTAATTATTAGATTAATTTTAGCAAGATTTAATTACATTATACAGTATGATACCTATCATACAGTACAATGAGTACAAATTTTAAATTCTGAAATATTGCTTAAATTGTGATTGGCGGCTTGGATCCTAATTTTCAACTGATCATCCTATATGATATGTATCGTATAGTATGATTAATTCATCTTGCATTAATTATAATAATTAGTTATTTAATCATTTTTTGATTAGCTGATCGTACAGTATGATTAGTTCAAAAAAATCTACTTCTAATATTATCACTAATTCACTCCCTTGAGTGTGTGTGTGTGTATGGTTACCAAGCTTAGTAACCACCAAATACATGATTTGACTCAAGAAAAGTAAAAATACATAAGAATTTAAAATATAAACTTTTTATGAGATACTTAACCCTAGTCTACCCAATCTTGAGCTGATCAAACTTGCAAGTGTATGATAGACATGAAATGTTAGTGCATTGAAAAATGTAGATAGGCAATAATAATAGATAACAGGAGATAGCATAGTAAGGAATCCAATAATTTTTTTTATCATCAAATTCACAGGACTTAGGTCAAGATTTGTAACAATTAAGAGCTGCTCAAAATAAATTCAAAATTATATTTCATCATTTGCTATAATTAATTCTTCAAAATGAATAGTAGTAATTATTGTTAATAATAAAATAAAAGAAATATCTTTTATAAATTTAAGAGTCATTTGGGACAGCTTTCCTGTTGCTTTGCTTTTCGTATTGCAACCATAATTTTTATTTGGCCCAATGTTCTTGTTGTATTATCTTGAAAAGTTGCTTCTTATAACATCTTTAAAGAAAACTATGCCCTCTATAGTAGATTTAGAAAATAGGGGGAAAACCTGTTCAAAAGAAGCCTTAAACTAGTATTTTTGACCTTTATGCAACAACAAATAAGATTAAAAACATTTAAAAATTAACCAAAAATAACCAATAACATTTAATTTTTTTTATAAATAAACAAATATATGCCCATTAAATAAATGAATTGTTTTAATTCGTCATTTAAAAGTATGGCCTGAGCTTTAGGTATAGATTTTCTAAATTATAATTTAAAATTGCATTGATTTTAAAATTCTTTAACAAGCAAAATTGCTTTAGTGACTCAAAATAAAATATGTGAGCTCATTAAGGCTAGAGAAAGTTGAGCTCATGCCTACTTTCCTAGCCACCCTTTTGCCACTCTGCACTCGTCGGGGAAGGAGGGGGCGGGGGGGGGGGGGGGGGGGGGGGGGTGCTTCTGCCACCCCTACCCTCTCTTTCTGACATCCAGAGTAAAAAATCTTTCCTCTTTCTTATATTTCTCCACAAGAGAATATCACTAAGATATTTTTTGAGGAGTTTAGATCTGGCTCTACTGAATGGGATTTATGTTCAGTGGATTGTTTTCTTGGTCATGGGAAATAATATGATGCTTCTGGCTATTAATCATGCATGGACGCATAAAGGTAATGTAAAACTTCTTTCTCTTTCTAAATGATTTTTCCTATTGAAGTTCTCTGTTCGAGAGGACTATAATCTTGCATGGACTGGGGGCTATATTTTTTTTTTTGGAAAACCCTTTATTTTGTAGAAGTGGAATCCCCATTTTAAACCAAAATGCAAGACTTTACAACTCTATTAATCTAGATCAATATTCATGGCCTTCGTCTACTGTGTTGGAACCCTGTGGGTATTTTAAAAAAAACTAGCTTGATTGGTACCCCTTTAACTATTGATGGTCTTATGAAAAAAAATAGAACAACATATGCTAAGATTTGTGTTAAATCACAAATAAATTTCCCCTAGCTAGGGCTTTTAATATTGATATTGATAGTAAAATCACTCAGTTGTCTATTCAATATGAATGGAAGCCTTTATCTTGTGAAGTTTGTGGATCTTTTTCCCATGCATCGACCCTCTACCAAACTAAAAGCTTCAATCCCCAACCTTTTCATTACCATACTAATCCTCCTTAATAGACCAATCATGGTAGAAGTAACACCCACAAATCCCACCAAACTTCTATCACTGGTTGACATAATCCCTCTCATCAACTTGTCACAATCCCTCCCAAATTCACTAGTCTGGTAATAATTTATACAATTGAGTACTCTAATGTCATTATAGAAGTGGGACCTATTGTTACAATTAATATTAATCTATTTAAGCATCCCTCATATTAGAGTTTGAATTTTCCACACAAGGAAGCCATTCCTAACCTCAACTCTCTGGAGGTTAGCATTTCAAATTCACTGCATCAAAAATAGCCTCCTCTAGACTAAAGTACTTTAATCTTGCAGATTAAATTTGGTTTCTTATAAGAATCTCCATGGATCTCTTATGAATTTCAATCATCTCATGTTGATAATAATGCTAATGAAATTTCTTTTCAAGATGTCAGTTCTATGCCAAATATGGGAAAAAACACCTAGTCCAAAAGTGCCAGGAAGGCACAAAATTTATCTAATAAATCCTAAAGACTTCTTCAAGACTGGCTTCTTTGAATCTTAGGGGTTTTAATTGACTCAAGAAAGTTCAAATGTTCTAGGTAATTTGTTAAGAATCGTCACTTTGATTTAATTTGCATTCTTGAAGCAAAAGTTACTTTATCTTCATTAAGCATTGGATTTTTTTTTCTAATCATAAGGTGTTTGTTGTGGAGGATTCTATCCATAATTTTAGGTATTAACAAATTGGTAGAATTTAAATAAAATGTAATTCTATTTTGATCTCTTTTACTCCATCTTTTATTTCCACTCAGCTCATTCATGAAACTGTGTCTTATAACTCTGGCTTCTAGTTTGAGATGTACGTGGCATATGCCTCTAATCATATGGAAGAAAGAGCTATTCTTTGGGATAAGCTAAAAAGCATGGGTTTTAGTATACAATCTTCTTGGATTATGTTAGGTGTTTTTAATTATAACAAGTTCTCTTTCTATAAGGCTACATGAAATACCCAACTTAATAAAAAGCTATGGGAATTGAATGACCTTATTTCTTAGGCTAGTTTAATTGATGTATCTTTTGTAGGTCATTTTTATACATGGTTTAATCAACATGATATTTCCCCCATTCATATCAAGCTTGATAATAGACTAGTTAATGGGACGTGGCTGGAAAATTTTCCTAATTCTTTAGATAAATTTTGAAAAACCTTTGTGTTTAGATCAACCAAGCCCCCTCCTCCTCCATCCCCCCCCCCCCCCCCCCCCCCCCCCCCCCCCCCCCCCCCCCCGCCTAATAATATATTATTTGAGCCTATTAGGAAGACTTTTCATCGATTTTTATTTAAAATTATTGGATGAAGCTACCCAAATTTTGGAATATCCACATTTCTACTCTTACTTAGAAAAGGAAAGGCAATCATATTACTCTCTTATATCAATTTTTAATTGAAATTAAAATTGCTCTAAAAGTTAAAAGATGTCTTCATTAAATTATTTAGAAAAATCTTCTTAAATACAAAAAGATAGGCAACAACATTTACCTTCTCTCATTAGTGATTATCCTCTTAATGCTAAGCATAATCTATTGATCACCTCCTATAAAGAAAACCTGCCTTTGATGTCCTTGGCTTGGGTCTCTGATATGGGAGAGGGAAATTCATCGCCCATTGTGGGGTCCTTTAAACCTATCATTATGTATGTGAGAAGAGGAGTTAAGGAAGGGATTAATTAGGAGATGTTTCCTAATTAAAAAGGGTTCATTTGAAGGAGATTAATTAGGAGATATTTCCTAATTAAAAAGGGTGAATTTGGGGGCTGAATTGCAAGAGATTCATTATGAGATATTTCCTAATAAGAGAGGGCTAATTTGGGGGCTGATCTAGGCGCTGATTTGAGAGAAAATTGGGGCAGGGCTATTTTAGAATTTGTTGTTTTACTGTTTGTTATAACTAATAAGATTTTTTGTATGTTTGTATTCAGAATTTGAGTTTAGAGTGCTATTATTTTATTTTTGTAAGGGATCCTAACGGCGTCTAAGGTTTAGAAGAGAAGGTCCTCCACTCGAAAGAGGACTATTGTATATTGGTTTATTTGTATTTGGTTTTTTAATTAATAAAAATCTATTTATTATGTTAAATCTCTTAGATTTTGTTGTTCTTTTTGATACCAAGGCACATCAAATTGGAATCAGAGCCATGTCCTAGACTAAAATATCAATTCTCTTCACTGCTTTTTGCCATACTTCCTCCCCGTTGTTGATTTTTCTATTTGAAGACAATAGTTGCTAATTTTTTCTCCTTTGTTTTATAGTTTAGAATTTAGATTTGTGAATGGTAGCAAAAAAATTGATGCATTGGAAGGGAAAGTGGAGCAAATCAAATTCGGGATAGAGGTAACTCTGGAAAATCTGATGGAGAGCCGATTGGGAGGGATTGAAGAGATGATTAAGAAGCTCATGGAGATGCAATCCAAAGCCACCCCTAGGGCTCCATGAAGTAGCGAATAAGCATTTTCAGATGAGAAGATAGTATGAAGAGAGTTCTATGGTGTAATTTATGGAGGACATGGTAGGGTGATCGACCACTATAAGAGGCCATTTGGGCATGTGGAGTGGACAATTAGAGAGAGAGGGGGATGAGCTCAGCCATAGGGATTAAGACATGGGCGACAAATGGAAGAAAGGTGGGATTTGTATCCTTAATACAAGGGGGGAACAATCTATAGGAGAGAATGTCGGGGTAGGAAGAAAAGGTGAGGAAGGTAATGATGTCATTGTTTGAAGCGGAGTATGCTCATGGGTGGGTATACAAGATGGAGATGTATTTTATTTTGAATGGGATAGGAGAGGAGGAGAATCTTACAGCTGAAAAGTTATGTCTAGAGGGGAAAGCTCTCACTTGGTTCCATTAGAGAGAAGCCAAATACCTGATCCATTCATGGGAGATGTTTAAGGATTGCTTGTTAGAACATTTCCAAGCCATTCAATAAGGAGACCTACATAAGAAATTCCTTAACTTGACTAAGGAGCGGAGTGTCATGGAGTATAGGGAGAGGTGTGAGTTATTATTAGGGAAATTGAGGGGAAATTTAGAGGCAGTATTAGAGGGAAATTTCATGAAGGGCCTCAAGACCGACATATGAGAGGACCTTCGATTATTGAGGCTAAGGGGGTTAAAGGAGATGAAGGAGCTAGCATAGATAGTAGAGGATCAAACAAAGATGGAGAAAAGTGGTAAGAGTGGGGTTACCAAGGCTTTTATAGAAGTACCGCCACTTCTTTGGAGCTAAGGAACCAGAAAGCTTCATTTTAGTATGAGGCACCAAAGGGTAAGAGTAGGGCAGTTCACTCTAGGGCAAATTTCAGGTGCTTCACAAAGACACATGTGCAAGAAAAGAAAGCTAAAGGTCTGTGTTTTCATTATGATGAGAAGTATGCACCAGGATATCGGTGTAAGGATCGCACACTTCAGGTCCTTCTAGTTTGTTAGGAGGATGAGAAAGAAAGCAAGGACCAGGTAGAGAAAGTAGAAGAAGGAGGAGAGTAAGTGCACCTTGATGTGGTATAAGTGTCCCTAAATTCTATGGTGGGTTTTACTCCAAATCATAATGTAAAGGTATGGGGATAAATCATTGAGCAGCCAATAGTGGTCTTTGTGGATAACAGAGCTACTCATAACCTTATCTCCAACTTGATCATCGATCAGTTGGGATTGAAGTTGGTTGATATCCGGAGATTTGGAGTCATGATGAGAATAAAAAAGGTCGAGAGGATTAGGGGGATTTGTAGGAGGTTGGTGCTAGAAGACTGATTTTATCTTAGGGATGAAGTGGTTTCAGATGATCGAGGTAATGAAGGTGGACTGGAAATCTCTCACTGTGGAGATTCAGGTAGAGGGAAAAAAGGTTGTACTGTAGAGAGATGCTGGTTTGTGCAAAACCATGGTTTCACTTAAAATCATGGTGAAGGTGATACAAGGAGCAGGGCTGGGCTACTTGGTGGAGTTGTAGTGCTAAGAGGAGTTTTGCAACTCAAAGCCGATGGAGGTCTCTAATAGTGTATAATAGCTTTTGCAGCAATTTTCTGAGGTCTTTTAACAACCTATCAAGATACTTTTACTTCGAGAGCATGAGCACTCCATTATTATTAAGGAGGGAGCATTTCCTATCAGTCTAAGACCATACTGGAACCCATAGATTCAAAAGGTTGAGATCGAGAAACTCATCAAAGGGATGCTTGAGGCAAGAATTATCAGGCCCAGTGTGAGTCATTTCTTCAGCCCCATGCTACTAGTAAGAAAAAAAGATGAAAGTTGGTGATGTTGCATAGGTTATCAAACCATAAATAAGGAAACTATGCTGGACAAGTTTCTGATCCCTGTAATCGATAAGTTGTTGGATAAGCTGTTTGCAGCGGTCATTTTCTCGAAGATTGACCTGAAGTTAAGATACCACCATATCAGAATGAATCTAAGAAATATACACAAAACAACTTTCAGGACTCATGAGGGTCACTAAAAGTTTTTAGTGATGCAATTCGGCCTTACCAATGCCCCAGCCACTTTTCAGTCTCTCATGAATCGAATTTTTTTCGCACTACCTCAAAAAGTTTATCTTGGTATTTTCTTTATAACATTTTGATCTATAATCATATGGAGACAATTCATATGGATTATCTGAAGATGGCACTAGATATGTTGAAGGAGAACAAATTATATGTCAACTTGAAGAAATATTTGTTTGTACAACAATAGGTGGAGTACCTGGGACATGTGGTGAGCAAAGCAAAGGAAGCAGTAGACTAGTCCAAGATTAAGGCTATGCTGGATTGGCCTTTTACCTAAGAACCTGAGAAAGCTAAGAGGCACCAAATACTATGAAAAGTTTGTGCAAGGGTATGACACGGTAGCATGACCATTGACTAAAAAGCAAAAGAATGACGGTTTCAAATGGGGGGGAGATAACTACGTAGACTTTCAAACAGCTAAAAAAGGTGATGAATAGTGTACCAATGTTAGCACTTCTCTACTTTAACAGGCCATTTTTGCTGGAGACAGATGCATCAAGATAAGGACTTGGGGCAGTGCTCATGCAGGATCGACAACCTATAGTCTATTTTGCTCAGGTGCTCAAAGCCAGAGAGAGACTCAAGTCTATGTACGAGAGGGAACTGATGGGTATTATCTTGGTAATTCAAAAATGGTAACCCTATTTATTGGGGAGACATTTCCTAGTTAAGACTGATCAGAGGAGCTTCAAGTATTTGTTGTAATAATGGATGGTCACAGAGGAGCATCAATGATGGTTATCAAACTTTCTTGGATATGACTTTGGGATATAGTACCGACTAGGCTTAGAAAGAAAGGCAGTAGATGCCTTATCCTGGAAAGATGAAGAGCCTCAGTTAGTAGCTTTTTTGGTACCCATGATCCTAGATTGAGAAGCTTTGAAACAACAGAGTGAATAGAGTAAAGGACTGAGGAAGATTAGATTTGATTTTCTGGAGAACCTAGTTAGTCATCCTAGTTATACGTTGAGAGGAGTTCAACTGCTACATCTAGGGAGATTCATTTTATCGAGAGGATTGAGATAAATTCCCATGTTGTTATAGGAGTTTCACTACAGCGTAGTTGGAGGACATTCAAGAGCTTATAAAACCTATAATCGATTATTAGAAGAATTATCTAGGTGGGTATTTGTTGTGATGTAGAGGACTAGGTAGCAAAGTATGATGTGTGCCAAAGGCTCAAGTACTTAGCCATAACACCAGCAGGGTTACTATAGCTTCTAGCTCTATCGGAGAGGGTATGGGAGGAAGTGACAATTAATTTTATTAATAGGTTGTCACTTTTAAAGGGATTTTCAGTAATACTGAAAGTAGTGGATCATTTGAGTATGCATGCACATTTCATCCCTCTGAATCACCCTTATGCTACAATTTCTGGGGCTACTATTTTTATATAAGAAGTGGTATGCTGGCATAGAATTCTAGAGTCTATTATGTCAGATAAGGATAAGGTGTTCATTAGCCACTTTTGGAAGGAGTTATTTTATTCATAGGAGACAGTCCTGAAGAGAAGTATAGCATACCATCCCTAAATAGATGGCTAGATAGAAATAGTCAACATAAGCATAGAGACCTATTTGAGATGCTTTATTTTAGACAGGTCGAAGAGTTCGGCATGGTGGATTGCATGGGAAAAATATTGGTACAATACCTCAGACCTTTCAATAGTAAAGACCAATCCATTCAAGATTCTCTATGGGAGTGATCCACCCCATCTGATACATTATGCCCACAGTGCTACACCCATGTCCATCATCAAGTAGTACTTAGAGGAGAGGGATAAGGTATTATCTAAGCTAAAGGGACATTTATTTAGAGCCCAACAGATCATGAAAAGGAAGTTGGATTAGTATAAGAGAGAAGTAAAGTTCAAGTTAGAGATATGGGTTACTTAAATTGTGGCCCTACAAACATAAAACACTAGCCAGAAGGAAGAATAAGATATTATCTCCATGGTACTTTGGGCCTTATGAGGTCATGGAGAATATTGAAGTAGTAGTTTATCGATTGACGCTACCACCTTCATTAATTTTGCTCCCAGCCTTTAATGTCTCATAGTTGAGGAAGGCAATAGGAGAGCATACACCATCATCTCTACCCCCAACATTGATAGAGGACATGGAGGTCATTTTGGAACCCCTGGGAGTAACGGTTGTGCACAGAGGGTAGGCAGGGGTATAAGAGGAGAAAATCAAGTGGAAATATCTGATAGAGCATGATGCCTCATAGACAAGGCAATCAGAAGATAGTTCCCTACTTCTCACCTCAAGGACAAGGAGCATTTTGGGGAGGAGAGTATAAATAGGGGAGAGGGAAATTCATCCCCCTTTGTGGATCCCATTAAACCGAGCATTACATATGTGAGAAGATAAATTAAGGATGGGATTAATTAGGAGATGTTTCCTAATTAAAAAGGTTGAATTTGTGGGCTTTCTTGAAAGAGATTAATTAGGAGATATTTTCTAATTAAAAAGGGCAGATTTGGTGGTTGAATTGGAGGAGATTAATTAGGAGAAATTTCCAACTTAGAAATGTCTAATTTGGGAGCTTATTTAAGGGCTGATATGAGAGAAAATTGGCAGAGGGTTATTTTAAAATTTGTTGTTTTATTATTTTCTATAAGTAATAGGATTTATTTTATGTTTGTGTGCAAAAATTGATTTGAGAGTGCTGAAGTTTTCTTTTTTTGAGGAATCCTAGCAGCATCAAGGGTTCGGGAGAGAAGATCCTCCTCTTAAAAGAGGACCATTGTATCTTGCTATGTTCGTATTTGATTTTCTAATAATAAAAAATTATTTTTTTACTGAATCTCTTGGATTTTGTTGCTATTTTTGATACCATGATGCATCAGTCTCTTAGATTTATTAAAGGTCTAAATTCTAGCGGCTAGCATATGGTGATGATGATTTGAAATATTTATATGCTAAGATCAATATTAGAAAGAACTATAATACCTTGAAAGCAGTAACAATTGTTAATCAAAACTTTTCCAATCATAACGCTATTTTAGTATATCTTATCAAACATTTCTCTATTCTATACAGCCCCATTGATGAGACAGTTTTAAATATTTCAAATATTGATCCCGATAATATCCTATTTTGCGAGCTAGCCTCCAATTTAAGTTTGCCTATTCTAGATGATGAGATAAAAGTTATTGTTTTATCATCCCCTCTACCTTTTGCTCCTAGGAAAATTGGGTTTACTTTTGAATTTTCTAGGATCAATTGGACTTTTATGGGAGATTTGATATGTAAGGCTATCAAGTCTTTTTTTTTTAATAGGATATCTTCCTAAAATATTTAAAGCTATTGTGATTTCCCTCATTCCCAAACATAGTATTGCAAAATTGGTGAGTGATTTTAGGCCAATATCTCTTTGTAAATCCTTTAATAAAATTATTACTAAGATCCTTGCAAATAGACTAAAGCCTCATATGAATTTTTTAATTCACCCTGCTTAGTTTGGTTTCATTCAAGATCAAGTTTCCACTAAAAATAATTTCTTAGCTTCTGAGCTACTGACAGAATTTGAAAGCATTGCTTATTCTAATTATTTTTATGCAAAATTGGATATTTTTAAAGCTTTTGTCACTTTTTCAAGGGAATATTTACTAAACAGGATCAAACAAAAAGGCATCCCTCTTTATATTTTCTCTTGGATCAAGGCATGTGTTTCTAATAATATTTTTTCTATTTGTATAAATGTTGGGATTGAGGGCTTCTTCCCCTCAATCTCAGGACTTAGGCAAGGTTGTCCCCTTACACCTTTTCTCTTCTGCCTTTCTATGGATGCTTTATCTTCATTGTTAGAAAATTCATTGCATTTTATGGGCATTAAATGCAATGAGCTGTAATATAAATCATATGTTATTTATTCAAGATGTTTTGGTTTTTGGGAAGGCATCCACTAATAATGGCTATGCTCTTAGAGATGTCCTTTTTAAATATCCCAGTTTCTCTTGGCAAAAAATTAATTACAAGAAAAGTTTTATCATCTCGCTTAATAATTATTATTTCGCAAGGAGATTAGTAGCATTCTTCATCTGCCTTTAGCTAGTCTTCTTTTGGTCTATCTTGGCATTCCATCACTCATAAGAGATTGTTGATTTTTTGCTTTAAAAAATTAATTAATAAAGTTATATCTTTATTTATTAGTTGGAAGGAAAAATGCCTCTCTTTTGCTGGAAGGCTCTAGCTTACTGGATTAGGGAGTCTATCTTACCAAAATCTTGTAATAAAGTCATTGAAAAACTAACAACCACGTTTCTATATTTTGGGAACAATTATGCTAAAAAAATGCATTTAATTTCTTGGAAAAATTCTTGTAAGCTGAGGCATTTGGGTGGTTTAGGTATTCCAACACTTTAGGCTTTATCTTATGCTAATGGTTGTTCTCTCATTAGTTAATTATATTCAACTGATATCCCTTTAGCTTCTTGGTGCCGAGTTAAATACATTTCTTTGTGGAAACCTCCCCCCATTAGTTTTTCTCTACTCTAAAAATCTTTACATAAAATTGTTATGGTGGCTAAACCTTTTTTCTCTATCGTTGAAAAAGACAGCAAATTTTCTATGGTTTTGAATTACTGTTGCAATAGGAGAAGTTTAGTTGAGATGTTTGGTTTGGATGAGGTTTCCT
The DNA here is from genome assembly GCA_019925795.1 of Dendrobium chrysotoxum. Classification (NCBI taxonomy): domain Eukaryota; kingdom Viridiplantae; phylum Streptophyta; class Magnoliopsida; order Asparagales; family Orchidaceae; genus Dendrobium; species Dendrobium chrysotoxum. The sequence goes on along the minus strand of CM034298.1, from coordinate 46,723,272 downwards.
CTTATATATCTACTGCCTCTTCTCCGAAGGATTATTTTAATGGGAATTTTTGGAATTTTCCTACTAATCCTCCTTTAAGAATTAAATAGAGTATAATTAGTGCTCAAGTGGTTAATGTTGAATTTGAAGATATTTTTTTCAATAACTACAATACTTCTTCTTCCAAATCATATTTGAATACTTATTTTGATAATTTCCAACCTGTTATCCTACATAAATGGGTTTGGCATATGAGATATGCTTTAAGATTTTCTTCTTTTTGATGGCTTGTTCTTGTTGATAGACTTGAAACTATAGATGTGTTGTTTAAGAAAGGAATATAGATGGAGTTGGCTTGTTATTTTTGTGATAAGGAAATTGAAAGAATTTCACATATATTTTTTTTGATGTGATTATACGTTTTCTATTATTTTCAAGATTGTTCCTTTGTGTGGTGGTTTTCTTTTAAGACCTAAGATTCTTCAAATCTTTCAATTATTTGAGGGGCACAATTATGACCACAAAGTTTAGAAACACTATCATTATCTTGCTCTTTGTTGTGTTATGTTATTTACTATATCTGGAGGGAAAGGAATGCTAGGAAATTTAAAAATCATGTTAGCTCCTCTACCACTATTTGTTATATTATTAAGAAGGGATTTCATATAAAAATTTCTTCTTGGAAGTTGAAGAACCATGTTATGCCATTATTGTTCTAATTAAAAGATGTCTGGGTACTTTTTATAAACTGGTTTTTTCCTTTATCAGCTTGGTGGCATTGGTCTCCATGGCATTATTTCTATTTCTATAATGAGATGGACTTTGGCAGACATGTTAAATGCTTTAGTTGAATTATGAATGGTTTTTTTTTCCTGGAAGGTCATGAAGACAACCTTAGTTGTTCTAAATATTGTTTTCATGGTTGTTCACTCTAGCAGCTAGGGGAGCTAGTTTATTTGGATTTATATTAGTAGTTGGAGGTTTTAGTGCATACTAAGCCCTTATTTATTTTTTCTATTATGTTATTTTTAGATATCATATTTTTTAGTTCTATTTTATTATTTTTTAGTCAGATTGAGAATACTATCTGTTATATTTCTATTTTAATTTTATTGTACTATATAAGTTTTCTTTACAGCTAATATAATTGGGCTATATCCTTAATCCCCCCCCCCCCGGGCAAAAAGCTCATGAAGGTTACATTAACAAAGTATTTTAAAGCTTACCATGATTAGAATTATTAAAAGGAATCTGAGTGGGATGGTTGTTGCAAAAGAGCAAAAAGAATGTTTTCATTAAATTTAGAGATATTTAACATAGCTATTCTAAAAATATATTTATGCAAATTTGCAAGTGATTTTTGTTGCATCCTGAAATATTCACGGTGATAGAGAAATATAAAGTTTAATGTCATAGCTTGGTACGAAGATCCAACACACATTCAAATAAAAGAGAGGATGGAGCATTCATAAGAGACGCTAGAGTTTTTATGTGGAAACCTCTAAAAAGGGGGGAAACCATAGGGCTTGGCTCAGTTTGAATGAATCCACTAGTGTTTACAGTGAATTACAAATAAGGCCCTTCCTGGGGGGAAGGCCTTGGCTTGATGTAGCAAATATACATCAAATAGAGTGATTTACATGGTGGAAATTAAAAGAATCAATATTGACATTTTGCTTTGGTCAGTACGACCATAATCGATAGGCGACAGAGGGTGGAAAGATCATAGTTTGGTGACAATGGTCAACAGAAGCACAGTCATCAGCCGACGGAGGTTAAAAACTGTTATCTAGTGATGGAGTTTGAAAGGATCGTAGTCGATGGAAAATAGTGGTTAGAAAGACCATTGTTTGGTGATGGAGTTCAGAACGACTGTAATCTGGCAACGCAGGTCAAAAGGACCATAATCGATAGGCGACAATGGTCTGAAAAATTGTTATCAGGCAATAGAGGTCAGAAGGACTGTAGTATGGCGATGAAGGTAGGAAGGACTGTAGTCGGTGGGCGATAGTGGTTAGAAAGATTATTGTCTTATTATGGAATTCATAAGGATCGTAGTCTAGCAATGGAGGTCGAAAAGACCGTAGTTGGTGGGAAATAATGGTTAAAAAGATTGTTGTCTAGCGACGGAGCTCAGAAGGACCATAGTCTTACGACGGAGGTTAGAAGGATCGTATTCTGGCGATGAAGGTCGGAAGGGCCATAGTTGGCAGATAATAGTGGTCAGAAAGACTACTATCTGGTGACGGAGCTTAGAAGGATCATAGTTGATCGATGATGGTGGTAAAAAAGATGATTATCTGGCATCTATTATCGATAGGAAGTCTGACGATAATCGATGGCCAGGAGTAAGTATGGATACCGTCGGTGGCCAGGCTAAAGTGCGACATCAATCAATGGCTTGGAATAAATCAGGCCTTAGTCAGTGGCCAAGCTGAAGTCTGGCATCAGTCAATGGGCTAGGCAAAAATTTGATGTCAGTCTAATGACATTAGGTGGTCTGACAGTGGTCGAGGAGGAGTTGTGGCAATAAAACTCTCTTTTCTCTATCTTTCTTCTCTTCCTTCTCTTCCTTACCTAGGCCCCATTCCATGAGGAAAGAGGGATCAATTTATAATTTTTTGAGAGTGGCATGGCCAGTAAATAGGGGAGAGATTAAGGGTATGTTGAGAGTAGTTTGAATGGATGATCGATATTGATCCCCTTGATCCTAGACCATTTACTTGGCTTTGAATATCTTAATGATATTAGAATTCAGCGATCTTACACTCATTGGATTCATCTCATCGATCTGCTCGATTTGATAATATGCATGTTATTTTTAGAATTCATTTGGTAATCAAAATTATGGTTTGAACCTTCCAAAGGCCCTTCAGGTCTTCGATTTGGACCCATTTGGGCTCAGATTAAGTCAAATTTAGGGTCCTTGGGTTCATCCTTTTGAGACATTTAGCTCGATTATAAGTTTGCTAAGATCAAAATTCAGATGGTTCCAGATTTAATTTTAAAAGTTTATAATTTAATTTTTCCTCAAGATTTGTGCTTGATCATGATAAACTTTTGATGATATATCAGTTACTCTTCTATTTTCGGATGTCAAAGCCTGCAGAGTCTAAACATCTATGTTATAGCTCTAAAAATTCTTTCAATGAAAAATTATAATTTTTAAATAATTATAAGGCATGACCACCCCATGAACTTTAACATTGATCTCTTCTCAAGGCCGTGAACCACAAAGATATCCTTAAATGTAAATTGAAGATGTTCTGAAGTTGGCGTGTTGATTGGAGAAGTAATTGTCGAAAAATTGAGCTCCAAAACATTTGAAATAGCTTGGAATTGATTATAAAGGCTCCATTGAGCTCCAAAAGAGCCAAAATTTGATCTAGAACTTCAAAAAATTATTTTGGGCACACCAAAAATCTCTGATTCGGACTATCCGGGGCAAAAATTTGGCCTGAAAGTATATTGGAGGCCGAATTGGCTGGCCAACCAGTTTGCCAGGCAGCACACAATGGCGCATGACCAAAAAGGCTCACCTCTTGGGGCACATGACTCTTTGAAGCTGGTTATAACCTGCTGCAGTTAAGGTTTTTTTTTTTTTGCGGGCGGCGGCATACCTTTTTAAATTTTTTTGTGGGCAGTGCAATTTTGTTTTCAGGAATTTTTAAAATTTCATAATGGGGCCAAACAAATTCCTTAAAAATTTTCAAAATATTTTAAACATCTTTGGAGGCAAATCCCCCCCCCCCCCACCCCCCCCCCCCCCCCCACCTTTTAAACGGGTTCCCACCTTTTTTGCCTTATAAAAACCCCCCTGAGGCAAGGCAAAAATTGCTTCTCTTTTCCTTCTCCCTTCTTCCTCTAACTTTCTTATAGTTAAGGCCTTCAACTATCTTGAATAGGTGGCATCCCCTATAAAGTACAAGTACCCCTCTCTTGTGTAAAACTTAGAGGTTCAATGTTCCACTCAGCTTTTCCTCCTTTCGACTTATATTAGAGTCATTCCACTGTCAGGTGGAAGTTCGAAGATAATTGGTGGTTGGGAGTAAGTCCGGCAATAATCAGTGGCTAGGCAGAAGTGTGGCATTACTCATTGGCCGGGAAGAAATTTGATGTCAGCGGTGGCCAGGTCGAAGTATGGTATCAGTCGGAAGGCCTGGCAGAAATTCAGTGTCAGTCAGATGATGGTCGGTGGTTCGACGGTGGTCGAGGAGGAGTCTGGTGGCAAGAGAACTCCAGTTTCTCCCTCTTCCTTCTCTTACTTGCTTGGGTCCCCTTCCATGAGGAATGAGGGCTCTATTTATAGTATTCTAAGACTGATTGCTAGTAAATAGAAGAGAGATCAATGGTATGTTGGGTGTTTTTTTAATCGACAGCCGATATTGATCACCTTGATCATGGACTAATAATCAGTCATTTAAATATCTTAATGATATCACAACTCGGTGATCCTAGGCTCATTGGATTTGTCACATCGATCTGCTCAATTCTCTAATAAGTATGTTACGTTTGGAGTTAATTTGGTAATCCAAATTATTGTTTGAACCTTCCAAAGGCACTTTGGGCCTTTGATTTAGACCCATTTTGGCTCGGATTGAGTCAAATTTGGTGTCGTTGGGTCAGTCTTTTCGAGACATTTAGTTTGACTATAAGTTTGCTAAGATTGGAGTTCAGATGGTACCAGATTAAATTTTGGAAGTTTCAATTCAATTTTGCCTCGAGATTTGTGTTTGATCAAGATATATTTTTTATGATATATCAATTTTAAAGCACTTTATTAAACTAAATCTACTGAAATACATTTCAATATCTATTTTAAGTTATCATAGGAAATTATTAAATAAATCATATATAGTTAGTTTAAGAAATTCAACAAGAGCTGGTAAAATAAGATTAATCAATAAGCTTGACATCTTCAATCATAATATAAGTTCTTATATAAAATGCGATATAAATTGCAATCTTAATTTTTTATATAAAGATCTTGAAAATGATAATATCAATTCATTTTGGAATGCAAAGTTTCATAATTACGATTTGCAATCGTTTGAGTTTTGTTCAACAAAATGAAAATAAAAATACTACCAAAGTTCCTTATATTACCGCATCTGAGAATAAATAAAAGAGGATGTTTTTTACTCTAATTATCTTACTAAAAGTTGCTATCCGTTTCAAATTTATATATATATTTTTGGATAAAACCCACTGTAGGGGCTTACATGTTAATTAAAATCAATGTTACAAGTTCTTACTGAATCCAAAGCCCTATAAAAATATAACATTTAAAGTAAAACCTACGAGCCTTAGATTCAAACTAAATACAAAATCAAGCAAAAAAAAGACAGAACCAAAAAGCAGAATCACAAAGAGATCCAGTAATCACTAGAGGAGCGGACAACCTGAAGCAACCAAACCCAACAACACTCAAGATCATCAACAACCCTCGATATACAAGAAGACAACACCCTACAAAGAAGAAGCACAACAAGGAAAAGGCACCAAGACACAAACCAGGTAACCAGCCAACCTACAGAAAATGGATTAACCAACTAGTATAGGAAACCAATAACCCTACCCGAACTTCAACAAAACAACCACAGCCTTCCCAAACCTAAAAACACAGTCGAAAAAGAAACATGAACAATAACCCAATCCATGAAAGAGAACAACAACACCAAACTAGCCAAACCATGAATACCTCTTCTTAGAGATTCTCTTGAGACGCTTACCACCCCCATAGGAAAAAACCTTATCAACTAAATGACCCACATTCATATTATACCTCGCCTGAAACTCATCTTGAGGCCCATCAAAGTCCTCCCGATCACCTTCGCAAGGTGATGAACCAATGTCATCAAGCCAAACACATTGGGCCACACAAAACTCCTTAACGCTAGGCGCCAATTAAGCTTTCAAAACATCACTTGATAAAAGTGAAACGAAACCTCAATGAGAGGCAAACCCACATCCACAACCACCAGATCCAATGAATTAACACTGACAACAATCACTCAATAAGAAGAATCATTTATGCTATCATAAATATTGAGAAGATCCATCAGATCCTACCCAATAATGCCAGATGAATTAGCAAGAGATATAGCTAAACTAGCATCAGGCACCTTGTTAACATCACACAAACCTAAATTCACTAGATTCACATTTTCAGTAAAAGGTTTAGGATCAATCCCTTGATGAGACATCTCAACAACAGCAGAAGGATCAACAACTTTAAAAGTAATAGAAGACATTAACTCAACCTTATTATCAGCCACCGTAATTATATTCCAGTAACTTCTTGATTGGAGCAAGCCAAATCCATTAAAGGAGACACACAAAGACTTCTAGCATTAAAGACATTAGGATTAGGAGGAGAAATTTCAACCAAACTAGAAAGCAAAGAGTCAACATTTTCTTCAACCGAAACAGTCACAGGAGGGACCACTGAAACAAGCACAGGTTCGGGCAAACCCGAGTTGCCAGCATCACTAAAATTTTCTAACTGACCCTCACCAATAGCAACAACCTCATTTTGTAAAGCCCAATCCACACTTCCATTGACCTACCTATAATTAAGCTCGACAGTGGAGGGAAAAACACCCTTATTACCCAGAACAGGATTAATAGAGGGAATATTAGGAGGATTAGGGTTTTGGGTGCTACAATCTATCTTCGAATGGCCAAGTGATTTACAGTGAGAACAATATAATGGGAAATCTTCCATGACAATAAACTAGACATAACCCAAGTTTTCGTGACCATCCCACACCCAGTCAGGATAGTGTTTGGTGACATCCAACTCAACCAGAATTCGAGCTACCGATCGTCGCGATCCACACACAGTGGCATGATCGGTTTTAAGAGGCCGGCCAAACGGGGAACCTAAAATATGAAGGATATGGGGTGAGAAGAGGTGAGGTCTAAGGTTGGGAAAAGAAATCCAAATGGGAATTATAGGAGATTCCACTTTAATATCAAACATAAGAGATCATTTGAACAACTTCATAAAGTAATTATTCACAAAGTAAGAACGGTGAGCAAACACACTACAATAATCTAAATCATTAACCAGCTTAATCAACACATGCTTAATATTGAGAATGGTAATCGAGTCCTCACCAATAAGCTTATGATTGAAAAAAAAATTTCGAATAGCATCGAGAGAACGTCTGCAAGACAGAAATTTTTCCACCAAGGCGAACTCGAAAGGCGCAACAAGAGCTAAAATTTCATTTTCTGAAATCCATAACGACAACATACTGTGGTAAGTAAAAATTATGAGATCAGGGAAAGTCGAAGAAGGAGAATCATTAGATAATACTTCTTTGAAGGAATGAGAGGAGCTCACCCCATTCAGAAAATTAGGATCGATGCGGCAGATAGCCATTAACCGCAAAACAACAGCAAACCAAAGGAAAACAGAACCGAAACACAACAAAAGCCAGAGATAAATGGAAAAATGCACTTCCCTGAGGACAGACAGGCGTCGGAGAGCAGGAGAGGGCAGCAATGAGGAGCTCGGCTAAGGCGGAAGAAACCCTAGCAGAGTGCCCATTGCCAATGAGTTTAGCAGTTTCATAAATTATGGTATGGAAATTTATAATTAATAGTTAAATTCTTGTTTGAAGACAAAATGGGGTTTTAAAAGTATCATTCAAATGGTGGAATGATATTTGGTAGCATATATTGTGTTTGTTGAATTTCACATGGAATGCATGGCAAAAGCTTCTATACTCCTCATCTAGATATACTTGAACATGTAAGAGACGAAAGGGATTATTTTATATCCCGTAGGCCAACCCGATTTTTTGGAAGAGACAAGATGCTTTGTGATTGCAAATATTTTGAATTTTAAATAAATGATATGAAGTTATATATTGATTGACATCTTGAAAATAATCATATTTCATGGCAATAAAATTAAGTGCTAATTTTGGCTATAAATATTAATTTAATCATAATAAAAATGTTACTTCTTAAAAATAAAAGTACAGGACAATTAGAAATTCTTCCCTTTCTCGTTGTCCTCCTCTTTGTAAAGCTTGGCTTCTGATTTTTGCCATCATTACATGCTTATCGCACCATTCAAGATGTTAAATTCAAATTTATTTGTGGACGAATTAGATAATATAACCTAATAAAATCTTATAATAAAACGGAGATATGCTAATTATAATATTATATCGCATTAATTAAATGAGATATATATTAAAGCTTTTCAGATATAAGATTAGCCCACATAAAGCCGCTGATTGATCTGGTCTCATTTGACAGACTCATAAGATCAATATCTTTTAGCCAGTTGGATTGACTCAAGGGTAGCCTGAGCATTTTGTGGTATACAATGTGCACCAAAAAGTCCTGTTTCTACACTATTATGCTATTGGATTTTGGATTGTTGAATCAGTCTAAATGAACACTTATTTTTCTTTACAGATTGCTTATTATTTTATGCTAAATTTAGTGACTCCAAGGATAAATTAACAAAACTACAATGAACTCTAATTTTTCAGGGATTATGATGGGAACAATGTTACGAAATATATGAATGTGACGTTTATCAATAAATTGAATGATGTTCTCGTCATCTAGCTCCTTTTGACTCAACGTTAACAATTGTAGAGTAGGGCTTGAGTTGAGGCGTGACACCGAAGGCAGCTTAATTATCACTTGTCTTTCTCACTTAAAGTTTGATTTCTAGTTGTAATAAACGAAGTCGTAGATTATGAAACATTAGCAATGTCTTTTCTGACAATTGTGAGCGAATTATTGTAGTTCTGCTTATAAAATAAACGATTCACGAGAGGACGATTTCTCACGATCCCTAGCAATTGAAAGCAGTCTTTCACCCACCGCCGTTTAGTCCATGTGGTGGAGAACCGGCTGGGCAAAGCCCAGGTGTCGGGTTCGAATTCCCTAGACGGCAGTGTCAGCCTTAACCATCGGCTCGGGTAAATTGGTGTGGGTTGCCCGTTAGGTCCACTGAGGTTTTAACTGGCCTATAGGTAGTGTTTCCTCGTCCAAAAAGAAAACAGTCTTTCTTTTGGCATGTAGCTAATATTTTAGTTGGACACGTTCCTCGGCTATATATTGTACAAGTCCAATAAATATCAAAAACTATTTATAGTAACGACAATAGTTAGAAAGAAGATTCATGGACTGAATCAAATTCAAGAAACATGACAATGTGGACAACCAAATTGAAAATAGAAAGACATACATTTATGCATACATAACTATTAAACAATTCATTTAGGTATACTTTTTTATTACATTGAGTTAATTAAATTTAAGAAAGATGGCATTATGTACAATCGAAATTGAAAAAGGAAACATCATAAATTTGTATAGACATAACTATTAAACAATTTGTTCATGTGTATAGTTTTATTAGTTAGAGTAGATAAAATTCCTTTTTTTTTTTTTTTTTTTTTTTGAGTGGGGGTGTGGAACATTCAGGCCAGTTAAGACAAACTCACACACACATAACATACAAAAGATTCGAACTCAAGACCTCTTAGTTGATAGCCAAAGCACCCAACCAACAAACTAATGTGAGCAATAAGTAAAAAATTTTAAGTTGGATATTACCCTTGGGTGGCATACAAAATTGATTAGATTATCCATACATAGAAGGGACCCTTGGCGCAACAATGAGCGTCATCTATCATCCAATAGACTAGCCTACAAGCTCTCTAAATTCATTTTTTTAGTCCTTTGATAAGAAGAATTTAAATAATAGAAGGGACCCTGCGCGTGGACACCGAACGGTCTGGTTTTCTCTCTGTCTACAATAAAATTACAGTCAAAGCGCAGCTGCTACAATAACTATATTTTGACTGTGCATTTACTATAGACAGAGAGAAAATTCAAATGGTTCTTTCCGTCCGGTATCCGCACACAATAATAATCTCTCCTCCCAATATGATACTTTTTTACTACTAGGATCTACAGACGACCCTCCCACTGTTTCTAGATTCACTCTAAATTTGTTCTGACCAGTAATCCGCCACTAATTGATATAGCCCATACTTCGACGTCAATCACACACTAAGGATGAGATTTTTCAATCTAAAGCCTTACTGATGCATTGATTAGCAGCACTTGTCCATTACTGCCTGCCATCATCCATATCATTTGTCAGCTAACAAATCTTGATGCTCGTTTTTGGCCCCTTTTTGTACATTCATTGAGAGCTACGATCTTTTATCAATATTTCCTAATTGGGAATTCATTTTGGTCAATGTAAATGTATCAACTTCCAATGCTTGGTGTCTTCTCTTTATAATCCATCTCATAATGTCACCAGTAAAGCTAGATCATTTATGATATCAAGCTCAAGCTGGGATAAGGGAAAATAAAATTAAATAAAAACAAGCTAGTGGACATATTTCTTTGTTTGATAACTTAATATAAGTTAAAATGCTGATAGTCTTCTTGCATGCAATCACAAGGAAAATGATGACTATCGAAAAGCAGGTATAATTTGTAATGAAATACTTTGTGTATATACGTACTTCAAATTTCTTTGAATAACTTGAAGTTCTCTAAGAAAGGATTTATATAATATAATCCTTATTTCACATAACCGATATGTAGTCTCTTTTTCAAACTAATAATCTAAATAATTTTAACTTCAATTTATCTAAACTACATTTCCTTAAATTTATTACGTATTTCGAGAGAAAGAATGACCAACTTTCATAATCCAGAGGCAAACACGTATTTTCATGTTTTAGTTGTTATTTTATTTTTGTTAAGAAATTTGCCGAATATATATATATATATATATATATATATATATATATATATATATATATTACATTTTTGACTTCTTTACACTAGAATGTATCCGTTCATTTATTTATTTGTTGCATTATTATTATTATTTTTATTCTTATTATTATTGTGGACTGGAATGTTCACGGCGGTAGAGAGATAAAGAGCTTAATATCTTTGCTTTGAACGACGAAGATCCAGGATACATATAGATAAAAAGAGAGGTGTGCGAGAGTCGTAAGAGAGACCAAGATTTTTAAGTCGGCGGGCGACGGTGGTCGGAGTGACCGAAGCCGGCTAGCGACGGCGGTCGGAGCGACCGTAGTAGGCGAGCTACGGTGGTCGGAGGGACCGTAGTCGGTGAGCAATGGAGGTCTCAGGGACTATAGTCGGCAGATTATGTAGGTCGGAAGAACTATAGTCGATGGGTGACAGTGATCTCAGGGACGCACTACATGAAAAACGTCATTTTCCGACAGCCATTTCTGGCGAAAAATGAATAAAATCAATCGGTTATTTATATTTCCGACGAATTCCTGACAGTAAGTCACACGTCAGAAAACAAACACCATCTAAAAAAAATTTTTAGATGGATTTTCTGCTAGAAATCCCTTAGAAAAAAATATAAAAAATATTATTTAGACCGAGCGAGCCCAATGAACTAGGCTCTCCTGTGAACCGCGAGCCTGTGAACCAGGCCCGCTTGCGAACTGTGGGCCCATAAACTAGGCCTGCCCGCACGGTTTTTGTTATTAAAACTTTCTTTCTTATTTTAGTTTAACAATATTTAATTTAATTAATTTAATTTAACAAAATAAATAATTTTAAATATTAATTATAATTATTTTGTAGAAAATTTAAAATTCTATCAGAATCTACCGGAAAATCCTCCAAAAACTAATCCATCGAAAAACCGCCGTAAATATTCCATCGAAAATCCGCCAGAATTTCTGACAGATTTATTTCTGCTAGAAAATCAACCAAAAATTAGCATTTTTTCTATAGTGACAGTAGCTAAGGGCGACAGTGGCCGGATGGACCGTAGTCGGCTGACGATGGATGTTAGAGGGACCGTAGTTGTGACACCTATAGGCTTAGCATTCAGCTCCGTTAGTTCCGATCGAATTGGAAAAAGGTAAGGCTTTGAACTGTTGAGTTTTTCAACTAGTTGCATATCTTTGGGAGTGTTTAAATGCATGAAATTTATTGGGTGCGCTCCAAAATGTGTCCCAAGTGTTGTGTGTGAATTTTGGCAAAATATGAGAATGCCACTTTTGGAGCGCAGTAGCGTTGCACTCAACAAGGTCTGGAAAGTGACATTGCGATGCCAACTCTCGGGTTGTTGAAGATTTTTTAGCGCTGGAGCGCTCCGTTTGGAGTGCTGCAGTGCTAGGCCATTATCAAATTATTAAATATTAAAAATTTTCATTTAATCCAATCATTTACATTTGAGCAGCCGGCGTGCTGGAGAGAGAAAGACAGAGGTTGGAGACAAAAAAATTGCATTTTGACCAGCTTCAGGTTGTTTTCAACCGTCAGCCCTATCGAGAAAGTTATTCGGATTGAGATAGGTCACATTATGTCTATCTCAATTTTCAAAAATATGAAATTTTACTATATTTTTTTATTAAAATTGTATTTTTATTAGCAAAAAATGCCTATAACTTTTCAACAGTAAGACTTTCATAGTGAAACTTTTTATATGTTATAGAAAATGTGATTATAAACATTTTAAGTATTTTCTGAAAATTTTATAACTGGTATGTTAGAATTTGTGTAATTTTAATTGAAAAAAAATTAATTTGGACACTAAAAAGTAATGTTGTAGTTCAATAATTATTTTAAAATAGTTTTTTACATATTACTTTGTCATTTGCTTATGTTTTGACATTGTGAAAATTTTCTCAGTAGGATGTTCAGTTATCTACCATTATACAATAATGTGCAACTCTAACATGTATTTAATTTTTCTTTAACTATTACAATGTTATGAAATATATGTTTCTGTGTTGAAGTGTAGGTTTATATTATTTAAAATCATCAACTTAGAGTTATAAAGAGCCAGAGTCTTTTGAGATTCTCTCTGTGTCGGGGATTATTTTGGTGCTTATAAGGCATGTTTTGGTAACTATAAGCCATACTCTATGGCCTATGGGCATGTTCTACGATAAATATAAAAGGGAGACATAAGGGGCCAAAATCCTTTGAGATTCTATCTGGGACTGGGATATGTGATATGAATTAATATATTATATGAATTGCTATGTGATATAAATTGCTTTATGACTTTCAATTCAGCATTATTTTTTAAATTATTGGATAATTGCTATGCTTTGATTTCCTTTTCCAGTATAATCAGTGATTTATTCACATATTTTTAAATATTAAAAAATATTAATAAAAGAGAATTTAAAAATTTAGATTGGTTTGTGTGATCTTGGTTTGTGTGATCTGCTAAGCTGTTGCAGCTCACTGTTGGTTACTTGTGATTTTGAGGGTCAGGGAAAAGGAAGGAGGCTATTGATTAGCAGTTCACGATCAAATCTGAGTTGATAGATATTTTGCTATTTTAATATGTGTATAGTCATGGCTAATTAAATTTTTAGATATGTAGCTCTTGTCTGTAGCTATATAATGTAGTGTAGATATTTATATTGATGAAATTAAAAAATGTTTGTGGATAAGTTTATTTTTAGTATTTTGATATTTTAGAGACTATGAATATTCTAAAATTAGATCTTGGAAATTGCTTATCACAGCTCAATACAATGGGATCTACTTAATCTGGTTGGGGTGTGACTGTAGTTGTCTAGTGATGGAGGACGGAGGGACCGTAGTCAGCTAGGCGATAATGGTCGAAGAAACCATAGTCGGCGAGCAACAATAGTCGCACGAATCATATCTGATGGGAAACAGAGGTCAAAGAAACTATAGTATGCTCTCAACGGTGGTTAAAGGGACTGAAGTCAGCAAGTGGAGGAGGTCTGTAGCCTGGTAGTGGTCCAATAATGGTTGAGGGAAAGTCCAGAGGCGGTTGGTGGTACTCCGGTAGAAGTTTGCGGCCGAGCGATGGTCTGAAGATGGTTGGGTGGAAGTCTAGCAATGGTAAGCGGCGGGTGAAATCTTATCGATGGTCAGGTGGATGTTTGATGGAGATCGGTGGCAGGGTGATAGTTTGGCGGGGGTTGGCAGTCAGAAGATGGTCCGACGATGATCGAGTTGAAGTCTGACGGCGATCGGTGAATGAATGGAAGTTTGGTGGCAGTCGGCGATTAGGTGGTGGTACGACGATGGTTAGATGGAATTCCGTAGCTGATTAGCGGTAGAGTGGGAGTCAGGCAGCCGTCGGCGACCGTGTAGAAGTCTAGTGACAATCGGCGGCCAGGAAGTGGTCTGGTGACGGTCAACAGAGGTTCAATGGCGGTGATGCTGGAGCTCTTGAAGCCTTAGAGCTCTCTCCAATCTCCTACCAAAAAGTCCCCCTTCAATCCCAAAGCCTCCTTTCTTATGGGAAGAGGGTTTTTAGAGTGGCATGCCCCATAAATATGGAGTAGATATAGGGTAGAGTTAGAGTCCTCCATCGAATGGCCTGTATTGATCCCCATTATTATAGAGCATTTTAAAGTATTTAAGTTGCTTAATAATGTCAGAATTCAATGATCATGGGCTTTTTCGATTCATCTCACCGAGCTGCTCGATTCGACTATAAGTATCTCATATTTGGATATCATATTTTCATGCAATACTGCTTTGAACCTTTCAAATATGCTTTAAACTCTTAATTTGGATCCAATTAGGCTTAGATTAGACCGATTTTAGTGTCGTTGAGTTTGTCTCTTTGATATGTTCAGTTTGACTATAAGTTTACTCAAATCAAAGTTCGGACGGTACTAGATTTATTTTTGGATGTTTTCAGATAGAATAAGCCTTAATATTTGTGCATGATCAAGGCGATTTTTGGTGGCGTATCAGTTTCCCCCCCCCCCCCCCGACCCCTTATTTTTGGATGTCGAATCTTGCAAAGTCTAAAAATATTTATATAATTTTAGCATTTTGTGAAGCCGGAACATTAATCAAAATAAAAAATATAAAACATTTTTACTCTAAAACTTTCAAAATAGCACAATAATGATCATAAATGCAATTTTTGAGCCCCGAAAGTATAAAAATTGAGGACATGACGTCGAAAAATAATTCCGGAGACTCCAAAAATGTCTAAATCAAACCTTTTGAAGCAAAAATGTGTTAACTTTATATTTTCACTTTTTTTGTAAGCCATGATCCTCTCTCAGTATGAGAGAGAAGGCCACAATAGCTGCCTCATTTGAGACGGTAGAGGCAATTATTTTTTTTAATAATTAATTTTATTTTATTTCCTTTTTGAATAATATAAATAAGAAAATTATTTATTTTTTGCCTCAAAAAATTCTGAAAATTTTTGAAAAAATGAAGAATAATTTTAAAAAGGAAATAATTAATTCAATGTCTATTTATTTTATTTTAAACATAATTTATTTAAAATTATTTCCTCTTTTGTTTAACCAAAAATAGAAGTAATTTATCTTTAGGCATTAAAATTTTCAAAAATTAATAAAAAACATTTAGAAATTTTTATTTCAAATTCCTCCACTTGGATCTATAAATACCCCCCTTAAGGGTGGATGAGTGGGCACACTTCTCCTGAGCCGGTCCAAAACATTTTACGTTAATTAAGGGAAAATCAAATTAGCAAAATATTGGAGGTTTCTGGCAGTGATGAAGACCCGGTACTCTTATGCAGGCTCCAGTTCACTCCCAATTGAGGGAAAAACTATCCAGCATGAGTCTAAATACCAATGACGGTGATAATCAATACCCTGTACTCTTAAGTAGACTTCAGTTCACTCCTTTTATGAGAAAAATTGTCTAGCAAGAGTCGAAATACCTGTGGTGGTGGCGAGTGAGACCCAATACTCTTACTCATACTCCAGTTCACTCTCATTGAGGGAAAAACTATCCAGCAAGAGTCTAAATACTAGGAATGATAGCGATCGAGACCTAGGACTCTTACACAGGATTTAGTGCACTCCCATTGGGAGAAAAACTATCTAGCAAGAGTCTAAATATCAGTGGTGGCAGCGATCAAGCCCCGATACTCTTACGCAAGCTTAAGTTTACACCCATCAGAGGAAAAACTTTATATCTAGAGTCAAAATACTTTTGACGGTGGCAATCAAGACCCAATACTCTTTAGGTAAGCTTCAATTCACTCCCATTACGGGAAAAACTATCCGACAAGAGTATAAATACTGGCGACAAACATCAGGCAACGGACTGATGATGGAGGTGGCTGAGCTGCACTATATTAAAAGTAGTAGGCATCCATACTAATAGGGGAGGATTGTGAATAGCTTGATGAAGGTGGTCAAGTGGTGTGTCGATGGAAGTAATATAGCGGTATACTAATAGTGCTAAATGATTGATCAAGTCCAGTCAGGGCTCTAATCTTTCTAAGATTGTTCATTAAAGGGCTGCTCGATGATGTTAACTTGTGTGGAAGATATTGAGAGAGATCTACACAAGATGTTTGACCTATCTGAGATTGTTTGTCAAACTATTGCTTGATGGCGTTAACCTGTGTGGAAGAGGTCAAGAGACTACGAAGGATATTTGACCTATCCAAGATTATTTGCTAAAGTATTGCTTGATAGCATTATCCTGTGTGGAAGAGGTACTTGGAATCCACCAAGGATATTTGACCTATCTAAGATTATTTATCAAAGTGTTGCTTAATGATATTATTCTGTATGAAAAATGTTGAGTCAAATCCCTCTAGGAACGATTATGCCCTAATTGGGAGGGGGCGAATACTTCATGTATCCTAAATCGAAGGTGAAGATAGATTAGTCTTTAGATTGATATTATCTTTTTGAGGATGAGACTATGATATATCCCAAGGAGTAGAAGTCCAGCTGAGTACTATATAGAGTTTGGGATTCATTTGAATCTTGAGAATCGTTATGATAAATTTTTGCTAGTAAGATTATTTTTGGATAAGTAAAATATTGGAAGGTCTTGCTTGATTATAACCATATTTAAAATTATAACCAATGTTTACCCCAAAGTCCAATTGTTCTTTCCGTAGAATTGATACAACAATGGTTGAGGGTTGAAATGTGATAGAATAATGTCTGCTCGCTGTTGAGATATAGTTGCCCTTAATATTAAAGGACTCCTTTAGACTTGATATTAGGTCATGATAAAGGAACTCACTTTAACCATACCTAGGATGTTCACGTGAATAATCTTTCAAATTTAGAGCAAAAGTTTCCCCCAGCCAAGAAATTTTTCCAACATAATTGATGCAATGATGGTTGATAGTTGACGGGCGATAATGCATGTTTTCCTCCCTTTGAGGTTGCCCTTAATATTGAAGGACCTCTTTTGAACATCATAATAGATCATAATAAGGAGACCACCATGCTTCAACCATGCCCTGAATGTTAATGTAAATGACCTTTCAAGGTTGCAGCAAAGATTTCCTCCTAACGAGGAATATTATTTCCACATATGGCATCAAACTATTATGGGCTAAAACATTTATGAAGATCCAATAAACATACAGATAAAGAGAGAGAGAGAGGTGTGAGAGTCATAACAGACACAAAGATATTTATACGAAAAACTCTGAAAGAGAAGAAACTATAAGGCCTCACCTAGTTAAAATTATTTCACAAGTGTTTATAGTCGATTATAAATGGTGCCCTTCCACGGTGGGAAGGCATTAACTCAATGTATCATATAAAGCACATTACATAATTGGGGATAGAAGAATCCAATTATAAGGGAGTTATTCTCAAGAGAACGTTAGCTTGTTCATTTAGTTGGTAGGGCTGTATTTGGGCAATAGAGATCATAACAATTGTTGTTGGCAGGTAATGGTGGTTGGAGGGATTGTCATCGGCGGACGACGATCATTAGAGGGATAATATTTTATAGGCGAAAGAGGTTTGAGGGAATGTAGTCAGTGGGAGATGGCGGTCGGAGGGACCATAGCTAACGGGCGAAGGGGATCGGAGGGACTATAGCAAGCAAGAAACAGTGGTCGAAGGGACCGTAGTCAGTGAGCGACAAAGGTCTAAGGGACTAAAGTTGATAATTGATGGAGGTCGATAGACCTTAGTCGACGGGCAACAATGGTCAAAGGGATCATAGTCAGCAGGCGATGGTGGTTAGAGGGACCACAGTTGGCGGGAGACGAATGTCAAAAATATTGTAGTCATCGGGTAATAGAGAATGGAGGGACGTAGTCAATTGACAATAGTGGTCGAACTAACCGTACTCGGCGGGTAATGGTGGACATAGGAACCATAGACGGTGGGTGGCAGAGGAATATGGCTGGGCGGTGGTTCAACGATGGTCGACCGAAATTCCAACGATGATCGGTAGTCGGGTGGAAGTCCGACGACGATCGATGGTCGGTGGTAGTTTAAAAGTGGTTGGCAGTCGGGTGGTGATCCGATGATAGACATATTGAAGTCCATTGGTGGTAGGCAGTTGCGTAGAAGTCCAGCGATGGTCGGAGTCCAGGCGGTGATCGGTTATGGTCGGGTGGAAGTCTGGCAGCAACCAATGGCTTGGTATTAGTCCAATAGTGGTCGGTGGTTAGGCAGTAGTCCGATGATGTTCGAGTGGAAGTTCGATGACGGTTGATGGCTTAGTTAAAGTCCAGGGTTGGGCGGTAGCCAGGTGGTGGTCCGACGAAGGTCTGTGGAGGTACATGGCCAGTCGGTGGTTCGGCGAAGGTCGACATAGGTTTGTCGGCGGTGCTGTTGAAGCTTTTGAAGCCTTAGAGTTCTCTCTTATCTCCAGCCAAAAGGTCCCCCTTCAAACCCCGAGACCCCTTTTCATGTGGGAAGAGGGGGACTATTTATAAATTTTTGAGAGTTGCATGCCCCGTAAATATGGAGAAGATGTGAGACACATTTGGAGTGCTCCATCGGACGACCAATATTAATCTTCCCGATCCTAGATTATTTTTCAAGTGTTTAAGTGACTTAATGAAGTTGGAATTCAGCTATCTTGGGCTCGTTGGATTCGTCTCATCCAGCTGTTCGATTCGACTTTAAGTATGTCATATTTGAATATCATTTTGTCATCAAATTAATGCTTTGAACCTTCTTAATACCTTTCGGACTCTTAATTTGGACCCAATTGGGCTCGGATTGGACCGATTTTGATGTCGTTGGGCTCATCTCATTGACGCATTCAGTTTGACTATAAGTTTGTTGAAATCAGAGTTTGGTTGGCCCCAAATTAATTTTGGAAATTTCCAGCTTGAATTTGCCTCAAGATTCGTGCACGATCAAGACGATTTTTGGTGACATATCAATTATTAAGATTACATATTTAAACAATAATAATAATAAGGAAGATATGCCACTTTGTACTTTGAGTCTTGTATTGTCAAATTTCATTTTAAAAATACATAAGAAAATTTGTGGCGATGTTCATTGTAACACCCGAAATCTGACAATTTAAAAAACAAACATTCATTATTTTTAATTGCATTGGGATCAGCTAATTTTGATGAGCACAACAAAACTTTAGCCGGAATTTTTTCTCTTAGAGAAAATTCTTCATATGTTGGTTATAACAAATAGATAAATTTGCTAATTAATTTTTTAATTTGGTGTTAGTTTCATATAAACTACCGACATGTGGGCAATTTTTAATTAAAAATGTACACACTAAGCTTGAAGATACCATTACAATTTATTTGAGGGCTCATTTAATTTTCTTAATTAAATATATATAAATATATATTTTAGTAAAGTTAATTTTTGAAGTTGGGTAAGTTGTTCATATTAGGGGTGTAACAACCAAATTTACTTAATTATAAAATTAATATCTAACTATTATGCTCATCATAAAACAACCCAAACCATGAGAGTAGAGCAAAACAGAAATCCATACTTCAACATTCTCTAAATTTGGAGAGATTATTAGGTGTGGAGACCGGACACAAAGAACCGTTAGGCTTTGTCTCTGTGACCTGTAAAAATACAGTGGTGAATAGTAAAAGTGTTGTCTGCGCTTGTTCACATAGACAATCTGGACGGCTCTCTATGTCTGGTCTCCGCACGTAATAATTTCTACTAAATTTGACCATGATTTTAGCTAATACATGAATTTCCCTTTTCATATTTTCATATGATGGGTGTCACATAAATTTACAAGTTTATGGTGTTACATATTTAATATTTTTGATTAAATTCATAATTTAAACCTAGAACCTCCCTCCAAATTTGTAAAAAGAAAAATGTCGTATCCCTTTTAATACCTTAAATACGTAGATTATGAAAGTATTAATATTATAATATATTTATCTCCCACAAGCATGAGGCCCGAAGAGACGTGTCATAAAATTCAAATTATATTTATTTTACCTAAGTAATTTCTCACTGGTTTAAATCATATGGATTATTGCTCAGTTTTTAAGTTAAGAACATGTGCATGTAAGTATGATTTTGTAAAAAATGGACAGATTTTTACATGCAGAATTTGAACACAGAGAACCGTTCAGTTTTGGACTGTGAATAGTAAAAGCGTAGTAAAAGAGCAGGGGAAAACAGTAAAAGCGCAATGGTGAACAATAACTGCACTTTATTGTTCACAGTCACAAAACCGAACGATACTCTTTATCTAAACTTCACACGTAATAATCCTTCGTAAAAATGGAGGGAACCAATTGCTTGCACTCAGTATTTATTATAATTCTCTTAAATTATTTAATGTGCAATAATTGGTCTTAATATACGCTATTATTTTTCATGGAATTCCTCTTGGCTCTTGTCTTTGTTAAAGCTTATGGAAAATGACTCGTTTGTTGACCTAAATTGTTATTCCTCGAAACTTTGGACACAACGATAACTTTTCTGATGAAGTTGAGAAGTAAAAAAAATATAAAAAGCATTGGGAAGGAAGAAGACGTACGCAAGTTGGGCTTTTTGGCCATGTGGGTTCTCCCCAATTGATGATTAGTAAATTAAAATGATTAACAGTTGCTTCGCACTCGCTTCCCATTTTTATTCTTGCAGTTTCCATCTGCTTGCTAGTTGGAAACATACTTGCATGAATATGTATGTCCATTATTTTAATAGAGATAATTATGCAGCCGTTGAAATAATTATATCAAATTATTATTCCTAAACTTCGATAGAGTTTCTTAGGTCTAATTACCTGTAGCAAATATTTGTGATCATTGGATTAGATGTTAATTATCTTTTAGAAAATGAAAAATTTTAATTTAGTTATATTGAGTGCCAAATCGATTCTTAATCTTTTTTAGGAAAATTTAAAGGTGTTTGTAATGTTTAAAACTCGTTTTTATTTCTAACTGCATTTAATTAACAAATGAGAGTTAGGGGGTCTTTATTCTATAAATATTGTTGTGACGTTTAGATACTTGATTGTGTCGCTATATTTGTCTATGAATAATACCCGACTTATACCAAATTATCTTCTAGACAAGCACTAAAAAAATTAAAGAGAGATTCGTCTCACTGTGAAGAGAGAGATAAACAGGGAGACAGAAGTGTAAAATATACTCAAAATATGTCAAGAGACTAGAAAATGTTCAAAGGATATAAATGTCTCCTCACCATTTGTTAATAAGGATTCGAGTAGTAATGACCATGAGTTGATGATCAGCTAAGTTTAGATGGTCATAGTCCTAAAACCTTGATAATTACATTTCTTGTTTCTACTTCGAGAGTCCTCAATGGTGGTGTGATGGCCTAAATGATGATAATGGATCTTGGGATATCACTTTCCATATAGACAAGTGTCTCCCTTGGAGTTGGATGAACCTGTAAAAGTTCTTGCTGTGCATTCTAGAATGACTCTTCAATTTGGTCATTTGGGTTGATTCAGGTTATTGCTGGTGAGTTCCTTTGATGGGCAGTATGACTGTTATGGCTATGTTCTTTATCCAAAAATTGCTAGGTACCTATGAAATACTTGGATGTACATGTACGAGTCTATATTTTTTTTGAGTCAATTGAACCTTTATAAGGTGAATCATGAAAATGAAAAGTGAATTAAAAGCGAGTATTTATTGCATCACATTAAAAAGGGAAGGTAAGTATAAGTTACTACTCAATAATCACTATAGACTTAAGTATTGTGCAGATTTCTCATTGTGACTATGATTTGGCTCCACTAACTTCCTTCTCTTATAAGAATTGACTTGATCTGCGTGATCAATGCACACTTAATTCCTTACTAAAAATTAGCTCACTCAGAAAAGGCATATATGGAACTTGTGAAGTTTGCAATGTCAATCATTAAGAGGGTGATTAAAACTACCCTCAAAGAGTAAACTATGGAGATGAAAGATAAGAAGTCTAGCTTACTAGTGAGTAAGATGGTGGCCATTGAGCTCAATGTACCTACGTGCATTAGGCATATTGGGATGACTGAATTGGTGCCCTTTGGGATAGTGAAGGTATTGTTGAGGAAAGAACTATAAACTATAATGCCATAAACTATGAAGCTACAATTGATGGAGTTGCCAACTATACTACTGTAAATATACCCATTTGCCCTCACAGGTAGCAACAATGTCGAATGCTCGCCCTCAAGATGGGTTCCATTGGAGCACTCATTTGGGGACCTTCAAAGTTCCAACTCGCCAAAGGGGATTCACGACTCTACTTACTCGAGCGTACTAAGGAGCTTGCTCTACACGAGATGAACTAAAGATCCTTCAATAAATCACCAATCACCACTACCTCTCTTACTAGCTCTTCCCTAGGATATTCTAGCTCACCCAACTCAGCTACACAAAGTTGCCTATTACAAGAACACTATAAGTACAATAATTGGCTATGAAACCAATTGAATGTGGAAATGTTACACCGAGAGGGGAGGGGGGGGGATTAGTGATTTAAAAATTTCTTCAAAAATTCTTTTGAATTAAAAACAAATTCAGATTTTATGTGAAATCATTTTGAATAAACAAAATAGATCAACTCACCACACAACAAGAAATAAGTATATTTTTTATATTTTTATATTTTGTAGAAAATTAATAACAATATTTTCTTTTCTTTTTCTTTTTTTAATTTTTTTGTAGCTTTTAAAATAAATATGAATAAAAATCAATGACAACAAACTTCTTTCATAGATATAACCATAAAAAAACCATTGTACTGAAAGTAAAATTATAGTCAAGTAAACTATGGAAGAAAGAAAATATAAACTAAGATTTTTATAGTGTTTCGATCAACCTGATCTATATCTTCTCCTCAAAGATTTTCTATTTGGGTATTGCACTAACATAGCGACTCTCTTTCAACCCATTGTAGGTGGAGAAGCCCTTCTCCCTTTCCTCAGATAGAGCATGCACCTTTACACACTCTTCAAACATGAAGAATCACTCCTTTCACTTACTCGGTCTGATAGAGCAGCACTGTCCTCCTTTCACCTCATTAGTCAGGTGGAGTCGTCCAGTCCTCCCTTCACCTCCTCGATCTGGTGGATTCACTACGTCCTCCTTTCATGTCCATAGTCTGATGGAGTTATCATGTCCTCTTATCACCTCTTCAGTCCAATGGAGTCAACAATGATATTTGTCCGCAAAGAAACTTCTCTCAAGGGACACACCAACATAATTCGAGGACCTCAAGTGTAGGTCACCGGAAGAAGCCATTTTAAAACAACTCTCATACTCCCTTCAATCCCTCAAGGATCATCTCCCTCACACAAAAACTTACCCTCTCTCTCTCTCTCTCTCTCTCTCTCTCTCTCATTTACTCAATGCTCTCTCATAGAAGAAATAAAAACCCTTGACAACCAAAAGACCCTTTTAAATTTATAACAAGAGTTTATCTAGAGGGCTTCAAAAAATTTAATTTTTAATTCAACCTCTTCTGTTCATATAATACGATACACATATCATACAGTATGATTATTTCATTCTCCACTACACTATCCAAGATCATCCCATATACGCTACCAAAAAGTTAATGTTTCCGGAGTAGTTTTATAGCAGTGGCTTTAAAACCACCACTATAGATAGATATAGCAGTAGTTTTAACCGCTCCTAAATTCATCGTCAATGTTGATAATATTTTGTAGTAGTGGACCACCGACTCTTCCAGTCTACCCCTTTCCACTCCTCTTTTTTCCTTCAACTTCGCCACCTTTGTGTGATAGGCAGAGTTTTGAATGAGTCGCCAAAAAGATTCTTCTCCTCCTTCGATGATGTGCCTTCCTGTCAGATATGAAATTTCGCCTCCTTAAGGCAAAGCCAGACTCCTTCCTCATCATTTTATGTTCGAGTGGAAGCAATGACCACAACAAGAACTAACTCATCGCGAAGGTAGCCATTCTTCCTTCCTTCCACACGCATCTTCGGCTAAATCCCATAAATCTGCTCAACCATAAAGAGGAAGAAAGGCGATTTTGAGGAGGAGATGTCGAATCCACCCATTATGATGCGTCTCCCTGCAGAAAGTTTTGGATGGGCTATTTTTGAATTTTGAGCAAGCGATGCTAAATCCACCCATTCTTCCTTCCTTCCCCACGCTTTCTTAACCCAAGTGTTTTTGTAAAGAAAGTATTTTATTGATATTTATAATTTGATCATAAAATTTGATTTTATGGCATTATATATTTTTTAATTTATTCTAGCTACCCTTTAGCAGGGGTTTTAACACCTGCTAAAAGCACTGCTAAAGCCCTCCTATAGCAGCACTCACGGAATCACTTCTAAAGCCTTTCTAGCGAATACAAATAAAGCAGATTTACAATGATTTCTAAATCACTGCAAAAAAGTTAGTAGGTGTTTAAATTGTTGTAGTAAGTCCCCAAAAGTGCTACGACAGCCTAATTTATTAGTAGTGATGATTAGTTCAATTGAATAGTAATTCATATATGATGAACACCAGAATGATTTATTATTATCCAGAAGGTTGCATTTTCGATCATCCAGCACAATCATGATCATATCATATGATCATCAATCTTAATTAATCATAATTTGATTGCTTAATCATAGTGATTAAATTAGGCAAGAATTTTTTAACAACATGTAGTATGAACTAGTTTGTATAGTATGATTAGAATAAATTTAAAAATTTAAATTATTACATAATTTAAATCATCATGGGGTTGCCAAATATAGATGATTGTGATGTATGATGTTCTAATCATTATAGCCCATTATAAATTAATCTTATTTAATTAAATGTTTTAATTAATTTTAAATTATATTAATTATATAGTATGGTCAAGATCGTTTACTACGATATTTAAAAAAAATTAAATATTAAATTGCATTCCTCATTGTGTGAGTGTGTATGTTTGCTAAACTAACATACACCTACTATAAAAATAAATTGAAGAAATATAAAAATTTTAGACTCTTTCAAAAAGCAACTAACAAACAAGACATTTTCTTGAGCATTGATTTATTTTTTGATGGTGCTTTGTTTATGTTGAACATGAAAAGTTTGTAATGCCCAGAAAAAGGCATGCAATGTATAAAGGAGGGATAATTTAATAAAATTCAATAATATCTATAATCATCAAAACATAAGGTCAAGCTCTCGGATTACAATAATCTCCTTTTTCTTGATGATGACAAATATTATTGGTTGGAAATTTTATAATGCAAGTTAATTTTTAATTTCTTGTTGAGTTCTTCCCCTCACTAACTGTTTTCTTTTAAAAAAGTGGATAGATTTTAATTTTTAATTTTTTATATTTTAACTTTTGAAACAACATAACACATAAAGACTAAAAATAAAAATGCACTAATAATTGAAAGACTGGAACAACCAATACTACTTACTCACCCTTTTGACATCACCAAAAAGAGGAACTATAGACATACTACATTATAGAACAAAATAAAAGACAAAAAATAAAAATTACAATCAAACACACAACAGAAAACAAACACAAATAAATAAAAATTATGCAAACACATAATAAAAAACAAACATACAATCACAATTTAAGGAACCAATACTTCAATTTTTCTAAGCACTAATGTCAATGACACTAAGTCTAGTACTTAGCATGCTAAATGTGTCATAGTTTAAGTGTTTGGTAAAGATATCTGTCAATTGGTTTTCAATATCAACATGAAGTAGTTGTACATTACCCTTGGTTACATGACCCATAATAAAGTGATGTCTAATATCTATGCGTTTAATAAGTGAAAGTTGAATTTGTTATCTTAAAATATAAATTGCACTAGATTATCACACATAATAAGGATTGTACCTATAGGTAGACAAAAGTCAAGAATCTATTGCTCTGGCTATAGGACTTAGGTAACACAACTTCTAATTGTTATATACTCTACTTTAGCACACTACAAGAAAAAAGGTTATTAGCGACCATCAAAATTGGTCGC
Organism: Dendrobium chrysotoxum; assembly: GCA_019925795.1. NCBI lineage: Eukaryota > Viridiplantae > Streptophyta > Magnoliopsida > Asparagales > Orchidaceae > Dendrobium > Dendrobium chrysotoxum. The sequence continues at coordinate 46,697,102 of CM034298.1, read as the reverse complement.
TAATAAAGATAATATGGTCGCTAATGCGAATAGTGGCCAAAAAATTCTGGGGCACTTGTTTGTCGCAGTAGCCTCATTGTTTAGGCTTTTAGCGGCCAAAACTTTTTTTGGTTGCTAAATTAGTGCCCACTAATTAGTATTTGAGTCTAAAATTTTACATTTTAGTGAGCTCTTTTTTTACGCTATTGATTATTTATTTGGATGCTATTTAGTGATTTTAATTATTAATTTTATTTATCACATGTTTAATAGAGGTAAAAATAAAAGTTGGTCACAAAAAAAATCAACCAAATAAATCACATGCCCCTTTAATTTCATAAAATGTGATTATTTATGGATATTAACTTTGGTCATATTTAGTAAAATCTATTGCTTACCAATTATTATACCTTAGCTAAAACATTTAAGATCAATCAATCACTCCTTGATATTATCACACCTAATTATTTCTCATTAATTAGACAAATAAAATTCATAATAAAGAAAAAAAATCACTAAATTTATTACATTGAGGTAACAAAATTAAAAAAAAAATTGAATAAAAAAAATTCATTCATCAATATAGTAAATAAGGATTAGCTAGAAGAAAACGAAAATTGTACTCATTCGTATACTTTTAAAAAATTCATTCATCAATTAAAAATACAAAATATGATCTTTGAAATCTCAATCCTAAAATGTTAATGTTTACAAAATAATCAACAATAACTTCTATAGCTGAACCTTGCGAAGATCGTCTGCCATGACGCTATCGTAATAAGAGCTGGTCTAGCAAGGAATCTCACTCCCATAGTAAAAGTTGTCACCTTATTCCACATGTTGTAATCCTTGGTTACAACGCCATGAGCAACCCTGCATGCCCATTACCATCTTCAGTTACCTCTACCAACATATTACTTTTCAAAGCAGTATACAAGCAAATAACTTGTGAGCACTACAGTCTTACCAAGGCTGAACATTCCCATTCCCAATCCAGCATCCAAAAGTATGGAGATGGACTTTGCAACAATTGCAGGCATCTCAATATTCCATCTGCGCATCAATTTAGATGGTTAAAAAAAGAACTTTTTATAGAAGATTATAAGGACAAGGATAATCAATCAAAAGATGAAAACATAATATATCTACCTGTAAGTAAAAAACAAAATGTTGCTTCTGCTTCCTTTGTCATCGATATGGTCTATTAAGTATTATCATGCATGTCAAGAATCTTCAAGAATATTATGGTATACAGAAGGAAAAAAAAAAAAAAAAAAACCAAACAAAACAAAGCAAAAACAAAAGGAAAAATAAAAAAACAATTATTAGCACCTTTATTAATAAAACATTTTATTTGCGTTCAACTTGTATTCAACTTGATAACGATTAACGAGGGAGCCAAAATGGGGAAAAAAAACTGACTAATAAAATTATTATCATTTGTGTAAAACTAGATAATTAATCAATCAAGATTAAAAAAAAAAAAACATGCCGCTATCTCCATTGTGTTTATTCATATAGATTAAAGTTAAAAAAAAAAAAAACTATTTATACTCCAGCATCAAGTTAACTATCTCCATTGTGCTTTATTCATATCAACTAAGGCTTCGTTTGGGACGGTTTTTTTATTACTTCTTAAAGCAGCTTTTTAATATAAAATTTTTATTTGTTGTACTAAAAAGCTACTTTAAGAAGCAGTAAGAAAGCGGTCCCAAACGAAGCCTTAATCTATTTTATGGAGATACGTATTGACACCAGAGCCACCTGCAAACTCCTATGGATGTGGAATGGTGATGAAGATGGCTTCAGGAGGAAAGCATGAACAGGGACATAATTGTTGATCTTGAATAAATCATAAAGCCCACTACGACAAAATAAGAAACACCGCCTAAACTCGGCAGTTCAGGATACATAGTAATTGGAGAAACAATTTCTCAAATAATTTCTTATTAAAAAATAATAATGAGCTGCTTGTTTATAGAACAGACACTATATATATATATATATACACTGCAGAAAAAACAACAAATATGATCTTGTTCTTGAAAACATGCTGCAGCTCCACAATCCACGACACTTACTGTCTACAGGAAACAAAAGAATAAAAAAGAAAACAAAGCATCAACTTCATGATATTTTTATTAAGTTCGCTGATTGGCTCTATATCTATATAGAGCCCCGTTATATAAACAAGCAGCTTATTAGTTTTCTTTTTTCGATAAGAAATTCTTAGAGCTTGTTCTCCAGTTACTCTATTCTGAACTAAGGAGTTTAACTTATGGTTCTTATGCCGTCATCTATGATTTCACTAAGATCAACGATCCTGTCCATGTTTTTGCCTTCCTCTTGAAGTGGTTGTCAACACCATTCCCAATGAATAGGAGTTCGCAGCCAGCTGCGGTGTCACTTATGCTAAATATTTGACATGAATAATTTTACAAGCTAGTGTTGTATAATCATCCATTATTCTTGTGCTATTTGTTCAAACACTCACTTCGCTTAGTAATTTGTTTAACAGCTTTACTCAGTTGTGTTAATTTTATAGGATCTTATTATTGTAGCTTTTCCATCATAACTAGGTTGTGTAATATTTAAGTTGGGAAAATTTTCATAAGAAAATTCTCTAGTGTCAAAAAGATTGCACGCTTAATTCCCCTTCACAAAAGGTCCAACTCATCAAACAAACTCAGCCTATAGTATTGTTTATTCAAAGCCGGCACAAGTAGAAAGTGCAATAACTTCTAGCTAATATAATGAGTTGGAGGTGACTTCTAATACTCACAAACCTAGAGGTATTATGAATGAAGGAAAAACTACTGAATTGATACATGGCAAAATGATTTTAGAGTTTAGCTCTATAAGAAATATAAAAGAATAAGAACAGCAGAATTGAAAGTATATGAAAAATTACCATTGTTTCTCATGCTGTAAGCCTATCCTGATGATCATATTGAACAAGCTTGTCAAGAAAATCTATTGCTTGCATTAACTTCAAGAGTTTGGGAATAATTTTTCAATGAATGAACTCCGTGGGAAAATTTATCCTTGGCACAAAAAAAAAATTCAAAGGTACGACGTACAACCTTTAGAGATACCAAATGCTGGTTGTCAGCATTAATAAATTTAGGCCATGGTTTCCTGCTGTGCCTACAAGCAATATACAAGCAAGCATGAAGAAAACTATAATACAAACACAGAAATTAATCAACCTTGCAAAATAATATTTAGCAAAACCTATGTGCCCATTGCCACCTAAACAGAGAAACGGACTAAATTATAAACAAAAATGTGTAGTTCTTGATAAAAAACCTTCCAACCAATGCCTCAAGATGAGGATCAAGTTCTAATCGATATTTGTTTAAGTAAGCATTTAACTCATATGTTCTTAGTACCTGCCAGAAAAGTCACATAAACATACTTGATCAAGCTAGCCTAAGGCCTTGAATAATAAGAGAAATTGTATAACAATAAAATAAACCTAAACAAACAGTACTTTACATCCACACAAGCAACTGATAATAAGCATAGGTTATATTCAGGTTAAGAAAATAGTGACAATAAGTTGATCACAAACAATTACATTGATATTATGTTTCAAAGAAAGGAAGAAGGTTATGGTAACGAGAAGCTATACAAATCTCAATCAAGTGGGTGGATAATGAGGCAGTGTTATATATATATATATATATATATATATATATATATATATATATATATATATTACTTTAGTAATGATAGAGCTCTTTTATTAGGATCTCACTGATAGTAAGCTGATTTTTGAAGAAGAGCAAGAATCTTAGATAAAAAAGTGTGGATTGGTCTACTACTAACTACTGTCTTTTTTTGTCAGAGGGAGTGCAAGAAGAGCAGGTTGAGTTGACTAACCATAACAAAACATTGCTGATGAGAGAGTTATTTTATTTTTTGACTATGGTAGGAAGAGGTTTGATTGGGAGATGGGAGGGGGGGAGTGGGCTGTGATTTTAAAGGTATAACAATAACTAGATGGGAGACCTCTTTTGGCCGTAGATGGTAGAGGATTGGGCTGTAATTTTCTGGTAGCGTGTTGTGATATAGGACAGGGTGTGCTTTGAGTTGGGCAATCAAAACAAGATATCACTTATGACAGACATCTTAAGAAGAAGCACATTGACATTGATTGGTACCTTGGCAATTTTTACAAGCTTGTCTTGGCTATCATGTCCACAAAAAAATGGTTCTTTGCGAAATATCTGCAACAAAAATGAAGGCTATTGGCAATGTTACACACTAGAAATAGATAAATCAATTATAAGCCCATAAATGCAAATAATTAAAAGAATTCCAGGTTATTATCATATTTCCTACAAGAGGTATTAAATTTTCTAGCCTTAGAAGATGCTCACCATTCCAGCAAAATTGCAACCAAGGCTCCACATGTCAAGAGAATAGTCATAATCTTGTAGATCAACAAGTAGTTCAGGGATTCCCATATGATCATATCTGTACAGAACTGACAATGAATATGATGAAGGTTCTTCTCTGATATGACCATTATACATTATCTTTAGTTATTATATTTTAATGCGATGGGATACCAAACAAAGAGAAAAGCTTACTGGAGATGAATTGTCATATGAAAATAATAGAAGAAACTTGAAGGCAGCATTCCATATAACTAAAGTAAGATGATATAGAAGATTCAATTGAGCTAGTTGATTCAGGAGAAGTCCCTAATGACTTGGCATCATCTTCCTAAAAATACAAGAAAAACATAACCTCTGCCTCGTATGTTTCTAAGAGCATCTTTCCCCACATATCATCGTAAGTGGCTGATGGCTGTGAAGTAATGTTCTCTTCCTCAACATATGGAGCATCAGTTCTAGCACCAGCAAGAAATTCATTAACCTGGTACCACAAATGTACAATGAGACAATTGTATGAAGAAAATCCTCACAAGTTGAATATCATTTGAAAACAAAGAACTAGAAATTAAGAAAAAAAAGACTATTAAACTAAACCTGATCAAGGAATTAGGGAGATAGTTGATTGAAAATAGCATAGCAATGAAATTGCAAATAAACAGTTTTGACATATCAAATAGCTTACTCTATCCATTGCTGGTGCATTTCTTTCTGACATGCCATCTCTAGATTTGCTTCACAAGCCATTGCCAGGTCTGGATCATTAGAGTTGACCACTAGAAGTTAAGCTTTAGATCATATACAAGATCAGAAATTCCAGTAGTTATAGCTGGATCTGAGAAAATACATTTCCTCCATTCCAAATAATAATATAAAATAGTCACCAAATCTATAATTCCATAATAAATTTAAGAACCGATATTCAATTCTATAATGATCTAAATTCAAAGCATGAAGATAAAATCCAATGTTGTAATGAATTTGATAAAATCTCTATCACACAAACAAAACAATCACAAAATAGTTTAGATGCTGGAACAAAGATAGAGATCACCAAATAAAAAATCCACAACTCATACTAGCAATAGAAGAATTATCGCTACAAAGTTGGTATCAAAACTTGTATACACTCAAAGAATCCACATCTAATAACACACAAGAACAAAGAGAAAACATATATTGTACTCAAATAATTAATGAATTTATATCACAAGAGTCATGTTTATAATCCAAAAATCCAAAAATACAAAAATAAACAATTTCTAATAATCCGACAAGTCAAAGCCTCACACTGCAAGTTTAAATTCAGGAAACTTGGATTTCGTTAAAAACGAGAAGTTTTCAACTTTTGATTCAATGAAAACAAAAGTTTCCATGCCAAAATTATGTTTCTAACAACGTTCAAATTTCTACTACGGGAATATATCACAAATAGAGAAAACAACCATGTGTTAAAACCAGGAATTGGATGCAATAAAATAAGGTCATTCAATAGCTAAATTGAAAGAGACTTAATAACATTATAGTTTCAAAAAATAGAAATAAATCAGATCCCTAGTCATCATTTTCTTCATTTGAGAAGTCTGAACCTACAATAAGAAATTTATAATATTAGTTAAATAAAATTTTCAATCTTATTAAGTGAACTTTAATGTGCTTATTCTAAATACTTACCATCATCATTAGGGGGTTGCATGCCCATTTTTTCTGCTACCATTTTTAACCAATCTATAGTTTTTTGTTTAGATTTAATGATCTTACTCTATTCCTCATATTTCTCTTGCATAACTTTTAAACTGGTTTCAAGCTCGATCTCTCTCGGATGATGCATTTGATCTGACAATTTTAGTTTTCTTTATCGGCTTTGGCCCATAACCAAGGACATGAATATATGAAGATGTTTCACCTAAAACCTCAACAAAAATTATTGTCTCATCAACTATTCCTCTATCGTTAATAATTTTCTGACGGATTTTCATCATCTTGTCCTTTATGTTTTAATAAAAATCAACACAAAAATAATGAAATATTACTAATAAAGATATTCTAATAAATTTAATTTATACTAAAATGGTTTGCCCGACAATCTTAAGAAACCCATTTCTTTTCTTTATCTGTAAACTCCTCATTGTATAATTCAATTCTTCTTAATTTCTACACCATAACAAATATGTCTCACAAATTAATAGTTTTCAAAATTTAAGCAATTAAAAAATTATAGACACTTGGTCATACAGATGTGCTATAAGGGATTTTGTGCCCATTCTGTGAACGAACTTCAACATCAAAAGATTCTTAGTGCTTGATTCCGATTTTTTTCCTATATTAAATAAATTATTCAACATAATAAAACAAATAAAAAGCAAGTAGCAACAAAATTTGATCTTCATATGCTTGAAATTTAAACATTTTAATATGGTTGTCTTTCATACATATGTCCATCTCATTTTGGTCATATTATCTTTCATTTTTTTTGCCTCATAAAATCATTACATGATAAGAAGTTTTATTTATTACTAATAACAATATAAGTAAATTAGCAAACTAATAGTTTCTTTTAAGTTAAAGACATACCTTAAATGTTTTTGAGTCAAAAATTATATAACCAAATCCTATCATCAGGCCTCTCAATAAGCTCTATGTAAGACTTTTTTCTTGCTAACATTCCACTTCTAAGTTTTTTATAATGTACATAAGCCTTTGAGCGAAAATCAGAAAATCTCTTGCTCATTGTGTGCATCACATAGTCCTTTACATGTGATTCTTCAACGGACAAATTAATCTTTACCTACAAAAAATTTTGCATGAGAATCATATTACAAAAATAGAAAATGAATGAGCAATTTCTTCCATATATTGTAGAGAAACTTAATTTCACCCCTTCTAGATGCTGACAAATATAATAGGTAGATAAGTAGACTTGTATAAAATCATTTATTGAAACCAAATCCTCAGAAAACATGATATCTAGCAAGAATCAGCAAGTATCTGACAAAATTGTAGATGAACTGGATAGAAGAAACTAAAGTAGAAATATAAAAAAATACCAAACCTGCTAATTTGAAACCAAAAAAAAAAAAATCCCAAAAGGTCTAACAATTTTTTTCGAAGTCACTAAACTCAGAAAGTGGCAAGATTCATCACATTGAATGGTGTAGGACCTCCATCAGATTCCAACATAGAAAATGAAGTTTAAATTTGAACAATACACTATGAAAAAACTAACTACAAATTAAAAAGGTCTATCACCATACAATACATACCAATCTCCCAACTATTATGCTCTTCGGTCTTCTTCCCCAAACCCAAAACCCAAAAGCAAACGAAATCCAGATTCCAAATCTATCATCCTTGAGAAATATTCAGTTTTAAAAAAGGCATTCAAAATTGATCAGAGAAGCCCAAATCAACTATGTAAAACATTGCATCCATCCCAAACAAACTCTTAGTCACAAAATTTCAAGAATTATTATGGAAATGTTATAAACACTTTAATTCCTAGCACTCCAAGAAAAATAATAAGAATTATAGTTAATAGTTTTTTCTATTTTTTGGTAGCTTTTATCATGTCTAAAAGGCCAAATCCTCTCACAATAGAAAAAATAATGAAAGAAGACCAATTAATACAAGACACTAAAAAATTATAAAAAATGCATTAAAATCTCAAAAATTGCAAAAATTATCCTGAGATGTGATAGAAAAAATTGAATAAAAAGCCATTGAAACAATTTACATTACCAATTTTTCATAAAAAGAAATACTATTCATAAATGGAATTGCATTACAGATAACAAATAACTAAAATTATATTTAAAGATCTTACCATTAATTTTTTAAAAGTATTTCTTTATCGGTATCACTAATTTGATTTCATCTTTCGACTTGCATGGGTGTAAATTTTCTAATGATTATACTCGCCTCTCTAGATAACATTGAGTGATGCTCTCCAATTGGCTTATTCAAGCCATTTGGAATGAATATTGATATCTTACATTTAGTTCTATAAAACTCCTCTAGTACTACACCTCTATTTGGACCTCTTTTTTTTTAGCACTTGAAACTATGAAAAAAAAAATTAACATTATTCTCAATATTAAATAAAAAAGTCATTTATATTCATCATAATTATTAAATTTTACCAAGCCATATGTAATGATACCAGTGATAGTTTCCTCTTTCTCTGGTGCAGATGGATGAGGTAAACCTAAGCTATCATCTATTTGAGATGGTTCTCCTATAGATAAATCTCCTTCAATTGATACATGTAAATAGTTAGACATAAGAGTATCTATTACAAAAGAAATTATATTTATCAAAGGATAGTGTTTAAGCTTGTAAGTGCAAAAAACATTAAAAAGAATTTACCCTAATATGTTAAAAAAATACCAACTTATCATTATTAGTAGTAGAAAAATATGAAGCATCTTTTTTCAATATAGATTGCACATTATTACTAGTTGACTGTGCAAACAAATGTGAGTAATTTGCAATTATTTGAGAGCTTATCCATTTTCCCGGAGCCATGAAGTAATGAACTATAAAATGAAACAATAAAGACAAATATTATTGAAAAGCTAAGATAACATTTTATTAAGATATATGAAACAAATAAATTGAAAGAACAACCTAGTCATTATCACTATCAATGTTAATATATACATCAACATCATCTTCACTACAATATTCAGCAAATGTTGTATCATATTCCTCTACTTCATCTTTATCGCACATAAAATTAGTAGTCTGAGTTGGTTGTACATGCACATTTTCCACATAATCTAAAATTTGTGGCTCTAAATATTCCCTGTGCAAGGGACCAATCTTACCAAAATCATCTTGAAAGATCATATTATTTTGCTCATTATGTTGAAACGACATATTTTCATTTAGCTTATCAGTGTTAAGTTGATATTCATTAAAGTAATTCATGAGTGTGGGATCAAATAAATGCCTATGCTGCACTTTCTATACAACATGCCAATAAGCTCTTAACTTTGTATATTGAACGTAAAATACTTGAGTTACTTTACCAGCTAATACATAGGGATCATTATCATACCAAGTTTTACTTATATTTGTAGATGTGAAATCATCGTCAATTACAATGGGCTTTTTATGCTCAAGATCAAACCATTTACAGTTGAACAATACTACTTGATTTCCATCATTATAGCTCAAATCAACTACATCTGTTAAATCCCTGTAGAAATAAATACTTTCATCTTTATGACAACCATGAATTGATACACCACTATTCTGAGTTAACCTTTGAATGTCATGTTGGTTAGCTAGAAACTTAGCTCTATTAACAATGCACCCTGAATATACATTAACACGAATATCTGGAACCATTGCTAAAGAGTAAAGATCTTCGTTACCTTCCAATGATCCATCAAGATTCAAGTTCTTCATTTAGAAGCAAGTCAATAATCAAGTTTTGTGAGATTATTAACATTAGAAAAAAGTTATAAATATAAACAGTAAATTAAATTAAGAAATTGAGTATCTCACTCTTTGTTCAAAGCATAATGAAAACTGCTCTTTCTTCGCTTTGTTGCCACATCTTGAATAAATAGATCTTCTTTTCTTAGTTCATTCTCATGTTCATTGACAGATTTTTTATGAAATTTAATTACATATCAATATATTTTTTTTGTAAATAAAATTTATTATAATCAAAATTTTAGTTAATTACGTACTTGAGGTATGACTTTATCTCTTCGCAATTATTAAGAACATATAATCGAACTAAATTATACTCACTATAAGATAATGTAGTGAAGAGTGGTTAACCAAAAGGTTGAAACTATCTTGAGAAAATTAAAATTTGATTTTCATGCAAATGAACATCATCATTATATTCTTCATCTTGATTATTTTTAGTCTTCATGCCACGGAGGTATCTAGAACAAAATGTTAATGCCTCATTAACAACCTAAGCTTTTACAATTGATCCTTCAGGGCAAGCTCTCTTCCTAACATTCCCTTTATGAACACTTAGATTTCTAGCATGTAAAAAAATTTTAATCAAAGTTTGTGCAAATAATCAATAAAAATATATAAAAAATAGAAGTTATTACCATAAGAAGTAACCTTTCAATTTGATACATTCACCTATACTGAATAGGTCTAGAAAGCCTAGCCTCATACGACAAGCGAACAACCAAGTGAACCATAATGTCAAAGAAAGTAGGTGGAAATATAATTTCAAATCGACAAATTGTATTGATGATCATATATTCTAATTTCTCCAACACATCCAATCACAATGTCTTAGCACATAATATCCTAAAAAATATTGACAAATCACTTAAAGCATTATGCACATCCTTATTTAGATATCCAACCAATCCTAAAGGATTGGTTGGACAATCATGTCTTTTTAATCCCATAAGCTTACCATTTTGAAAATGTACTAATCTAGATATATTTGCTGCCTAACCATCTGGAAACATTACTGACCTAACAAAGTTTACAAATCCTTCTATCTCTTTTGGAGATAGTGTGTAAGAGGCTAGAGGTTTAAGATACTTCTCACCTTACTTTCATAAATGCAACTCTTACCGTATGCCCATATCTTGTGGATCCAAACGAGCTTTCTCTATATATTTTGTCTTTCCTTCTATATTTAATAACGTCCCTAAAATATTGTCACAAATATTCTTTTCCATGTGCATTACATCAAGATTATGACGTAACGTGAGACTTCTCTAATAAGGCAACTCAAAAAATACTTTTTTTGTCCAAGTTGATTCATAAAGGTTATGTTTTCTTTTTTTTGCAGCTAGGATGCTTTCCAAACTTAACATCCTTTAGTGATTCCATTTTTGATGATATTTCATCTCCTGATAAAGCTTGAGGTCTCACTCTAACTTCGTGCTTGCCATTAAACTTCCTACTATTCCTCCACTTGTGCTCTTTAGGCAAGAAGTGTCTGTGACCCATTTAACCAATTCTGTTTCGCAAATATTGTGAAGAAGTTTCACTATCACATCTTGGGCAAGCCTTGTAACCATGTACTTTATGGCTCGACAATATACCATATGCTTGAAAATTAGTTATAGTCCATAAAAAGAGCAATATGCATTTGAAAGGTATTCGTACTTATAGAATCATAAGTTTTTATACCATTCACCCATAAGTCATTTAATTCTTCTATAAGGGGCTTTAAATACACATATATGTCTTTCGCAGAAGCAATTGGACTAGGAATTAATAGTGTCATAAACATAAACTCAGATGACATACAGTTCCAAGGAGGTAAATTATATGGCATAAGAATGATAGGCTACATGCTATAAAAAGTACTCATATTACCAAAAGAATTGAATCCATCTAAAGCTAATCCATGGCATACATTACGAGAATCATCTATAAACCAAGGAAAGCTAATATCAAAATCCTTCCAAACTTCAGAATCAACTGGATGCCTTAATACAATTTCATCCCCAAACTAAAATTCTTTATGCCACCTCATTTCATGAGCAGTTTTTCTTGACATAAATAACCATTGTAATCTAGATGTAATGGGAAAATAACATAGATTTTTATGAGAAATATTCTTTCCTTTTCCATCATTAAATTTCCATCTTGGTTTCATGCACCTAGGACATTCTTCATTATCCTTATAATCTTTCCAAAATAAAACACAATCATTTTTACAAGCATGAATCTTTTCACATCCCAGTCCAAGGTTTGGTAGAATCTTCCTTTATTCATAATATGATGATGGAAGTGTTTCACCCTTTGTCAAGAAAGATTTTATGAATTGAAGGATCATCTTGAATGATTTATTTGTCCAGTGATTAAGAACTTTAATGTGTAGTAACTTTACAAGAGCAGACAATATAGATAAATCTGAACTAGGGTATAAATCATATTGTACATCCTTCAAAAGTCTATCAAATATAGTTGTTTTATCTTTGTCAATAATATTATCACCTTCCCCAATTGGTTAATTATTGGGAGAAGAGTTCAAGAAAGTTCCCCTATGCATATCCTCTAAGATTTCTTGCATCTCATCAACCTCTTCGTTTGCATTGTTATGATCATTCACATCACTACTACCTAAATATACATCACTAAAAGCTTGACATTTTTCCCCATGACATCCACTCAATATATTATGTTTGCATTCCATTAATTAGTAAATGGTTCTCTACAACATTATAAGTCTAAAAAATGATATTAGCACAATATCAACATGGGCACTGAATCTTCTCCTTTTGATGTTTATTTTTGTGGGCAAATTTAATAAATGCAGCGACTCCATCCTTATATTGTCACAAACATTTATCGCTGAGATTAATCCAACTTTTATCCATTTCTTTGACCAAACAAAATTACGAAGCAAAAATAATTATTACATGACTAATCTTCTACCCCTTTTCAAATTTTTTTTTTAATTTAGCTAAATATTCATAAATAATATGCTTCAAATCATTTCTCATTTGAAACTTTTTTGGTGAAGATAATAAAAAATTTAATATCATTGGAATGGCATGAAGTTTGAGGAAGATAATAAAAGTTTATTGCCAACAATAATGATAATCTCTCTATTGCTTATAAAATTTGGATGATATTTCAATATTTTGGGAATCAATGTCAATTATCAAAAGGAATAAGTCTATCAAAACAAACATCAAAATTTTAAATATTTTTATAATTAAAATCGTTAACACTCATTTTTCATCTAATGAAACAACTCTTAAGTTAAAGAATATAAAATAAAATACAGCATTTTTTTTTTACTTTCTGGCTTATCTCTTTTTTGTGTTTTTTAAATTCTTAATCCGAATTTGTAGTTAACATTATAACGATGTTTTCATATTATCCTTTCGATTGAATTTGAAAATTTGAAAATCATTATTCAGCACATGAATGTAAGATAAATATAACCTGATACTATTATTTAGATGATGGTAAAGATCTGGTAAAACAAATAAGTCAAGTTCAAGACGGTTTCGAACAATATACAAACACATTTTTATATAAAAACAATTGCAAACAAATTAAATGGCTCTTCATCTTGATTAATATTTCTGTGTACCTATTTGATTAATATTGATGCTTACCCTATGTTATTTTTTTTTGCTTTCAAAAATTTCTTGTAACTCTTAACCTATACTTCATTGGTTAGCCAAGCTGTCCTATTGTAAGCATGGACTATTGATGACATTCCTATGAGTACAACCCTATCCTCTTAAAGAACCTATAACAATCCATAATGTTAGATAATACCATGGAAATGGGGGGCAAGCATACAATAAAGGAGATCATAAAATTTTTTAAATGAAAGAGGAAGAACAATATTAGAGATAACCTGAGAGGGAGAAATTGATGGAGGCAAGTTTGCGGGATCATCTGAATAACTTTGAGGATGGAAACTCATATCAGCATGCAAAGGAGAGAGGTGGAGTCATGGTCGGCCGCTAAATGTTGAGTCAGTCGATTGCGATTAGAGGTCATCGCAAAAGAGCAAAACCTAATGAAAATGGGAGTAGCGAAATTGAGAGCAGCCCACATGCGTGAGATGATGAGATTGCGAGAGTCAAACCCTGCTAAGGGGTGTTGCCCCTTTGGACTCCTGACATATCTGAGAAGGTATGATGATCAAAGATATGAATAAATAGGGGTTGAGCCAAATTCAACAAAACTGCAACATATATTTTGTGAAAATTGAATGATTAATCAATTACATCATTTTGATTTTTTTTGCAAACAAATTATCCATACTTCAACCTAAATTTTGTTTATAAATAATTGTCATTATACATAATGTTAATAATATTTTAAAAATGTATTACGTACTCAAGTAAAAAAAATCATTAGTCCCTAAAATGACACACACACACACACACACACACAAAAAAAAAAAAAAAATATATATATATATATATATATACCTATGGGAAAAAGTTTATAGATTTTTAGCGACAAAATTAACACCCAATTTTTCTTTTTGGTGGCTAATATCAAGCTTCCTTATTATTTAGAGGCCTTAATTACTTTTGGCCACTAAAAGATATCTTTGCTGACCATTTTCTTTTTGTCATTATTTTTATGGTCGCTATTGACCCATTTTTTTGTAGTGCAGTGGACAACGTTGTATAGTTGTATTTTCTACTAGATCAAGAAACTAAAAATTATCCTATAAATTGGCAAGTTTTAGATGTACTTTTCTTACCTACTCTGCACCTAGTAAAATTTGAATATGAATATCCTACCAAGTCAAAAGTGAAATGTTTCCTAAGATCCAAGTGCCTAAGTTTTGGGTGGCTATCATATATCTTAGACTTATCTTAATAATAATCATGTAAGATTCCTTATAATCAACTCAAAACCTAGCACATAAATAAACATTAAGCATGATGTATGGTCTATCAGTAGTCAGGAGGAGCAGTGATCCTATAATCCCTATATATTTCATTTGGTCAATGGATTGCCATCCATATCCTTATTTAATTGGGTGGTTGGGTTCATCGATGTATTCATTCTCTTATTACCTTTTATATCAAATTTCTTTAAAATTTCTTTAAAATTTCTTTAATATATTTTATTTAATTAAGAATGATTCTATGTTATCTTTATTTCGTACTAAACCCAAGAAAGTAAGTTAACTCACTCATCATGCTCATTTCAAAGTCCCTACTCCTTGCATAAATTATCATTTATAGATCCAAAGAGTATTTCATCAACAAAAATTTGTACTATAAGTATATCATCTCCAACTTTCTTAAGAAATAAGGTGGTATCCATACTACCCTTATAAATGCTTTGTCTAACAAAAAGTTACTGAGCCTTACGTACAATGCAAAGGTGCTTACTTCAACCTATACAATACTTTCTTAATCTTGTAAACATATTTGTGAAATGAAGAATTCTCAAAGCCTAGGAGTTGCTCTACATAAATATCCTTTTTTATGACACCATTCAAAAAAGCAGTTTTTACATCCATTTGATATAACTTGAAACCTATAAAACATGTAAATGATAATAAAACTCTTATGTCCTCTAACCTTGATACGGAGGAAAAAATCTCCTTAAAATCAATAACCTCTACTTGATTCTACCCCTTAGCTACTAATCTTACTTTGTCTCTAACTACTGATCTTGATTCATTCAACTTATTCTTAAAAACCCATTTGGTACCAACAACATTTTAATCAATGGGTCTACAAAGTAGCTGCTAAATATCATTTCTAATGAATTAATTAAGCTCTCCTTACATGACCATAATCTAGAATTCATCACTTAAGGCTTTATTTATATTAGTGGGTTCAATAATTGAAATTAATCTAATATAGCTAACCTTTTTCCAAAAACCTTGCCTGATTCTAATCTCTATAGATGGATCTTCTAATATGAGTTCTCTAGGGTGACTAGAAGAGTATCATTATTCTTTAGGTAAAGGATCCTAAGGTTCTTCTCTTTTATCTAGATCAACATTCTCAATTCCATGGGCTATTTTAGCCTCATCCTCATCATCTATCCTTGTGTCAAAAGATCTATCAAATTCATGAAAGACCATGTGGGTGGATTCCTTTATAACTAAGGATCGTTTATTGAAAAACTTGTAGGAATTGCCTATCATGAAATAACCTAAGAAAATAGCTTCATCTGCCTTAGAGTCAAACTTTTCTAAGTGAGATTTTTCATTAATAAGCACAAAACAAAATAGCCAAAAATAAGCAGATGAGATAAGTTTGATGTTCTACCCTTTCACAGTTCACACATGTCTCATTTAAACTAGACCTAAAATTTACCCGATTAAGCATATAGTAGGCAATATTCACTACCTCTACCTAAAAATATTTAGTCAGACTATATTCTCCCAATAGTTCCCTAGCAGCCTCTACCAAAGATTTTGTTCTTTCTTTTAACAATTACATTTTGTTGTAGAGTTCTAGTGGTAGAAAAATTATGGCATATATCAAATTATTTATATAATAATTAAAAGTTTTTATTTTTAAATTCTCTACCATGGTTACTATGAATTGTTGGGATTAAGCATCCTAATTTCCTTTGAATTCAAGCAAAAAATGTTTTAAATTCATCAAAAAATTCACTTCTATGTGCTAAGAATTTTTCCCATATAAATCTTGAAAAGTCATCCATAATTACAAAACCAAAAATCTTACCACCCAAACTAGCTATACAGATAGGTCCAAATAGGTTCATATGGAGGATTTCTTATTATCTAGTGGTTGTTATATCCTTGATTGAGTGAAAGGATATTCTAGTTTACTTTCCTAACTGACAAGCATCACACAAATGATCTTTAGTGAATTCTAATTTTGGTATTCGTCTACCTAAATCTAATTGCGTTATCTTTCTAAGTGCTTTTATACTAGCATGAGTCACCTATACCATAGCCAAGGCTCATCTATAGTAGTTTTAAAACAATATATATTATTATATACATCAATATTGTTGCAAATCTGGTTTTGATGAAAACAAACATGTTTCCAGTGTGTTTTGCTTGGCTAATCTGTTTCAGGCACAAAAGACCGCGAGCCACTCAAGCCAACTCAAGATCGGGTCCAAGTGTGTCAAATGTATGATTTTTCTTTTTATTGAGTCAATTGTAATGTAACTGATTCCCTAGCTAAGTAACCTTGCACACACACACTCAGGGAGAGAGATTGAGTGAATTAGAGTTTCTGTTAAAAATTTGTTCAGATCGTCCTGGACGATCTCCACATCGTCCTGGATGATCCAGTTAAAACAGAAACCCTAATTAGGGCGACTAAGTTAAGAGGGTCTGATTGAGCAGATCGTCCTGGACGATCTCCAGATCGTACGGGATGATATGCCCAAATCAGAAATTCTCAGCCGCCAGATCAAGTTAGGTAAGTTCTTATTTTTAGATACTTGGTCTGATCGTCCCGGACGATACGTGTATCGTCCCGGACGATCCAGTACAATCATGCCTAATTTAATCTGGTAATTAAGGAAAGCAATTTATTTTTGGTTGATACGATCATATCGTCCTGGACGATCTTGATCGTCTAGTGCATTTAAGCTGTACGTCCAGAACTATGTACAGGACGATTTGGGGCCTTTTTGAACTAATCGTACAGGACGATGACCCCATCGTCCTGGACGATCAAGTCATTTTTTGGTCGTCCAGCACAGATTTCTCTGGACGACCCGAACTGTCTTCTGGACGGTTTCCCTCAGTTTGCACTAATCGTCCCGGACGATCGCAGGATCGTACGGGACGATATGAACAACTTTTTCTACAGATCATCCAGAAGAGCCAGATCGTCCAGGCTGAAACAGCTGAATTTGAACTGATCGTACAGGACGATCTACCGATCGTCCTGGATGATCTTGGCCGACCAGTTGAGATTTAGGGCAAATTTTAAGCCCTCCTTTAAAAGAACTTTTTCCAATTTTTGGAAAAATCTTTTGCTGCCTTCCTTCCCTGAGAAACCCTAGAGAGAGAGAGAGTTGGGAGAGAGAGAGAAGATCTTGTGAGGGGGAGTTAGTGAGGGATTCACTAAGGTTGCTCCGAGCACGGATCAGAGTCGTCTTCTCTGCTCGTCGTCTTTCGTCTAGTCGGTGTTCATCGTGGGAGGATCGTTCGCAAGAAGATCCGGGGTTCTCTGACCGCTTCAGGTGGAAGCAAAAGGAGTTCGTAGGTTCTCTGCCTGCTTCAGGAGGAAGCGAAAGGAGTTCGAAGGTTCTCTGCCTGCTTCAGGAGGAAGCGAAAGGAGGTCGGGTTCTCAGCCTCACTGTGTGGTGAAAAGGAGGTTTTTGTACAGGCTTCTCCGCCTTGCTGTGGGAGCAAAAGGAGAGACACTTTTGTTTAGTGCAATACCCGGAGGGGAGGCTCCGGGGAGTGGACGTAGGTCAAGTTGACCGAACCACTATAAAATCTGGTTTGCTTTTCTGATTCAATTCTACACTTTAATTTTTCCTGATATTAACTGCTTGGGTGAATATCTTTGGTTGATCTTTTTATCGTTGTTTTAATTCGGTTCCGCTGCACGTTATAAAAAGATTTTCATAGTTATCGTAAAATTTTTAAATAACCAATTCACCCCCCCCCTCTTGGTTAGCCTCGGGACTAGTTCACTAGGGCTTAACATCCCTATCGAACTTTCAAATATGACTCAAGTTAAGCATATAAATTTTATTTATTGTCATGCCATCTAAAATAGTTTTTTCATTTTAAATAATTAGTCATTTGTTAGATAGAAATTTAATAACAAAGCCTTTATCACATAATTGTGTAATACTTAGCTAGATATGTTTCAAACTCTCAACTAACAAAACATTTTTAATAGTAAAATTACTAGTTTGGATAATTGTACCTATACATATTGCCATCATGGTATTATTATCTCCTAAGGTTACTTTTCCTCCACTCTTAGCCTCTAACATAATGAACTACTTTAGATCTCCCATCAAAGGCCTCAAGCAGCCACTATCTAGTTACCACATGCTATCACTAAATCTTTTGTGGGAGCATTCGTACAAAATAATCAAAGTTTAAGTTTAGAAACCCAAATAGGTTTGGTCCACCCTTATGCTTGATTGTATGAATACAAAGTTGTGATGCTAATACTTTGAAATTCCTAATTAAATGTGTTCAATGGTGTAGTATACAAGTGCATGCAATGTGTTCTAGTATGTCACACGAATAACACCTACCCCTAAAAATGGGTTTACTAGTGTAAATTCGGGATAGTGTCTCTTTCTTGGGATGTATGATGCACGATGTGTCCTAGGTTTTGGCTTTAATATATGCATATGCCCTATTGTATTATCTTACAATGCACTTATTTTATTTTTTAAATGAACATTTGCACTTTTATACATACCAACTTCCACCTTAAATGCAAGCTCATTATTGTCTAATTATAATGTAATTTCTTCTAACTCCTTGAATGTTTCTTCTAACTTAACATGTTCATTTTTCAAGGATTTATGTGACTTTAATAATTGAATGTGTTGTTTATTTAATGAATCAAACTCTTTCATTAACGATTCATTATCCTTAACTAATGTAGTGTGCTCAATTTTAAAACTTGAATGATCATTGGTTAAATTTTCATATCATTTCTTTAAATTTAAGAATTTTTTCTTTAAGTGCGATTGCTAATTTTGTAACTTTTTATACGTGTCATGCATTTGTTCAGGTATAAAATATAAAACATCATATGACAACTTGCAAACATTATCCAAGTCAAAGTTCCTAACTATCTTTTTTCTACTAAACAAAGGTTCATTACCTCCTCTTTTGGTTTCATTTATGAGGAATCTAACTCTGAGTTCACCTAGAATGCCTTTTGTATCTTTTTCATGCCCTTCCTTGAGTTAGACTTATCCTCACCTTTTCCTTAGTATGGTGGCTTTTGATGTTGGGGCAATCTAATCTAATATGTCAATGCTTCTTGCACTCAAAACAAACCACGTTAGATAATTTCTTATTTAATTACCGGTTTTACCTTTGCTCTTATTGAAGCAGTGCATGTGTTTTTGTTTCACAAAACTCTTAAATTGGTATGTCATCAATGTAATATCATTGCTCCCATTAGCTCCTAAACTACTACTCTCAATGTCATCAACCTTTAATGCCACAATCCTTTCTTTTTTTCAATTTCCTGCATCTGAAAGCATTTGGCTGATATTTTTCTCGTTAACAATAACATAGCAAATAGATTGTCAATATAGTACACATTAAAATAATTTTAATTCAGTTATTATAGCAACTTTAGAATTATATGAATCAGTCAGACAATGCAATATTTTGTTTAGTTTTTCAAAATTAGAAATCTCCATTCTCATGACAAGTAAAGAAGTGATTATCTTGGTAAACACAATATACATATATGATATTTGCTCACTAAGTTTCATGAGAAAGAGTTCAAACTCGTATAATAACAAATTCAATCATGACTATTTAACCTCACTAGTGTCTTCGTAGGTAATACATAATCTATCCCACATCTTTTTTCCACTAGTGTAAGTAGATACACACATATAGTCTTTTGATTTTAATGCACAAAAATATATTTAAACACTGTGCATTCAATTGAGCTAAATACTTATCTTCTATATACCATTCAGTATAGGTTTTTCAAAGTTCACACCATTAATAACACAATAAGGAAATGTATATCCAACTTTAATCATGTGCTACATATGAAAATTTAAAGATTGCAAAAATATAGACATGCATATTTTCCAGAAATCATATGTTATATTGTCAAATAAAGGTGCACGAGTAATAGAATACCCTTTAGTAGTATTACAGTTTCCAAAATATACCATTGGATCAAACTCTAGTTGTTAAAACCATAATACAAGAGTAACCACTCTAATACCAAATAATGGCTATAAAATGAATTGAACATCAAAATGGCACACCAAGAGTGTGGGTGAATTATTGATTTAAAAATTTCTTCAAAAAGTCATTTGAATTAAAATCTAAATTTAGATTTCATGTCAAAGCATTTTGAATAAACAAAATAGATCAACTCATTACATAACTCAAAATAAGTTCAATTTTTATATTTTGGATTTTGTTGAAAATTAATAACAATATTTTTTTCTTTTTCTTTTTATGTTTGTTTTGTTTCCTTAAAAGATATATGAATCACAATAAAGCATAGTAAACTTCATTCATAGATATAACCACAATCAAATTAGAGTGCTAAAAATAAAATTGCAATGAAGAAAAATGCAGACATAAAGCAAATGTAAATTTTGATTTTTATAGTGGTTCAACCAACTTGACCAACATCAACTCCCTCAAGGTCCTCTCTTTAGGTATTGCACTAAAACAATGTCTCTCATTCAGCTCATAGCTAGGAGGAGAAGCCCTTTTCCCTTTCGATAGGCAGACAATGTACCTTTACATGAACTTCACACCCTCCTTTCTCTTCCTCGATTAGAGTTTTGCTCCAGAGTCACCAAGTCCTCCTTCCACCTCCTCCGTTTGATGTAGTCATTGTGTCCTTATTTCACCTCCTAAGTTTGTCAAAGTCACCATGTCTTCCTTTAACCTCCTTGATTCGGCGGAGTTGTTGTGTCCTTCTTTCACCTCCTCCGTCAAGCAGAGTCGATGATGATCTTTTTCCTCAAAGTCTTTCCTTTATAGAACTTCTCTCAAGAGATAGTTAAACTTTAATGGAGGACCACAGGTGCAGGTCAACCTTAGAAACCATATAAAAACCACTCTCACACACCCTTGAATCCCTCAAGGATCTGCTACCTCTCACATAACATCATCCTCTCTTTTTTTTTGTCAATGCTATCTCTAAGCTCTCTTATAGAAGAAATAGAAACCCTTGACTACCTAAAGTCCCTTCTAAAGTGATAATAATAGTTTATATAAAGGGGTTTGAAAAAACATAATTCTAATTTTGGCACTTCTATTCATATAATATGATCTTCATATCATACAATATAATTAGTTTATTCTATTGTATGATCTAAGATCATCCATTATGATTTATTCAATTGAATAGTAATTTATACAGGATGAATCTCAGGATGATTAATTATTGTCTAGAAGGTTTCTATGTTGATCGCCCACTATGATCATGATCGTACCATACAAGTATTAGTCTTAACCAATCTTGATTTGATTGCTTAATCATAGGGATCAAATTATGCAAGATTTTAAACATCATATAATATGAACTAGTTTATACAGTACGATTATAACAAATTTCAAAATTTGAAGTTTTACCTAATTTAAATCACAATGGGGATACCAAATATACTTGATCATCCAATATAATGTTCTGGTCATACAATACGATAAGTTATAGCCCATTAATAATTCATCTTATTTAATTTTCTATTGCACTGATCATATAGTATGAAGAAGGATGTCTAGAATAATCTTAAAAAAAATTAAAACACTTAATTACACTTCCCCTTGTGACTCTGTGTATGGTTTCTAAACCAATATACACCAATTATAAAAATAGACTCAAGGAAAAAAAATTAATGATACTTTCAAAACTAACTGACCAACACAACATTTTCTTAAGCTCTGATTAATTCTTTGGCAATGTTTTGTGTATGCTGAACCTAAAATGTTAGTAATGTATATAAAAATATATGTAATGTATAAAGTAGGGATAACTAATTAAAATCGAATAATATTTGTGATCATCAAAATGCCAGATTGGGCTCTCAAATTGCAAATAAACTCCCCAAATTATTTAGCTATTACTATACAACCTTAGGCTCTCCACTCTTATAATGCCTCTCTATTTTTTTTTCTCAAGCCAACCCATGATCATCTACACAAGTTATAAATTATGCGTGCTCACTCACTAGGGTTCACTAGTAAATGCACCCAAATCTTAAGCATAATGATCGAGACAGAGAGCTCGCTCATTGACTTCATCACTATCCAGTCTATCAAGAGATGACACTTACATTATTTTGTAGAATTTTATGGGTTTTATATGTATCTTGTAACTTTACAATTTTTTTTTGTATTCTTTCCTATAGCCCTCACAGTCTTATAAATATGTGGTGATAATAAATAGTTTAGCAACCATGAATTTTCTTTAATATTGGATACACTCACACTTTAAGATCCAAAGTTCTTCTTCTATGCACTCTCCACTCTCCCTACACTCTTCATTCTTATATACATATTCTAGATCACCATGTTGACTTACTAACAAATTTGGGCATCATCTATAAATAAATTTTAATTATATAACCTTTTGTGCAGTGAGCATGGATCAATGCCAAATTTACTATGCATCATGACCTGTAGAAGATGCAAGAGTAGATCATATAGATATTCCAAGATGCCCTGGGCAACCTTTAGAGGTGAGTGTGAGTCGACAACATCCTTGAGGGAAATCCTTACTCAGAAGCTCACTGCAAGCCCCCAAAGAAAGCACTAAAATTGACGTCAATACTTGAATACACTTGCACATAGTTGAGTGATAGTGAATACATTCCATCAATTAGGTAGACCATAAGAGATTAGCTAGAACACAAATGCCTTCATTATGGAAATTTTTGAGGTGAAGATACCTCCAATTCTCAAGTTTCCCCACTTGGAATAGTATAGGAGTATGAACAAACCTAATTATCATGTGGTGGCTTTCAAGTAAATAAAATCTTTACTAGATGTAGATGGTGCCTATAAGTATTGGCTTTCCTTCACCACACTTAAGGAGTCAGGGCTCTGCTATTTCATTGGCACACCTCTAAAAGTGATACCCTCTCTTGTTAAACCCAAGTAAATGATTGTGATTTATATCATAAGTGCCCGAAAACTCAAGAAAACCTCATAAGATCTTCTAAAGATGAGGCAGGTGCACGAGAAATTATTGAAGAGGTTCAATGAGATTCCAATGGAAACTACTGAATTTTAATGATTTAGAGATTGTATTCACCCATGTTACATTGACCTAAGGACTAAGAGCAATTCTTTCAGGTAAGTACTAAGCATTTATTAAGAAAAATTACTTATTAAGCTATTGAAGCACGACAACAGCCATTTTTATTGTGATCAAGGATCCTGAGCTTGTATTTTGGTAATTACACATTATATTAGATGTTTATTTACTTTTCTCTTGCTTTATATAATGCATTATTTTTTTGCATGCATAACTAACATTTTAGGTTCATCATACATAAAGATTGTCATAGAATTAGAGCTTAGGAATAGTTTAACTAGGTTAGACTTGCTTGATGAATCTGTAGTTTTTTTTTTCTTATGTCAAAAAATATAAAAGATGTATGTTAGCTTAGAAATCGTGCTCACACACATAGATGGAATAAAAATAATTATTTTAATTTTTGTATAAAATCATACTATATGATCCATATTATACTATATAATTAGTTCAATTAGAAATTAATTAAAATATATAATTTAAATGAAAAAAAATTATGTATAATTAATCATACTATAAGAACACTACAACATACCAGAGAATTAGCTACAACTAGAAACCTCATAGTTAAATCCAAATTATCTAAAAAAAGGCAAATTTGAATTTTTAAAATTGAACTGTTCGTACTATATGAACCTTTTCGTATAGTGTGAACCTATTCATATTATACAACCCTACTTATACTATACAAAGAATTACATTATTTCCTAATTTATGTAAGGTAATTATGGAATCAAATTAGATCTGAATTAATTATAGATCATACATGATGATCATATATCATATAGTATGAATCACCCGGTGACTCTATAGGCAACCCTTGGTTCATTCTATACCATCTGATTTTTGATTTGAAGTAACAGTACTATACAACTTCTAATCACCTAATATAATTTTTAATTATAATGGATGATCTTCGACGGTGTTGAACTAATCATACTATACGATCCCTTTATTGTGTTGTATGAATAGAGTCGACATAATGGAAAAAATTAGGATATTTTTAAAATAAACTATTTAAGCTTTCTTAATAGACTTTGTAAGGGTTTTTGGTTATCTTAGGTCATCTATTGGTGGTCCTTGAGAAGTTGTTTCTTCTGGAGAGAGCTTGAAGAGAAAGCTTTGAGCAAAGGAGAGAAAGAAAGAAATTATTTGAGAGGCTTGACTGTTTCAAGAGAGTATGAGAGGTTTTTTTCACACGAATGCTCTATCCAACTTTTACTTGAGTTCCTCCATGCGTCATTATTTGACTTATGGGAAGCTTTATGAAGGAAGACTTCAAAATGAAAGATTACCAGCTACTCCTCCACACTAGAGAGGTGAAAGTGATTTGGTATACAAGACATCACAAGGAGGGTGAAAGTGATTTGGGCTACTCCTCCTTACCGTGAGGTTAAACGTAATTTGGGCTCTACCTCACATGGAGGGTGAAAGTGATTCTGTTTCTCAATCACACTGAGGTGGTGGAAGTGATTTTTTAAGGGCTTCTCAATTTATACATGGGGTTTGAAGGGGATTCACTAAGTGTTTAGTGCAATACTTGAAGATGAGGACTTTGGGGAGTGGACATAAGTCAAGCTAACCCAATATAAAAATTTAGTTTACGTTCTCTTTTTCTTTTTTACATTTTTTGTGCTATACTTTCTTGCATATTCACTTTATGTGATTTTGTTTAAGATTGGTGATTAATGCATCTTGTGGTTGATTTGATGAAAAAGAATACAAAAAGTTAAAAAAATTAAAAGAATAAAAAAATTTGACAAAATAAAAAAAATATTTAGCACTCTAATTTGATTTGAATTATTATTTTGCTTCTTCTTTAATACTTAATTTAGTTATTTATTTCCAAAAAAAAATTTTAAAAAGATTTTTAAAACACCAATTCACCCCCACTTTGGGTGCCATTTTTTTAGTTTAATTGGTTTCATAAGCATCCATTGAACTTTCAATTAGTATCAGAGCGGTTCTCTTGAATTATGGTTTAGAAACCTAGAGAGAGATCTAATGGCACATTTTCATTTTCATGCATTTTTTTTGGGAAACCCCCAGAGGGGCCTACGCATTAATATAGAGGAAAAAGTACAAGGTCCTTAGAGGGATCTCAAGCTCTCTAATGCTCAAAAGAGCTACAAAAATAATCAAAAAAATACCTACAAGCTCGAGTTCCCTACTACACAAAAGTACAAAGTAACCTAGGTACAATTTACGGTGCATAAGAAGGATCACTCAAAAATTGTGAAAAGACCAAAAACCCGGACTGAGCATCCGCCTCCCTCCCCGGCAAGCACGAGTGAAAGCACCTTCAATAGTCAAAACCTGCAGAACACAATGGCAATCCAAGAAGCAGTTGGAAATATCAAAATCAACATAGCTATAATCATACCCCAACCAATTAGTCATGTCAACCACAGCAAACCAAGCCTCATAATCCCAACCAGACAAACAATGCCAAATGAACCACTCCAAAACTCAAAAGATACAATGAAACCAGTAAAGCCACCACCCCATGTAATGATCGATACTATAGGCATCATAAATAAAGACCTCTAAGAACCACCAGAAGCTAACAATAATCCCAGCTAATAGTAAGAGACACAACCACAAATGATGACCACACTACACCATCAACAAACCATAAGATGATCTGAGAGAAAATAGAGGCCAAAGCTACAAAAAGAAATAGTAGCCACCATCCCCCACGTAAACATTAATAAAAAGACAATTAATAATAATTCCAGTCAACACAGCCCGAAAAACCCAGGCAAGCCAAAATGTATCCCCCGCAGGCATAACCAAAAACTTGAAAAGGAGGCACAGAAACCTCCAGCACAAATACAGCAGCCACAAAAGGACCACGGTATAAACGATATAACTAACATAGCACAGCCCCATAGGCCAAGAAAGAAGCCGCAAATAATCCCCTAACTGTCTGGACAACTCAAGAAAGATAAATGACCCACTAAAAAAAGAGAAAATAGAAACATAAAACCAGTCAATAGTACAGGGAAGCTTGATAACCCAAATAGAGAAGCTCAACAGCCACCTCTTAAAAGAAACAACATCCTCCTGGTGGCACGACAGTCCCATCTTATTGATATTGCAATGAATGCTAAACCCAACAAAGCTAAAGCAAAACCATAGCAAAACCATCAACATAACTAAAGGAAAATAAGGATAACTGTGACCAACACAGGTGTTCAACAAAACAAGCCACCAGCCAACATTAACTAAGTCAGAAATGATCACCATCATAAAACCAAAACAAAACAAGAGGCAACAACACCACAACTCTGAAAGGCCCACAAGGGAGTTGAACAACTTAGGAAACCATATAAGGGATACAAATTTCATCCAGCCGCAATAAACCATGAAGAGGAACCGGCACAGAAGAACTAACGACATCAATAAAACATTCAAGTTTGCATCCCCATTGACCGAGCCAAGCAGCACATTCATTTCATTCTTTGCATATATGATGAAATGAATGATTTAGACAAACCAACAACTTTTTGATATTTCTAATCTTGTAGAAAAGATCAGAACTACACAACAAATCTCCATCAACTAAAAAAGTATTGAAGTTAAAATCTGAATTGACCTCAATAACAAAATTAAGTAAATTTAGGGATACACATAACTGAATGCCATAAAGAATGGCACAAGTAATAGCAATAGAAACATTACCCAGATGAACCGGCCTAGCAAAGGCAATATTAAGATGACCATTGCAATCTCTGATAGTACCACCACATCTCCCCAGAGATATCACAACAAATCCCATCCACATTCAACTTAAAAAATTCTGAGGAGGCTTAATCCAATAAATCCTATAAGCATGATAGACATTCAGATCTCCCTCCAAAGAGAGACCTAAGGCATCACCAACAAACCAATAATTCTTGAAGTTCTTATAAGTGAGTAATTTAATAGCCATCAACGAGCAAAGCTTATCTTTAACCTTCTGAATCACATTATCATGATGCATTTTCACACCATTAAAAAGTGAATTATTTCTTTCCAACCAGAGAAACCAAAGAATGAAACAAGGAATGACATTACGAATATGGCCCTTAGAATTAATAAACTAGGCATTAAGTAATGTTTTAAGAGAAAGCTTGCCATTAAAAAATTTAATTGTATTAAGTCATCAAAATAAACCCAAGTACGAATAACCACCGGGCCAGAAATAAAAATATGATGCATATTCTCTAAATGAAAATAACATTGACATTTAGAAGCCATTCTAAAACCTTTTTTAATGAGGTTATCATTAGTGGCTAAATATCTATGTAAGAGCCTCCAAACAAAAATAGAGATAGTAGAGGGAATGCTCTTATGCCAAATATACTTAAAGGTATTGTCAATATTACTTTTATCACGAAAAGAATGCCAAGCATCCTTTAAGTGAAATCCCCCATCATTAGAAAAATCACATAAAATAATATCCTTAGACTCAGTGTTAATGGACAAGTTAAGAATAAGGTGGATAATACAATCAAGAATCATATTAGAAAGTTTTTCAAAGTCCCAACAATTATCATTAAAGAAATGCTTGACCTTGATCGAAGCAGCAGAAGATGTATTTAAAATAGTGTCAATAGAGTGCTTCCCAAGCCACCGATCCTACCAGAAGAAAATATTCCCTTCACCAATTCCCTAGGATAAAAAGGGCTCCACCTCTCATTAAATTTTACAAAGCTTTTTCCACACTTTGGAATCACCTTGTTTAGCAACACAATTACTAGGATGTTTATCAATGCAATACTTAGAAATTATAAATTTTCATTTTCATACTTGTATCTACATGTATAATTGAAAAGAAATTTTGGATAAATTATGCATTATATTTGAAGGTACAAATAAAGTAAAATAATCTAGTTTAAATTTACTATTGCATGCGTATAAACTATTCCACATGAAATCTAAAGATACAATTTTCTTTTAAGTATACTAGGTTCACCAAAATAGTAAGCTCTTTGCAAGCTTTCGGTAAAGAATTATCTTACTCTAAAAATTTAAGAAAGATACTACATTTTTTTTCTGATTCTTTGATGTAAAAGTGACTTCAATTTTTGAATCTAAAGATTTGAATTTCTTTTCTAATGATAATTTAATAGGCTCTCCTTCTTTCTTACGAGCAAAATGTGAGCCAAAGCCTGCTAGATTTAGGTGACAAAAAGGAGAGAATAATGGATTAAAAGGCTGATGACACAAATAACACTGATTCAGTAGTTGATGGGAGTGAGGACATAACATTAATAACTTGTCAATTTAAGAGTTTTTTAAAGTGCAAAAACAAGCACCACCTCGAAAAGACTAAAGGTAAATCAAGTAAATTTAAATAGTTTTTTTCTTGACATAGTTTGCTTTAAGTGTAGGAAGCTTGGTCATGTAAGGTTTAATTTCCCCAATCTTAAGAGATGACCTACATAGAAAAAGTGTAAGGATAAGCCTAATGTAGAAAGGGGGAAATAGAAGATGAAAAAAGCTTTATAGGCAGACTCAACTTTAGACTCCTTAGAACTAGAACTAGAATAAGATGTAACAAATCTATGGTTAATGGCAAGTGGTTCTATTAGGAACTCCAATTAGGATGAGGAATGCTCTCATAAGATGTCTAGTGAGAGTATGTGGTACCTAGATAGCATTATCTAAATGTATATGATGTGAGAGATGAATTAGTTCATAACACTGGAGGGTACGAGTGGAGGCATAGTAACCTTGGGAGATTCTACCCTTGGAAAGTTGTAGGCATATGTATGACTGGAATATTTATTTACTATAAGTCAATTATATGATTAAGGTTTTGATATAAAATTTCTTTTAAAAAATTGTCTTATTAATATCCATGGAAATCTATTTTGGAAGGTAAAAGAATAAATAATGTTTACATACTTGATTTAAATTTCATAAATAGGTCTGATGATATATAATAATATTAAACATTTTTAAATGAGTCTTGGCTATAGCACAAGCAAATATGCCATGCTAGCATGATTAAAATTAAAAAAATAACTCAATAGGATCTAGTTAAAGGCATTCCCAAGTTAGAGTTCACTAATAATTATTTGAGTAATTCTTATAAGCTAGGAAAGAAAACTAGATCATTATTCTATTCTATTAAGGAGATTATCACTAGACCACTAGAAATTCTTCATATGGACTTTTTTGGACTAGATAGTACAACTAGTCAGAGGGGTAAGAGTTTTGGTGATTTTATTGCCTATGACTACTCTAGATTCATAAGACCGAGTCATTTAATGAGTATATGACCTTCTTCACTTGGATTGAGAGGAAATTAAGATTTTTAATTTCTATATTTCATAGTAATCATGGTGGAGAATTTGAATATGAAATATTTAAATTATTTTATATAGAATCTATGATTGTTCATAATCATTTTGCCCCTAGGACCACATAATAAGATGACATAGTTAAAAGGGAAAATAGCCCTCTCGTAGAGGCAACTAGGGCAATATTAGAATGAAAGTTCGATAGGGATGTTAAGCCCTAGTGAACTAGTCCCGAGGCTAACCAAGAGGGGGGTGAATTGGTTATTTAAAAATTTCACTAGCAACAGAAAAACCTTTTCGATACTTAGCAGCAGAAATAAGTAAACAAGAACGAAAAGATCAGTCACAGATATTCACCCAAGCAGTTAATACGAAAAAGTAAAGTACAAAATAGAATCAGAAAAGTAAACCAGATTTTATAGTGGTTCGGTCAACTTGACCTACGTCCACTCCTCGGAGCATCCCCTCCGGGTATTGCACTAAACAAAAAGTGAGAATTTTTGATTTGGCGGCTGAGAATTTTTGATTTGAGCATATCATCCCGTACGATCCAAAGATCGTCCAGGACGATCTGCTTAATCAAACCCTTTTAACTTGGTCGCCCTAATTAGGGTTTCTATTTTTACTTGATCGTCTAGGATGATGTGACTATCATCCAGGACAATCTGAACAAAAATTTAAACAGAGACTCTAATTCACTCAAGCTTTCCCCCTGAGTGTGTGTGTGCAAGGTTACTTAGCTAGGGGATCAGTTACATTACAATTGGCTCAAGAAAAAGAAAAATAGTACACTTAGACACACTTGGACCCGATCTTGAGTTTGCTTGAGTTGCTCGTGATCTTTTATGCCTGAAACGGGTTAGCCAAGCAAAACACAATAAAGACATATTTGTCATCATCAAAACCAGATTTGCAACAATGTCCACCTTTTTGATGATGGCAAACATATGTACAGTAGTTTAAAAAATAACTAGAAGATCGAAAAAATAATTTTTTTCAAATTTTCATTTAACAATCAAACTAATACAAAAAATATAACACATAACAAAAATAGAAACGACTACAACTGACTCCCCCATTTGACATCACAAAAAAGAGGAGGGAAAACAGAAACACTGGCATATCAGTACAAAATAGAAAAGAAAATAATTACAAAACAGAACACTAGAACTGAGGCGGATCCTGATCGGAAGAAGGAGGTGGCGGTGGTGGGTTGAAGTAGTTATGAATGGCTTGAAAGTGGGCTCCAATCCAGGCAATGTCCTGGTCATGCTGCTGTTGCTCCTGGGCAGCATAGTCAGTGAAGCGCTGGAGGTCCTCAGTGTGCCGCTGCTCATAGGCAACCACATAGGAGTCAAATCTGGCCTCCCACTGATCGAAGCGCTGCACCAGGTGGTCAAAAAGAGAGGCAATGCGAAGGGGAGCAGGTGCATCAGGTGCAGTAGGAAATGGAATAGCCTCTTCCTCTTCCTCCTCAACATCCCGGGAGGGCTCTGGATGTAGTCGGGTGCTATGTAGGACGTGGAATAAATTGTTTATGAAGAAGGAAGGAGGGACATCAGGAGGGACAAGATACTGCAGGTTATATTTGGTTTCTAAGGCATAGGCAATGATATGTCCTAAGGCTAGATTTGGACGACGGTGATGACCTGGATCTCTAATAGTGGTGAGGTGCTCGATGTATCGGATAATAAGGTCAGTGGCATTAAATTCCCTATGGGCCAAGATGTAGTATGTGGTCAAGGACAGTAGTGGGGTGATGTGAATTTGATCCCCCGTCTTTGGAATAACGGAGGAACGAAGAACATGCTGAATGGTCCATGCATCTTTAAGAAGCGAAGTGCAAGCATTATCATGGTAGGGTGCGTTCGTATTGCGAAGGAAGTGATTGGCGACACTCCAATCATAGTCAGGATCAGTGATAAGAGTGTGAAGTTTGTCGCCAGTGACAGAAAGTTGGAGAATGTTATGAAAGTCCTGGTAAGTTAGTTCGATGGGACGCTGATTTACATACGAGCGGAGGGTGGAATAATCAGTAGAAATATGCAAATTGGCAAAGAAAACTCGAAGAAGTTCCGTACTAAAAGGAAAGGTGAGCGTCATGATGAAAGTGAGGGAGGTGTGTGCGAAGAGATCAAGAACAAGATAAGTAAGAGTGCGGGGATTTACTATTTTTGACGGTGTGATCCCCACCTCACAATAGCACTCGTAGGCAGCCTGATCGGCTGCATTGGGGAAGCGAGGATCAACAGGCCCCCGGGAGGAACTTGCACCCTTTTGCCACGAACGTTGGCCACCAGCCATGAGAAAGCAACAGTGAAGGAAGGTAGAGGGAGATGTGTGAAAGAAAGGATGAAAAAACCTTAAGAATTCGGCTGTTTAAATAGAATTTGTCCTGATCGTCCCGTACGATCGCGAGATCATCCAGGATGATAGGTGCAATAATTACGGTCAGGACGATTGGTCAAAAAAGCGGTCCGATCGTCCCGGACGATCAGAGATCGTCCCGGACTATTAGACACAGCCGATCGTCCCGAGGAGTCAGGCTAGACGACCGTTGACAAAAAGTATCGTCCCGGACGATTAGGTGGATCGTCCAGGATAATATGCAATAAATATGTTGGACGGGCCGAATTCGAATCGTCCAGTGACTTGACATGTGGATCGTCCAGGACGATAAGGTGGATCGTCCAGGACGATGGCTAATAATTGGTGCAATATCAGTCGTTTGATCAGATCAGGAAGATATGGATCATATCATCCAGGATTATTTATGGATCGTCCAGGACGATCACCAATAATTGGTGTTTCTCAGCAGCAGGATCAGACTGGGGACAGTTTTTGAACGGATCATCCAGGATAATTTATGGATCGTCCAGGATGAAGAGGATCATCCAAGATGATTGCGAAATCGTCCAGGATGATGGGAAGAAAAATAGAAAAAGATGAAGGATAGAGGTGACAGGTCAGGATCCCAAAGACACAATCACGAAACTAATACAAAACAAAAAACGAATAAAACTCACAGTGAAAACACATAAAAGCAACTTTTTTTTTGATCAAACTGCTCCAATAAATCAAAATTTTTTCTTGATTTCATATTCAAAAACCAATAAGGAGATGATTGACAACGCTGAAAACCAAAAAAAGCTGAAAAATTGAATTTCGTAACTCCCACCTCGGGCACCTCATTGATGCAAATCTCTTTTAAAACAAAAATCCAATTCATAAGAAAAGAATTTAGATTCAAAAAGAGATCCTTTCAAGCCTCGTTCCAGAAAAATATCTAATATAAAAGTGTTACAAAGTAATAAATCAGAAATCAGAATTTTCAAACACAAGCTTTTGAAAATATTAAGTGGCGCACAGATTTTTCTAAGACATTTAACGATCGGAAAGGAAAGAAAGCTTAATTGGGCTCATTTTGTGCCTCTTTTTCAATTTATTTGGCGCTTTGCGCATCTTTTCATTCTTGATACACTTTGTGTATCTTTTTGTTGGCGACATTTCATATCTTTTCAGCTTTGGGCTCATTTTATTCCTCTTTTTCAATTGATTTGGCGCACTGCGCATCTTTTGTAAGCTTTCTTCTATTCATAATCGTTAAAGAGTCTCAGCTGTGAAATTATCTTACAGATATAGGAGACGCTCTTCACAATAAAGAAGAGTAATTCACAAAACAAAAGCTATATGTCGTATGGTAAGTGCAATCACTTGGTTTAGAAAATCATAACAATGAGTCAAGACTTTGAAAATACTATTCATATGAGATAGATTACTGTAGGAAGATAAAATAAATCTCTATTTAAAAAACTAATATTTTAATTTTGAAGAAGATTTTTATTCAAAAGAAACAATACACCAGTAAAGGAGTTAGAGGAAGAGAAATAATCATCAATGTTTCTTCCCTTTAACAGATTCAGTGGAATCAATCACTGATTACCAGCTTCCAAATAAAAATAAGGTAAAACTCTTAGTCAGAAATTCAGTTTAGTAGAAGTAGTGAGTAGTGATCTGATTTTAAAAAGCATAAAATAGTAAATAAAAGAGATGAACCAGTGAATAAAAAATAGGTAGAAAATCACCTCAAAGTAAATGCTCAAATCAACCTAATACTAAAGCTAGAACAGAAAACAGAAGAATAAAAATAACAGAAAATAAGTGATCAGCACAAAAGCTAACTAACAAAAACATAGTAAAAATCAGATAAATTAGAAATCAGCAATCATCAGAATCAAGCATTTATATCAATCACTCCTAATCTGGTCCTCAAAATGCTGAATGAGTCAAAGGCCAGTGGTTTAGTGAATATGTCAGCCAGCTGATTTTCAGTTGCTACATGATGTAGCTCAATCTCCCCTTTTATAACATGGTCCCTAATGAAGTGATGCCTTATATCAATGTGTTTGGTCATAGAATGTTGGATTGGATTCTTAGAGATGCAGATGGCACTAGTATTATCACACAGAACAGAAATTGTGCCAACAGGTAAACCTAAATCCAAAACTTGTTGGTTTAACCAAAGAACTTGGGCCACACAACTTCCTAAGGTAATGTACTCAGCTTCAGCAGTGGAAAGTGCAATTGAATTATGTTTTCTACTGGACCAGGAGACTAGAGACTGTCCTATGAATTGACAAGTTCCAGAAGTGCTCTTTCTATCCACCCTACACCCCGCAAAGTCAGAATCAGAATATCCAATAATTTCAAAAGAGGTGCTGTGCTTAGGGTACCAGATTCCTAGGTTTGGGGTCACTAAAAGATATCTAAGAATTCTCTTAACAGCAGTCAGGTGGGACTCTTTAGGATCAGCCTGAAACCTAGCACAAAGACAGACACTAAACATGATATCAGGTCGACTAGCAGTCAGGTAAAGAAGTGATCCTATTATTCCTCTATACTTCTTCTGATTAACAGATTTTCTACTTGAATCCTTATCTAACTGACCAGAGGAGCTCATGGGAGTATTGATTGGCTTGGCTTTGTCCATTTCATATTTCTTCAAAATGTCCTTAGTGTATTTAGATTGATTGAGAAAGGTTCCATCATCCATTTGCCTTATGCTAAACCCCAAAAAGTAGGACAATTCTCCCATCATACTCATCTCAAACTCCTTACTCATTGTTTTAGAAAACTCATCACATAAATATTTATCAGAAGATCCAAAAATTATATCATCAACATAGATCTGGACAATGAGTAAGTCAACCCCTATTCTCCTCAGAAAAAGGGTGGTATCTACGCTCCTCTTAACAAACTCTATTTCTAACAGGAATGTGCTAAGCCTCTCATACCAAGCTCTGGGTGCCTGTTTCAATCCATAAAAGGCTTTTTTTAATTTATAAACATGATTTGGATATTGGGAACTCTCAAAACCTGGGGGTTGTTCTACAAAAACATCCTCTTTTATTACCCCATTTAAAAAGGCACTCTTGATATCCATTTCAAATAGCTTAAATCCCTTATAACAGGCAAAGGCT
Organism: Dendrobium chrysotoxum; assembly: GCA_019925795.1. NCBI lineage: Eukaryota > Viridiplantae > Streptophyta > Magnoliopsida > Asparagales > Orchidaceae > Dendrobium > Dendrobium chrysotoxum. Next base: position 46,661,556 of record CM034298.1, on the reverse strand, counting down.
AGTAGCACTCTAATGGCTTCCAATCCAGCTACAGGGGCAAAGGTCTCCTCAAAATCAATCCCTTCAATCTGATTATACCCCTTAGCCACCAATCTTACCTTATTTCTCACCACTACACCAGAATCATTCATCTTATTCTTAAAGACCCACTTGGTTCCCATAATACTTTGATTTCTAGGTCTTTCTACTAACTCCCAAACATCATTTTTTACAAATTGATTCAATTCTTCCTGCATAGCTAAGATCCAAAATTCATCCGAAAGGGCTTGATTGATGTTGGTGGGTTCATTTATTGAGATAAAGGCAGAATGGTTTACTTCCTTCCTAAGTCCATGCCTAGTCCTAACACCTTCAGAGGGGTCTCCTAAGATCAGTTCTTTAGGATGACTCGAAGAATATCTCCAATCTCTAGGTAGTGTGGTTTGAGGTTCTACCCTCTCCACCAGATTTGCATTTCCAATCCCTTGGGTAATTTCCTCTACCTCTTCTTCTTCCTCAATTCTATTCACCTTAGGATCAGATTCATCAAACACCACATGAGTTGTTTCTTCCACCACCAAAATCCTTTTATTGAACACCTTAAAGGATTTCCCCACACTAGAATAGCCTAAGAATACTCCTTAATCAGATTTGGGGTCAAACTTTCCTAAGGATGATTTCTCGTTATTCAGATTGAAAACCTTATAGCCAAAGACATGGAGGTGGGACATGTTTGGAGTTCTACCCTTAATGATCTCATAAGATGTTTTGTTCAATTTAGATCTCACATTCACCCTATTCAACACATAACAGGCAGTGTTCACCGCTTCAGCCCAAAAGTATTTTGGAAGTGAATACTCAGCAAGCATGGCTCTAGCGGCTTCCACTAAGGTCCTGTTCTTCCTTTCAGCTACCCCCATTCTGTTGAGGGGTCCTAAGAGCTGAAAAATTGTGACTAATCCCTTGCTCCTCACAAAGACTTCCAAATTTCATATTTTCAAACTCTCCACCATGATCAGTATGAATAGTCAGGATCTCACAACCTAACTTCCTCTGAATCTAAGTGGAGGACTTAAACTCATCAAATGACTCAGATTTGTGGGATAAAAATTTAATCCAAGTGAACCTCGAGTAGTCATCTACAATCCCAAATCCATAGACTTTTCCCCCTAAGCTGGCAGTGCTAATGGGTCCAAAGAGGTCCATATGAAGAACTTCTAAAGGTCTAGAGGTGCTAATGTCCTTAACAGAGTAAAAGGAGGACTGGACTTGCTTCCCTAACTAACAAACATCACATAGGTGATCCTCAGTGAACTTAAGCTTGGGTACACCTCTAACTAAGTCCTTTTGGGTGACTCTCCTAAGGGTTTTCATACTGGCATGACACAATCTCCTATGCCACAACCAAGACTCATCAGCAGCAAATTTTAAGCAAATTAAATTCTCAGATTTAATGCAACTTACATCCAGCTTATAGACGTTGTTGATCCTTTTCCCCTGCAAAACAACTTTATCATTTAAGCTTAAAATGCAGTTAGTGGGCAGGAATTTGATGCTGTATCCTTTGTCACAAAGTTGACTGATGCTCAGCAAGTTATGTTTCAGTCCATCTACAAGCAAAATATTATCAATCATAAAATTCTTTGAATTACCAATTATACCTGTGCCTACCACCTTCCTGGTGGTGTTATCTCCAAGTGTAACCTTACCTCTAGCTCTAGCCTCCAACGAAATAAACTGATTTGCATCTCCAGTCATGTGTCTAGAACATCCGCTGTCCAGGTACCACATGCTCTCATGAGGTCTTGTGTGAGAGCACACCTATAAAAATATCAAACGTCAGTCTTAGGAACCCAACTTATGAAAAGAAGAATGTAATACATGCGTACTGTGCTGTGAAACAGGCAGTTTGGGCCTCCACACCCAATGTGTACTACGATGAACCGTGCAGGTGTGGGAAATGTGTCCTAACATGCCACATGAAAAATATCTAACACCAGAAAAAAGGTTAACTAATCTACGTGGGTGATAATGCCTCTTCCTAGATGTATATGAAACATGCTTTGATGAACTTGCAACAGATTTTTCAAAAGGTGGCGGTGCATAAAACTGTGCGAAAGTAGGAGGTGTTTGGTTTTTCTCAAAAGCACTGATTTTCATTTTCAAAAATTCATTCTCCTTATTTAAACTTGCAATTTCAAATTTTAAAGCTCCATTGCTACTTTCTACTTCACATGCCATGGTATCTAATTCTTTAAAAGCTTTCTCCAAATCAACATGAGTGGTTTTCAGTGAATTATGCACAGTAACTAAATTAGAATATTTTTTATTCAATTCATCAAACTCATCAAGTAAAGACATGTGATTGCTATCAACAGTGGAATGATCCTTAATCAAAACATTATGCTCTTTTTGCAAAGTCAAATAATCCAGTTTCAAACTAGCATGGGTTTTCTTAAGCTTCCTATACGATGCATAAATTTTTTCAGATACTTCAAGTAATTGATCGTAAGTAAGCTCACATACCTCTTCTTGGTCCGACTGACCATGGTGATCATCAGCCATCAGACACAAATTTGTTTCCTCCTCTTCAGCTTCAGTCTCAGAGGAGTCGGATGCAGAGTCTGTCCAGAATGCCTTTTGTATTTGCTTCTTGTCCTTTCTGAACTTTGGTTTCTCCTCACCCTTCTCCTTTCTTGGGTGAGCCTTAAGTGTAGGACAATCCGCCCTTATGTGTCCAGGCTTCCTGCATTCAAAACAAACAGATTCAGATGAACTTTTAAAGTTTCTACTGGTCTTACCTTTGTTCCACTTTTGAAAATTCTTATTCTTCTTCCTTAGAAAGCTCTTGAATTGCCTTGTGATTAAGGCAACATCATCGCTATCAAACCTAGAAGTGCTAGCATCTGAATCATTGGCTTTTAGTGCCACTGTCTTCTCCTTCTTTCGTTCATCTGCATCAAGTTGTCTTTAGTTCACCCCTTGCTCGTAAGCAATGAGTGATCCAAGTAAGCTGTCAATAGAGTAAGTATTTAAATCTTTAGATTCCGTGATCGCAGTAATCTTAGCATCGTATGAAGAAGGCAAACATCTAAGAATTTTGTTCACTCTTTCGTAATTAGTTAGTTCTCTTCCTAGAGCATGCAAAGAGGTAACGATTTGAGTGAACCTTGTGTACATTTCTGAAATCGTCTCATTAGGTTTCATGCGAAAAAGTTCGTAATCATGTAACAAGATGTTTAACCTAGACTGTTTGACTTCAGTTGTACCTTCATATGTTATACACAATCTATCCCAGATTTCTTTACCCGTTGTACAAGTAGAAACACGCATATAGTCTTCAAATTTTAAAGCACAAAAGAAACAGTTCAAACATTTTGCATTTAACTGTGCTAAATCACGATCATCAAAAGTCCAATCTGCAAACGGGAGTTCAGTTTTAATACAATTAACAAGTCTATGTGGTGCTTCATAACCATCTTTAACTAACATCCACATACGATAATCGATTGATTGAAGAAAAGTAAACTTGCGTGTTTTCCAAAAATCAAAAGGAATATTATCAAACAACGGTGGTCTTGTAATAGAATAACCTTCAGTAGTATTACGATTATTATAGTTAGCCATGGATCAAATTTAAAAGTTTTTAAACTTAAATTTTGAATCCCTCTTTGATACCACTTGAAAGTTCGATAGGGATGTTAAGCCCTAGTGAACTAGTCCCGAGGCTAACCAAGAGGGGGGGGGGTGAATTGGTTATTTAAAAATTTCACTAGCAACAGAAAAATCTTTTCAGTACTTAGCATCGGAAACAAGTAAACAAGAATGAAAAGATCAATTACAGATATTCACCCAAGCAGTTAATATCGAAAAAGTAAAGTATAAAACAGAATTAGAAAAGCAAACCAGATTTTATAGTGGTTCGGTCAACTTGACCTACATTCACTCCTCGGAGCCTCCCCTCCGGGTATTGCACTAAACAAAAAGTGACTCTCCTTTTGCTCTCACAGCAAGGCGGAGAAGCCTGTACAAAAACCTCCTTTCCACCACCAGGTGAGGCAGAGAACCTAACCTCCTTTTGCTTCCTCCTGAAGCAGGCAGAGAACCTTCGGACTACTTTTGCTTCCACTTTAAGAGGGCAGAGAACCCCGGATCTTCTTGCGAACGATCCTCCCACAACGAACACCAACTAGACGAAAGACGACGAGTGGAGAAGATGACTCTGATCCGTGCTTGGAGCAACCTTAGTGAATCCCTCACTAACTCCCCCTCATAAGATCCTCTCTCTCTCTCCCAAACTCTCTCTCTCTCTAGGGTTTCTCTGGAAAGGAAAGTGGCAAAAAATTTTTCTTATTTCAAGAAAAAGTTCTTTTATAGGAGGGCTTAAAATTTACCATAAATCTCAACTAGTCGGCCAAGATCGTCCAGGAAGATCGATAGATCATCCTGTACGATCAGTTCAAAATCAGCTATTTCAGCCTGGACGATCTGGCTCTTCTGGACGATCAGTAGAAAAAATTGATCATATCATCCCGTACGATCCTGCGATCGTCCGGGACGATTAGTGTAAATCGAGGAATATCATCCAGAAGACAGTTCGGGTCGTCCAGAGAAAGTTGTGTTGGACGACCAAAAAATGACTTGATCGTCCAGGATGATAAGGATATCGTCCTGTACGATTAGTTCAAAAAGTGCCCAAATCGTCCTATACACAGTTCCGGTCGTACAGTTGAAATGCACTAGACGATCATGATCGTCCGGGATGATCCTGCGATCGTCTAGGACGATATGATCATATCAATCAAATATAAATTGCTTTCCTTAATTACCAGATTAATTTAGACATGATTGTACTGGATCGTCCGGGACGATCAGACCAAATATCTAAAAATAAAAACTTGCCTAACTTGATCTGGCGGTTGAGAATTTCTGATTTGAGCATATCGTCCCGTACGATCCAAAGATCGTCCAGGACGATCTGCTTAATCAGACCCTTTTAACTTGGTCACCCTAATTAGGGTTTCTATTTTTACTTGATCGTCCAGGATGATGTGACTATCGCCAAGGACGATCTGAACAAAAATTTGAACAGAGACTCTAATTCACTCAAGCTCTTCCCCTGAGTGTGTGTGTGCAAGGTTACTTAGCTAGGGGATCAGTTACATTACAATTGACTCAAGAAAAAGAAAAATAGTACACTTAGACACACTTGGACTCGATCTTGAGTTGGCTTGAGTTGCTCGTGATCTTTTGTGCCTGAAACGGGTTAGCCAAGCAAAACACAATAGAGACATATTTTTCATCATCAAAACCAGATTTGCAACATAGGAAAATATAGCCTACCTATAAACTTATGAGTAGGGAAAGTTCATGAGGGTTATGAAAAACTATAGAACTAGCCCAAGGCTAACCAATAGGTGGGGTGAATTAGTGTTTTAAAAATTCTTAAATAAAAAGAAAAATCATTTTATCCTTTTTGAATATTTTAAAAGCAAACAACTTCTGTGGAAGAGATAATAAAATCAGAGACTTCAACCACATAATAATTCATAGAAAAGTGTAAAAATAAAATGCAAAAAAATTAATAAGAAAGAACACACTGAATTTTAAAGTTGTTTGGTCAAATCTGACCTACGTCTACTCCCCGAAAACCTCCTTTCCAGGTATTGCACTAATCAGTTAGTGTCTCTCCTTTTGCTGCCATAGCAAGGTGGAGACGCCCTTATAAAATATTTCAACCGACCCGACGAGGCAGAGAACCTTGAATCCTTTTTCACCCTCCTAGTGAAGGCAGAGAACCTGGAATCCTTTTACTCCCACTTAGAGTTGGTAGAGAACCATGAATCCTTTTACTCCTACCTAGAGTAGGCAGAGAACCTCGATCTGATGCTGAAGATCATCTCCATAGAGCAACCAAGGAACTAAGGATGAAGCTTGAAGAAGGCGATTGAATCCTGACTTGGAGCAACATTGTGAAATCCCTCAGAAACCCCCCCTCATAAGATTCTCTCTCTCTCCCAAACTCTCCTTCTATAAACTCTCTTAGGTTAGAACAGCAGCATAAGATTTCTTTATAGAAAATAAGAAAACTTAAATAGAAGGCTTCAAAAAATAGCCCTAATTTTCAATTTGGCAGTGAAGATCATCCAGGATGATTCAAATATTGTCCTATACGATTAGTACAAAATACCCCTTTCAGCCAATACGATCAGTATTGCCCTGTACAATTAGTTTAAGTATTTAAAAGAGTCATCCCATACGATCTTTCAATCATCTTGGATAATTAGTTCACGAGTGTCTATTGATCATCTAGTATAATGTCTGGCAATTAATTATCATCTCATGCAGCAGACGGGTCATCCAGTATGAACTAGAGGTATCATCGAGGATGATTAGTTCAAAAATTATAGTTTTTATCCTGTATGATGGGTGATGATTAGTTATCGTACCATATAGTGCTCTAATCGTACAGTACGATCATCTCCGATCGTACTATATGATTTGATTAATTAATTTAACTATAATTAATTCCCTAATCATGGGATCAATTTAGGTATGATTATCATAAATCATCCAGGATGATGCTTATTATCCAGTATGATTAGAAAAAAATTTGAAATAAAATATTACCAAAATTTTGATTGGCGACTATTTTTACAAACTTTACTAATTGTGATGTATAATATAAATCATCCAAGATGATTAGTTAAGGAAACATAATTTCCAGCGATAACCTAATTAGGGTGTCTATTTCTTAACCGATTGTCCAGGATAATTTAAAAACATCCTGTATGCTATGATAAAAAAAAAATATCTAACGCACCAAATTACTCCCCCCAAAGTGTGTGTGTGTAAGGTTACTTAGCTTCAAGATCCATCACATTATATTTGACTCAAAAAAGGTCAAAGAAGCATTGGAATTGAAATTACAGACCGACTTATTCCTAGTTTACCTGATTGTGAGCTGATTAACGTTCCAAGTGAACTTGTGGACCTGTAAGGTTAGTGAATAAGGCAAACCAAAATAGATATGCAAGAATAATAGTAATAAAGAACCAATAAAATTTGTTATCATCAAAATCACTGTACTTGGGGCCAGATTTGTAACAATCTCCCCCTTTTTGATGATAACAAATATTATTGTAAAAAAAATTTCAAGGCCAGAAAAACTATTGTTTTTATCCTTTTATTTAAATGAGATAAAAATAGAACAGAAATAGAAAAAGCAAATTCCACTAAAACATAAACAAATGACATACAAAGTAATATACTAAGCAAATAACATACTACTCCCTCTTTTGACATCACAAAAAAGGAGGAAAAGGAAAAATAAAAAATAGAATAAAGTACAGAAAGAAATACCAGTACAAATATAGAAACAAAAGCACTGTCAACTAGAAAGAAGAACTCTGATCAGGTGGAGGTGGTGGTGGCTGAAGGTATTGGTGAAGAGGGGCAAACTGCTCTCCAAACCAGGCCATATCCTGGTCATACTACTACTACTGTTGGGTGGCATAGGAGTCAAACCTTACCTCCCACTGGTCAAACCTCTGAACTAGTGCATCATATTGAGTCTATTGGTTTATCAGTTTGGGTGCTTATATTGGTGCTAGACCTCCCTCTTATTCTTCTGACTCACAGTCACTATAGTGACCATGGCGAAGAGTGGCACTTTGAAGAACATGAAAAGAGCTATTGGAATAAAACACTGGAAAGTGATCTGGTGGTGCATGGTATTAAAAATTACACTTAGATTCAAACACAATGGCAATGATATATCCTAAAGCTAAGTTGGTCTGTCTCTTATGGTGTAGATCTCTAATGATTGTCAAATTTTTAATATAGCAAATGAGAAGGTCAGTAGCATTAAAATCAATATGAGCCATAATGTAGTAGGTTGTAAGAGAAAGAGCAGGAGTGATGTTTATCATATCACCAGCTTTAAGAATGATGGTTCTAAGTATGTGCTGGATGATTCAGGCATCCGAAAACTAAGGTGTTGACATAGGGTATGTAGTAGTTCACGTTGGATTCCCTAAGAACATTATTTTCTTGTGACCAATTATACTCAGTGTAAGAAGCAATATGGTGGACTTTCTCACCAGTTATGAAAAGGTGGTGGAAGTCATAAACGTTCTGATAAGTGATTTCGATATGCCTTCTATTTATATAAGATTAGAGGGTAGTGCCCTCACTATTAATGTGAAGGCTGACAAAAAAATCAAGAAGAAGTTATGTATTGTAGAGATAAGAAAGTGTATAGATGAAGCCAAGTATGGTGTAGGCAAACATATTAAGTGCCTAGAAGGTCAAAACTTCTTGGTTGATAATTTTGAAATCTATAATCTCTGCAGCTTCGTACCGCTGATAACCTTCTTCGTTAGTAGCTTCAATGAAGCGAGGGTCGATAGTTCATCAAGAAGAACTATGTACCAGTGCCTGAGATCACTTACCCCAGCCATTTTGAGAAGGATAGGCTCAGGGGAATAAGTAGAGGATTGAGAAGGTTGGAATGGTGTGGAGATTTCAAAGATTTTGGCTGGTTTAAATATAATCAAAAAAATCATCCATGACAATCGTGAGATCATCCAGAATGATCAGGTGCAATAATTTCACCTAGATGATCGATAAAAAAAGTAGGTTATATCATCCAAGACGATCAGATATCATACTCGAAGATTAGACACAGGATGATGTGCCCGAGGAGTCAACAAGATAATCATTAACTGGCCATATCAACCAGGATGAACACAAGGATCGTCCAGGATGATGAGCAATAATGGATTAGCCTAACAGCATTCAAATAGCCCAGCGACTCCTGCCATATGGATCGTCTAGGATGATGATATAATCATATAAGACGATCACCAATAATTGATCAATTTAAGCGTTGGATGTGCTAGATCTGAGATTGGAATTTTTTATTCAGATCGTATAGGATGATGTGGATCATCCTGGATGATGTGAGCAAAAATTAAAAAAAATTAGGAATAGAATATGATGATTAGGAGGATTTCCAAAATAAAAATAAAAAGCATAAAAATATATAAAAATGACACAAAAACCAAATAAATCCAATCATAAATCAAATTAAAAGTTTTTTTTTTGAATTGATCAATCCCTGGTAAATGATAAATTTCCCTTAACTTTAGATTTAAAAACCAATAAGAATGAATTGACAACGCTAAAATCCAGAAAGGTCAGAAAATCGATTTTGTAAATCTTACCTCAGACACCTTACAGGTTAAAGTTCCTTTTAAATAATAATCTAATTCAGAAAAAAGAAATTAGATAAGAAAAGCGATCTTTTCAAACTTCATTTCAGAAAAAATATTCGATAAAATAGTATTGCAAACTAATGAAACAGGAATCATGATTTTAAATCTCAAGTGTTTAAAGATATTAACTGGCATATGGATTCTTCTAAGATTTTAAAGATTTGAAAGAGAATGAAGCTTATTTATTTGTGGGTACATTTTGTGCCTCTTTTTTAGTTATTTAGTGCACTTTATACATCTTTTGATTTTTGATACACTTTGTGTATCATACAATTAATTGGCGAATATTGCGCATCTTTTTAGTGTTGGGCTCATTTTATGCTTCTTTTCATTTTTTTGCTAGCTTGCTTCCTTTCATAACCTTTAAAGACTCTCAGTTGTGAGATTATCTTTCAGATATAAGAGAAGAGAAACTTACTCTCTAAACTAAGAAAGAGTAAACCACAAAATAGAATTATATTCATATGATAAATGCAACCACCCGATTAAGAAAACTTGGAAGTGATTTATTGATTTGGAATATTATTCATATAAGATAAATTACTGTAGGAAGATAAAAGACATCTCAATTTTAAAGGCCAACTTTTAATTTTGAAATAGATTTTGATTCAAAAAGAAAAATATAACATTAAAAGAGTTAGAGGAAGATTAATAATCATTAATGTTTCTTCCTTTAACTATTTTAGAGGAGTCAATAGCTGCTTATAAGCTTCTAAATAAAAATAAGGCAAAAATCTTATTTAAAAAGTAAGTTCATCAGCAGAAGTGAGCAGTGATTTGATTCTTAAAATACTAAAGAAAAAAAATAATAGGAAATAAAAACTATAAAATAAATACACATAAAAATAAATAAATAAACAAATCAAATAAAATAATAAGAATAGAAATATAAATAGAAAGCATCGTTTTCAAGCATGAATATCTATCACACCTAATTTGGTTCTTAAAGTGCTGAAGGTTTTAAAGGCCCGTGATTTTGTAAAGATATCTGCAAATTGATTTTTAATGGCTATATGGTGTAACTCTATGTCTCCTTTGGTAATATGATACCTAATGAAATGGTGCCTGATATCGATTTGTTTACTCCTAGAGTGTTGGATTGGATTCTTTGAAATGTAGCTAGCACTAATGTTATTATATAAGATTAAAATTATGCCTCCAGGTAATCCTAAATTTAGAATTTGTTGCTTTAACCAAAGGACTTGGGCCACACAACTTCCTAAGATAATGTATTTAGCTTCAGCAGTAGACAATGCAATTGAGTTTTATTTTCTATTGGACTAGGAGACTAAGGATTATCCTACAAATTGACATGACCCAAAAGTACTTTTTCTATTAACCCTGTATCCTACATAATCTGAATTAGAATATCCTATGATTTCAAAGGAAGTGCTGTGCCTAGGATACCAGATTCTTAAGTCTTAGGTCCCTAAGAGATATCTAAGAATTCCCTTAACATCAATCAAGTGGGACTCTTTTGGATCAGTCTAAAATCTAGCACAGAGATAAACACTAAACATAATATCAGGTTTACTAGCAGTCAAGTAAAGAAGTGGTTCAATTATACCTCTGTATTTCTTTTGATCAATAGGGTTTCCATTTGAATCATAATCTAACTAAACAGTGGAATTCATAGGAGTGTTGATTGGCTTGGCTTTATTCATCTCATATTTCTTAAGGTTGTCCTTAATATATTTTGACTGATTAAGGAAAGTTTCATCATCCTTCTACCTTATACTAAATCTAAGAAAGTAAGTCAGTTCTCCATCATACTCATTTCAAACTCCTTACTCATTATTTTTGAAAAATTATCTCATAGTTTTTTATCAGAAGATCTAAATAGAATATCATCAATATAGATTTGGACAATCAGTAATTCATCTCCTATATTTTTCAAAAATAGGGTGGTGTCTATGCTCCCATTAACAAAGGTTCTTTCTAATAGGAAATTACTTAATCTTTCATACCATACCCTGGGTGCTTGTTTTAATCCATATAAAGCCTTTTTTTAATTTGAACACATGATTAGGAAATTGGGAATTTTCAAAGCTTGAGGGTTGTTCAACATACACATCTTCTTTTATTATCCTATTCGAAAAGGCACTCTTGACATCCATTTGGTATAATTTGAATCCCTTATAACAGGCAAAGGCTAGTAACACCCTAATAGTTTCTAATCTAGCTACAAGGGAAAAGGTTTCTTCAAAGTCAATCCCTTCTATCTGATTATACTCCTTAGCCACTAATCTTACTTAATTTCTCACCACAACACCAGAATCATTCATTTTATTTTTGAAAATTCATTTAGTTCCAACTACACAATAGTCCTTAGGTCTTTTAACTAGCTCCCAAACATCATTCCTTACAAATTGATTTAACTCTTTTTATATGGCTAGGATCTAGAATTCATCAAATAGGGCTTGATTTAGGTTGGTGGGTTTAATCATTGAAATGAAGGTAGAGTGGTTTACTTCTTTTTTAACTCCATGCCTAGTTCTAACACCTTTAGATGGGTCTCCTAAGATCAGTTCTTTAGGATGACTTAAAGAATATCTCCATTCTCTTGGCAATATGTTTTCAAGTTCTACCCTTTCCTCCATATTTATTGATTATAATCCTTGGGTAACCTCTACAACCTCTTCTTCTTCTACCCCAGACCCTCCAGAATTATTAGATTCATCAAATACAATATGAGTGATCTCCTCAACTACCAGTGTTCTTTTATTGAAGACTTTATAGGATTTCCCAACACTTGAGTAACCAAGCAACACTCCTTCATCAGATTTTGGGTGAAACTTTTCTTGTTGAGACTTCCCATTATTCAGAATGAACACTTTAAATTCAAAGATAAGAAGGTGAGAGAGGTTGGGTGTTCTACCCTTAAGGATTTCATAGGGTATCTTGTTCAGCTTGGATCTAAGAATAACCCTATTTAGAATATAACAGGTTGTATTCATTGCTTCTTTTCAAAAGTATTTAGGAAGGAAGCATTCAGCTAACATGGCTCTAGCAGCTTCTACCAGGGTCCTGTTCTTCCTTTCAGCTACCCCGTTCTACTGAGGGGTCCTAGGAGCTAAAAAATTGTGTCTATCCCTTGCTCCTTATAGAAAGATTCAAATTTCTCATTTTTAAATCCTCCATCATAGTCTCTATGAATGGTTATAATTTTATAACCTAGTTTTCTCTGAATCCAAGTGGAGAAAAATCTAAATTCCTTGAATGATTCACTCTTATGTGACAGAAATCTAACCCTGGTGAACATCAAATAATCTTCAACAATCACATACCCAAAGACTTTCCCTCCTAAACTTGTTGACAGGTCCAAAGAGATCCATGTGAAGGACTTCTAATGGTTTGCTAGTGGTAATGAATTTGATTGAGGGGAAAGAGGATTTTACTTATTTTCCTAACTGATAGGCATCACACAGGTGGTCCTTAGTGAACTCTAGTTGGGTATTCCTCTCATTAAGTTATTTTGAGTGATCTTCCTAATGCTTTCATGCTTGTATAACATAATCTCCTATGCCACATCTAAGATTCATGAGCAATTATTTTTAAGCAAAGAGAAGTATCAGCTTTAAAGCAATTTAGATCAAGCATGTAGACATTATTAATCCTTTTTCATACAAAATAATATTATTATTTAAGCTGATAATGCAGCTGGTTGGCAAAAATTTTATGTTGAAGCCTTTATCATAGAGCTATCTGATGTTGAGAAAATAATATTTCTAGCCATCTACAAGAAAAACATTTTCAAAGATAATTTTTTTTTAATTATCAATTATACCTGAGCCCATCACTCTCCTGGTGGTGTTGTCTCCAAGTGTACCCTTGCCTCCTGCCCTGGCCTCCAGTGAAATGAATTGATTTGCATCTCCAATTATATGCCTTAAACATCTACTTTCCATATACCACATGCACTAACAAGGCCTTGTGTGAGAGCATACCTACAAAATCATCAGATGTTAGATTTGGGAACCCAAATTGGTTTGGGTCCCATTTTATAGAAAGAGGAATGAAATGCATGTATGCTATGCTGTGAATTTTGAACTTTAGATCTCCACACAAAATGTGTTCTATGGTGAATGGTGTAAGTGTGGGAGATATATCCTAGCATGCCACAAGAAAAAAACATCTAACAACAAAAAAAGGGTTTACTAATCTATATGGATTATGGTGTCTCTCCCTAGGTTTGAATGACGCATGCTTTATTGATGGTTTATAAAACTCTTCAAGTAAAGGTGGTGTTTTATTTTGCTCTAATTCAATGATTTTTTCTCTTAGAAACTCATTAGCCTTTTCATAGTTTTCCACTTCTAGTTTTAATGCATACTCACTATTATCTAAATTACATGCAATAGTTTCTAATTGTTTGAAAGTTTTTTCTGAGTCAACATGCAATAATTTTAATGAATCATATTTAGGAGTTAAATCAAGATGATTTTTGTTCAAAGTATCAAATTCATACAGTAAAGTCATGTCATTGCTATCCAGAGTGGAATGATCTTTCCTTAAGCATTCAAGCCCTTTCTACAAAATTAAGAAATCAGATTTAAGGCTTGCATGTAACTTTTTAAGCTTCATATATGAAGAATGATTTTTTTTTAAACTTCAAATAATTGTTCATAGGTAAGCTCACATATATCATCTTGATCAGAATAATCAAGATGATCATTTACGATTAAGCATATGTTGGTTGCCTCCTCTTCTACTTCAATTTAAGAAGATTTTGATGTTGAGTCCCAGAAAGCCTTTTGGGTCCTTTACTTGCCCTTCTTGAACTTAGGTTTTTCTTCACCCTTCTCCTTGCTTGGGTGAGCTTTAAGAGTTGGCCAATCAGACTTTAGGTTCCCTAGCTTCCTGCATTCAAAACATATAATGTTAGAAGAAACTTTAGCATGCTTACTAATTTTACCTTTCTTTCATTTCTGATGGTGCATTTGATTTCTCTTTTAAAAGCTTTTGAATTGTCTAGTCATCAAAGAAATATAATCAGTTTCTGATCCAAAAGTGTCATTGTCAGAATCATTTGCCTTTAAGACTGCAGTTTTCTCTTTTTTCTTCTCACCTGCATCAAGCTATCTCTAGTTCACTCCTTGCTTATAAGTAATGAGTGATCCAAGTAAGTTATCAATGGAATAAATATTCAGATCCTTAAATTCAGTGATGGTAGTAATTTTTGCATCAAAGGAAGAAGGTACACATCACAAAATCTTGTTAACTTTTTTATAATTTGTAAGCTCTCTTCCTAAGGCATGCAAAGAAGTAAGAATCTATGTAAACCTAGTATGTATTTCAAAAATTGATTCACTAGGTTTCATGTGAAAGAGTTCAGTGTAGATTGTTTAACTTCAATTGTTCCTTCATAAGTGATGTACAGTCTATCCCAAATTTCTTTTCTAGTAGAACAAGTAGAGACACGCAAATAATCTTTAGATTTTAAGGCATAGAAAAAATAGTACAAATATTTGGCATTAAGTTATGCTAAATCTCTATCATCTAAAGTCCATTCAGAAAAAAAAATTTAGTTTTAATGCCATCTACTAATCTAAAAGGTACAGAATAACCTTCCTTAACTAGCATCCATATGCGATAATCAATTGATTGTAAAAAGGTGGACATGCGAGTTCTCTAAAAATCAAAAGGAATATTATCAAATAGAGGTGGTCTTGTGATTGAATAACCTTCTGCAGTATTACGATTACCAAAGTTAGGCATTGATCAAAATTAAAAAGTTTTCTAAAACTTGATTTATGAATCCCTCTCTAATACCACTTGAAAGATTGTGAAGGTTGTTAAACCCTATAAAACTTGCCCGAGGCTAACCAAGAGGGGGAGTGAATTGGTGTTTTAAAAATTGTTAAATAAAAAGAAAAATCTTTTTATCCTTTTTGAACATTTTAAAATCAAACAACTTGTGCGAAAGAAGATAACAAAATCAGAGATTTCAACCACAGAATAATTCATAGAAAAGTGTGAAAATAAATTATAAAAAAGTAATAAGAAAGAAAACACCAAATTTTATAGTGGTTTGATCAAATCTGACCTACGATTACTCTACAAAAATCTCCTTTTCAAGTATTGCACTAATCAGTTAGTGTCTCTCCTTTTGCCCCCATAGTAAGGTGGAGAAGCCCTTACAAAATCTTTTTACCGACCAGGTGAGGCAGAGAACCTTGAATCCTTTTCACCCTCCTGGTGAAGGCAGAGAACCCAAAATCCTTTTACTCCCACCTAGACTTGGCAAAGAACCATGAATCCTTTTACTCCTACCTAGAGTAGGTAAAGAACCTTGATCTGATGTTGAAGATCATCTCCGTAGAGCAACCAGGGAACCAAGGATGAAGCTTGAAGAAGAAGATCAAATCTTTTCTTGGAGAAACCTTTGTGAAATCCTTCACAAAGTCCCCCTCTTAAGATTCTCTCTCTATCCCCAAAACTCTCCTTCTCCTTCTCTAAGCTCTCTAAGATTAGAATAGCAGCAAAAGATTTCTTTGTAGCAAATAAGAGAACTTAAATAGGAGGCTTCCAAAAATAGCCCTAATTTTCAATTTGGTAGTGGAGATCATCCAGGATGATACAAATATCATAGTGTATAATTAGTACAAAATAGCCCTTTCAGCCAGTATAATAAACATTGCCCTGTACGATCAATTCTAGTATTTGAAAGAATTATCCCATATGATCTTTCGATCATCCTGGATGATTAGTTTACAAGTATCTATTGATAATCTAGTATAATGTCTGGCAATTAATTATCATCCCATGCAGTAGATGGGTCATCCGGTACAAAGTAGAGGTATTGTCCAAGATGATTTGTTAAAAAATTATAGTTTTCACCCTGTACGATGGGTGATGATTAATTATTGTACCATATAGTGTTCTGATCATATAGTACAATCATCTCTGATTATTCGATATGATTTAATTATAATTAATCCCCTAATTATGGGATTAATATAGGAATGATTGCCATAAATCATCCAGGATGATGCTTATCATCCAGTACGATTAGAATAAAATTTGAAATATAAAATATTACGAAAATTGTGATTGGCGGCTGATTTTCACAAACTGTACTAATCATCCTGTATGATATGATTTATCTAGGATGATTAGTTAAGCAAACTTAATTTTTAGGGATGCCCTAATTAGGGTGTCTATTTTTAACTAATCATCTATGATGATTTAAAATTGCCATGTATGATATGATCAAAAAATAGAAAAATCTCTAACTCATCAAATTTCTTTCCCTTGAGTGTGTGTGCGAGCAAGATTACTTAGCTTCAGGATCCATCACAGTACATTTGACTCAAGAAAATGTAAAAGATGTATTAGAATTGAAATTACAGACTAACTCAATCCTAGTCTACCTGATCTTGAGCTGATTAACATTCCAAGTGAACTTATGGACCTACAAGGTTAATGAACAGGCAAGCCAGAATAGATATACAAGAATAGCTGTAATAAAGAAATAATAATTTTTGTTATCCTCAAAATTACTGTACTTGGGCCCAAATTTATAATAGGTAGATGCAGTGAATATTGCCTGCTATGTATTAAATTGGGTGAATATTACGTCTAGGTTAAGTAAGATACCCTATGAAGTACTTAAGGGTAAATACTAATCTTATCACATATGCATTCTTTTTGTAAGAGTTTTGTGCATGTAAATGATAAATCTTATTTGGGAAATTTTAATTCTAAGGCAGATGAAGGAGGTCTCTTGATTATTCCTCATAAAGTAAAGCCTATAGGGTCTTCAATAAAAGACCTTAGTTGTGGGGGAATCCACCCATGTGGTCTTTGATGAGTCATATAAACTAGTTTAACCAAGGATATATACTGATGATGAGGTTAAGATTACAAGTAGAGTAGAAAGTATTGACCTAAGAAAGAGAGAAGAACCTTAGGATTCTTTTCCTAGAGGAAGGAGATATTCTTTTAGCCACCCTAAAGAGCTCATCTTACGAGATCCATCTGCATGAGTTAAAACCAACCAAGGTCTTAAGAAAGTGATTAGTCAAATCATGTTCATTTTAATTGTATAACCAACTAGAGTAGATCAAGTCCTAAATGATAAATTTTGGATTTTAGCTGTACAAGAAGAGTTGAATAAATTTTTAAAAATGATGTATGTGAGTTGGTTAATAGACCCAATTATTAAAGTGTAAATGAAACCAAATGGGTATTTAAGTATAGGTTGAATGACTCTGGGCCAGTGATTAGAAATAAAGATAGATTAGTAGCCAAGGATTTTTAATCAAATAGAGGGTATTAATTTTGAATAGACTTTTTCCTTGGTAGGTAGGTTAGAAGCCATAAGAGTTTTATTAACATTTATTTATTTTTAAGGTTTTAAGTTGTATCAAATGGATCTCAAAAGTGCATATTTTAATGGTATTATTAAAGAAGATATGTGTATAGAACTACTGCCAAGCATTGATAACTCTTCATTTCTAAATCATGCCTTCAAAGTTAAGAAAGCATTATGCGGGTTGAAACAAGCTCTTAGGGCATTAAACAAATGGCTTATCAACTTTCTTTTAGATAACTCATTTATTAAGGGTAGTGTAGACATCACCTTATTTCTTAAGAAAGTTGGAAATGCCATACTCATAATCCAATTATATGTTGATGATATACTCTTTGGATATAGAAGTGAATTAGTGTAATAGGTTTTCTACCACTATGAGTATGGAGTTTAAAATGAGCATAATGGGTGAGCTAATTTAATTTAATGAGTTTAGTGTAAAATAAAAAGAAGATGGCACCTTCCTAAGCCAATCTAAATATATAAAGTACATCTTGAAGAAGTTTGATATGGAAGGTCTCAAAAGTATAAATACACTAATGAGGCATAACACTTAGTTAAACCAAGATATAGATGAAAAATTTGTTGATAAAAAAAATATAGAAGGGCTATAGGATCACTATTTTACTTGACTGCTAGTAGACAAAATATTATATTAAGTATTTATTTTTGTGTTAGGTTTAAACTGATTTTAAGGAGTCTCATAAGACAAAGTTACACAATCTTATATAACTATGATGTGTTACTCAAAACTAGGCGGTAGATCAAAATTTGCTTTAAAGTTCATTGTTTCATTGAAGATAAATTCAATATATAATAGGTTGAAGCTTTGAGTCTTGATGATCTCCACTCTTTTTTTTTGATAAAGTGCATAGAGCAATTTTATTACTGAAAAGGAAGATACAAACAGCTAAGTGATTGGTCCACAATCACAATCCTCCCTAAGTAAAGAGATAAACAAAGGAGGAACATTATTACAATGTAAGTCTTCCCAGGAAAAATCAAAAGAGCAAGCCAAGTTGGCGCAAAAATTAGCCAACTTATTACACTCCCTATTAACAGAATGAATTAAGACTTGATTGAAGTCAAGAAGAAAACAAAAATGATGCCTATGAAGATCATCCTCTTTGAATGACTTATTCTTGAAAAGCTTACGAATGTATTCTATAACATTCTTATTATCACCTTCAATGATGATGCCTTTGAAGTCCATCATCCATTCTTGAACATACTAGCTGAAATTCAAAACTGAAGAATATTCCAACTGAGATGGGTCCCAATGCACTCCTTTAACTTCGAAGGCAGACATAAATCTGCCTCTGTAATCGCGACAAATGCCTCCTACACCAGCTTGATAGTTTCTCTTCAAAGAAGCATCGATATTTAGCTTAATCCATCCGGGTGGAGGAGGAAACCAATGAGAAAACAGTGAAGTCTGGTTGGAATCCCAGTTGTCTGAATGATGATTAAGACCAAAGGATGCTGTAGCCAAGCTGATTGCATTAGTTGCAATAATCACGACACTGTCCTCCTTTCCTCCGTGAGATAGTTTATTTCTTGTAAAGAAAAATATTTTGAAAACTCATGAGGAATCAGAAAATAGTTCAATGTATATAGCAGCAAATGTTGTTAGTCATACTGTTACCTCTTTTTGTTCAAATCTAATTTGGGAGAACTGGGATGCTAACCAACAATTTAAGTTGTCTTCTTCATCTTGGCATCCTCCTCCTCCCAGATGGATCAAAGAAAATATAGATGCTGCTCTAACAAGTTCAAATATGGCGGGCATTGGTGGAGTTTTTAGGGACTAGAAAGGAAGACTCTTATGTGCCTTTTGCTTTAATTATCTACATTGGGTCAGCTCACAAGTAGAGATGTTATCAGTTCTCTCTTTAAAAAAATACATTCATGATTTGATGTTTTATGCGGATGGAATCATCATTGAAGGTGATAACTCCAATATTATCACTCTCTTTCAAAAAGTCCTTAAAAAAGTTGAGGTGAAGGAAGACTTCCTAGATCTGAAGGATTTAGTCTTTCTTAGTGATTTTAAGCAAGTTTTATTTCTTTTCTCTAATAGAGATTGTAATGAGTTAGCAGATTTATGTGCTAACTTAGTTCTTTCTTCTGATTTTTGTTGGGATAACATTAGTTCTAATAATATTCCTCCTACCTTTCTTAATATGTTAAAGGAGGAATGTGATTGTAAGTAGTGGTCTTTAATAATATTTGCTAAAGCATTTTCTTCAAAAAAAAAAAAAAAACTCTTGATTAAAGTCTTGACTTTTCTTCTTTAAATCTCCAAGTGTTTAGATACTGGATTTTTCAGTTTAAACCTTTTAAGAGGGAAAGGTTTAAAATTTAAATAATTCTTAAATAAATCAACTAATGAAAGTTAGAGAGTGCTTAAGATTACAAGATAGCCCAAAAACACTCTAACCTAACTAATGTTTGGCTTTACCAAGTTAGAATAGGATTAAATTTCATTTGAAGTTTATAATTTATTAGAAGATCAGGATAATTCTCCTAAATGGAAATATAGGAAGTGTATTCAAATATGTAATTATGTCTTCCTAGAGTGGATAGCTTGCTAACAACCAAAGCACGTTACAAAAACAAAATGCTTTAGGTCTAATGTATGCAAGACGGGTAGCTATAATTTAAATAAAAAATAAGGATTCAAGTTCAAACTTTAATCATTATTTTTAAAATGCCATTCACCTAACTAATTTCACTTTAAATCAAATTTAACTTAACTCAAAGTCCTCTACGATGCACTTAATATAACGTAGACTTTACATCTAATGTAATATATATGATAGGCCTTTTAATAAAAGTTTGGCAGCAGAACGGGCTTAAAACCATCTATGCAAGATCACATACATCGCCAAAAACCTAAGAAAATAAACTACCCTCTAATGCAAATCATCTACCAACTCTCATGCATGAATATATGTAATTATGAAGTTGTATAAAAAAAGAGTATGTATATATATGTATATATATATATATATATATATTTACACACATACATACGTACATACATATAGATGATGGTGATGATGATGATGATAATAATAATAATAATAATAATAATAATAATAATAATAATAATAATAATAATAATAATAATAATAAAATATAAAGTATAACCCAATGTTTGCAAAAAAAGATTGGTGGCCAAGCTCCACTCAAAACAAGCTTATGTTTCTACACCTATATAATGACACAAATCTAAATAAATGTTTTTGCTTATTAAGTATTTAGGTCTTCTAGCTCTATGTTTTCTATATAATTCTAAAATGTAATGTCCCTCAAAGGTAGAGAGACGTTTTTCTTTTGGAATCCTACAAGTGTATATAGGCAGGCACATTTATTAATTTTTATAACTTTTTTTCTTCTATAACTCGATCTACCTTCACAAATGAATCTATAGTTTACATTTACATAGATTTTTTACAAACTTTTATGTTCACTTTCTACAAACTACAACTATAATTTAGAAACTAGCATTCATAATTTAAACTAAAAGAAAGAGTTGACTCTGGCTAGACTAATGCAAGTGTATGCAAGTTATAAAAAAGTGAGGTGCAATGCATGAAAGTAAAAGTGAAAAAGACATGTATGACATTCAGAATGTACGAAAGTAAATAAACAAAGAATAGTAGACCCTCCAAACAAGGTATCCAATCACAACAAAGCATAAGTAAAGAAGCCCTAGCCTAGCCTGGACTAGAATTGGATATCCTAGCAAGCAAATTCTATAGTGTGTACTCAGTATGTGTGGCTTGGATTTGCCTTAAGGATGTTTATGTTTAACTTATCTATATTTACATTTACTTATTTATTATAGGATAAAGTGGATTTTAATTTACTTTAAATTTAAGTGTTAATATTTTTATCATATATTAACATATATTAGTTTAAAGATTATTATTATTTAAGTTTAAGTTATATAGAATTTTGGTGATTAATAACTTCAAGTGAGGTTTGAAGTTAGGAATCATAAAATCCTATGGCTCATGATTGTAATGTATTTTCTCCCTAGTAAAGGGATAAAGTAAGAGCATAAACCCATTTAGTTTTATTAACGATTAATTTAATTTAATTTTTAAGAACATGGTAATTAAAAGCATTAAATTACGTTGAAACGCTTAATTAACAACTCCAAGATTTGTTAATTTAATGCACTTGTTTTCCCCTAAGGGATTTATATTTATAATTTATTATTATTTATTTAATCATGTAAGTTCAATTAATGTGCTTGATTAATTTATTGAACTCAATTTGAGCTATTTTTTAATTTTATCCAATTTGAATTATTTAATTTTAATTAAGTAATCTATGATTTTTATTTTATTTTTAAATTTAAAAATTTTTAATCTAATTTGTCTTATTTTTAATAAATATTTTTAATTTTAATTTATATAAAATTTATTTATTATTATATAATTCTATTTAATTATTTAATTTTTTTAATTTATTTCTTTTATTTATTTAAATTGAATTATT
Organism: Dendrobium chrysotoxum; assembly: GCA_019925795.1. Taxonomy (NCBI): domain Eukaryota; kingdom Viridiplantae; phylum Streptophyta; class Magnoliopsida; order Asparagales; family Orchidaceae; genus Dendrobium; species Dendrobium chrysotoxum. The sequence continues at coordinate 46,639,473 of CM034298.1, read as the reverse complement.
TCATTCTTTTTTTATATAGAATTTGTTAAATTTTAGTTAATTTTATTTGATTTATTTTTATTCAATTTTGAATTATTAAAATTATAATCCCTTAATGGTGGATTCAGCCAAAGTTTGACTTTAGGATTTAATATGATTTATGTTTTTTATTTAATTTTTCATGCATTATATGATTTGTTTACAGTTAATTTCAATTTAGATTATATGTATATGGATTTAATTTATTTAATTATGAAATTTACATTTAATTATCTCCTTCATATAGAAGTAATGTAGGGCATTGCAATTAATTAAGCAAACCACTTCAAGTGATTTGACTATTTTTACCATGAGTCGGTGATGATTTAAGGTGTAATCTTAAAAAAAGTTGTGGTCAACCGGACTAATGGATGATTTCCTATGATTTAATTTAATTAAAGTTTAATTAAGCCATAAGTTACAAATTAGTTAATTTTAGATAGAATTTTAAGGAGCATTTATTTTCTTTAATTATACAATCAATTTTTTTTTGCATCTTAGTTTATATTTTTAGCATTTTTATTTACTTAATTATTTAATTTTTAAATTTTAAACACAAAATTGAGGCTGAAATTAACATTTGTGATTTAGATGAGTTAAGGAAACCTAATTGTCAGCAAATTAGTTCCTATGGTTTATAATATAACTAGGTTGTCTTGTTTAAGTTTCATCTCTTTTGGACTTGAAATTAATTTCCTAGAATTTTTCTAATTTGTAAAACCCTAGATCTCAACAGGGCTAATGTTTAACCGAGAATGCTATAAGAGGTTCCTGCCCCTTGCAAAAAAATATATAAGTCATAAAAAATGAGACCTTAACTCTCTATGGATTAATGTAATGAACTTTCAAACATTTGGGTCAAATTCCGACTCAGTTGTTTTGAAAATCAATTGTGCCTAGTAGGGACTTTAATTGGGCTCAAGAAAATACACAATATAGAAAACATCCCATAATTCATCCCAGCCAAAATTCAACCTAATTAGATGAATGTTTTTGAAGAATTTAATTAAAAATATAAGGAGATAATCTAGTAATTATTCAAAAAATATTCATCAAAACCACTGACATTTATATTTATATTAAAGAGCTACCTATTCTAAATCCATAAAGCTCTAAAACTTGAAATTTGGCTCTATGAATAATTTCCTATAAATTCTTTAAGCTATGTGCATGAAAAAACCAATTAATAATCCATTTTAATTGATTTAGCAGTGATGATGCAGGCTCAGATTTAAACTTACATGTGGCATTCTGCTATTGGCTGGATGATTTAGTGGCAGTCACATTAATGCTCGTCAGCATTTGCATTAGCTTTTGATCCCATGGTTGATCTATCAAATAATTAGTATTCAACCCACTTGATACTATAGTTTGAAGGTTTGCATAGATATATGATTCGATTAAATTTGATTAGTCCAAGTAAATACATGTGGGCAAGATGGTTTGGATTTTATCATATTCCTCTAGATGATAGAAGATATATATTATTATTTTATTTAATATGAATTAAACACTAGATCTAAAAGCTTTAAATCATTCATAGTGGTTAAAATATACCAAAATCCTCATTATATAAAGTTTGAAGGCTTCATATAGTGAGTTTAAGGAAAAAACTTAAAACCCTAAAACTAGAACTAGGGTTTGTAATTTACCTTTGAATAGGAGATGTTTGAACTAGATTTTGATTTGGTTTCCTTCTTAATCTCCAAGCATAGAGGTTTACTAAAGAAACATTGGTTGGAGGAGTAACAAGGACTGAACTTGGGTGCTTGGGATGGATAGATGATCATAATACATTAAACCTCCTTATCGATGTCGTCCAAACGCTTTGGTTTTGAGCAGAAATGTAGATTGAGCTCTAGGGAGGTAAAATAAAATGAGAGTTTTGCATAGTAGAAAAAAGGATTCAAATGAAGTGTGTTATATGGTTTTGCAACAAGTTAATGGAGCAGGATTGATCTAGAAGGTGTATGAATCTTCTAGAAATATTTTCTAACAAGTTAAAAGAGCATGTATTGAGTGAAATAGAGTGGTTTATTGTTCAGAACATTTATGAAATCCTTTGATCATTTGACCAATTCAGTGGTCAAACATAGTCAAGGAAGCTAGGATAAACCATAAGGGAGTTCTAGTAGTCAATTATCTCAAGTGTTGTGGTTGACATTTACATGAATTAGACCAAACTTAGCATAAGTTGACAAATCCATATGAGTTAATACCAACAACAACAACAACAACAACAACAACAACAATAACAATCCTTTATCCCACTAGGTGGGGTCGGCTATATTAATCCTTTTTCTCAATTTTGTCTTGTTAAGAGTCAAATTCTCATCTAAATAAAAAAGGTCATTTCTAATATGTTCTAACAAAGTCTTTTTAGGTCTATCTCTACCTTTCTTAACATAAGTTAAATCTAATATATCTACTTTCCTAACTTATCATCAGAAGGCTGCCATTTTATGTGACCAAGCCATCCATGGCGGCTCTTTCTAATCTTATCTTCCACTGGAGCTACTCTAACCTTTTAATGTATATGCTCATTTCATATCCTATCTCTAAGATTAAAGCAACTCATCCACTTGAGCATCCTCATCTCTGCAACACTTAACAAAATATTATGCTTCTTTTTTAATGACCAACATTCTGCACTATAAAGCATTGCATGCCTCACTACCATATTAAAGAATTTTCCCTTAAGTTTGTGAGGGACTTATCTATCACACAATAAGCTTGATGCATTCCTCCACTTTAACCATCCAACTTGAATTGTTCTAATAATATCCCCATCTATTTCACCATCACGCTGAACAATAGACCCAAGATATCTAAAATGTGCACTCATATTACTAACTTAATCACCCAAACTCATAATCCCCCTAGTAGATCAATTATTCCTAAAATTAAACTCTACATATTCAATTTTAGATCTACTCAAATGAAAGCCTTTAGAGTCTAAGGTTGATATCTATCTATAATTCAAGTTTACCTTCAAATCCCTCACTAGATTTATTAATGATAAGAATATCATCAGCAAAAAGCATACCCCAGGGTACAACCTCTTCCAAATGCTTAGGGAGAACATCCATGTCTATGGTAAAAAGATATGGGCTTAAGGCTTATCCTTGATGTAATCTAACTAAAATAGGTAAATACTTTCTTAAACCACCTTGTGTTTGAACACAAGTAATAGCTCCTACATACATATCCTTAATGACTTGAATATAATCATTATTAGCCACTTTCTTATGTAGAGCTCTCCATAACCCTTCTCTTCAAGCTTTATCATATGCTTTCTCTAAATAAATAAAAGTCATATATAGATCCTCTCTCTATACTTCTCTGTCAAACCTCCCAATAAATGTATAGCTTCCATAGTAGACCTACCTGGCATGAATCAAAATTAATTTTGAGAAACATTAGTGTCACGCCATAACCTATGCTCCATAACTCTCCCCCATAGTTTTAAAGTATGACACATTAACTTTATTCTTGTATAATTCATACAATCTTATGCATCACCTTTATTCTTAAAAATGGAAATCAACTCACTCATTCACAACTCATTTGGCATCTTTTTAGTCTTCGAAATAATATGAAAAAGTTTAGTAAGCCAATAAATTCCTTCATCTCCTAAGGAATTCCTCACCTCTATTGGATTATCATCAGGTCCAACAGCTTTTCCACACTTCATTTTTTTTTAATCCTCTTTAACTTCAATTTTACTTATACATCAATAAAAATAAAAATCTTTATTTTCATTTAGGGTGCTAAGG